>CM057449.1:1087122500-1087575000 GCA_016271365.2 Neoceratodus forsteri | reverse complement strand
GGGAAGGAGTATCAAATTATTGGTATATTATTGATTTTTTCCAATTATTAGTATAGTATTGCTTCCTAGGAGACCACACTGGTCTCACTTTCTTAGGGTATCAGAACCAATAACCTTCACACGTGAGACCACTTATACAATCGTAAGAGTGATCCCCTTGGGTATATACCATAAAAATGCATGTGAGACCAATTACACAATCCTAACAGTGATCTTCTAGGATATATTAACATACATAAGAGTACCAGGGATGTTTAAGAAAAATGTTATGATTTACAATTCTCATATGTGATCTGGAAATAAAGAGGAGTAACTGGATTTTTCTATTTGAAAGTAATAATAAAATAAGGGGCGTTACGTAGTTAGTTCATAGCAGGATATTCATGAGCTTGTGACTGACCTAACTAAATTATAGAAACAATCAAATGCATGGCAAATGTGTTTCATGTTAGAAAATGTAAGTTTGTGCAGCTTGCTAAAAAATGATAATTTCAGTTTCTGTTTAAATGTTATTACTAGCAGGGTGGATAGACTGCTGTTACACTGGTGCCACACGGATTTCTTGATCACTTGCCTACTTAGTGCTTGAGTTACAGACTTCATGTGATGGTAGAAGGCTTGCATGGAAAGGGCAGAGGAAGCAACAATTGTAGTACATGTTGGCACCAATGGCTTAAAGGAGAACTGTGTTGAACCTGTGAATCATTTTCCTATGTAGAAGCTGATTTAAATACAGGTTCAAATTCTGTTACTGTTCTATCCCTACAGGCATTTGTGTTATCCTAGTGGGTGTTTCTGATTTACACACAGGCAGTAAGCACTATTTTAGAATTGTAAGCACTGTTTTAGAATTGTTTGATGTAGTTTATGTCCCTTGCTCAGCTCTTCAATTGTTGGCACAATGCATCCATGTTCTGCTAATAGAACTCTGTGGCTGCGAGGGACATAACCTACATCATATACAGTAGTTCTGAAATGGCACTTCACATGAAGTGTAAATCAAAAACACTCACTGAGGTTACTATATGCCCCTATAAACAACACAATAATAGAATTGAAACAAGTATTTAGAAAACAGGTTTACTGGGAAAAATGATATTCTGGTTCAGTGCAGTTCTCTGTTTAGTCGAGACAGATTAGAGGTCCTACAGCATAGATTTAGGGCACAAGGCAGGAACCACAGAAGCAAAGCCTGCAAGGAAATATTCTCTGTGATACTACCACTGCAAGGCTAGTGAAGCAGAAAGAGATTAGGCATTTTATTGCATAATTGAAGGTTTTATGCTGAGGAGCAAAAGTTTAAGGTACACTTCTTGCAGACTGAAATTCGTTGTGGGGGCAGGAGAAGCCTATTCATGGAGGATGGGCTTAACCTGAACTCAGAAGAAGCAGGGTGCAGGTACACAAGCTAGATCATGTAGTGGGGAGGCTTTAAAGTAGTACAGAGATAGTTATGGGAAGATACAGGAAAACAGCTACACCAAAGCCAGGAATAGGGAAATACAAAAGTAAGCTGTAAGGGACCCACAGCACAAAAGGGGGAACACTGTCCTTGACTATATGACAGAATATGTGAGGAGTATGGCTAACAAGATGGATGAGCTAGAGGGTCAACTTCTTGATGTAAACTACAGTGTAGTAGCACATCTTTCAACCTTTCTTTCACTAAATGTGGGATACTGTCACTCACAGTATGGGAAAAAGTGGGACTCTGTTCCTCAAAATGTGGGACACATCATCAAATATGGAGCTACAAACTCACAACACTGAGGAAACTAATGCTTCTATTTGTGCAAAGCTTAATGTTTGATTTTAGTGTCATAGAGTATTATGAGGATTAATTCCTCTCTTGAAGAGTCCTGTTTGTCAAGGAACTATGCTGGCCCCCAAGACTCCTGGTGTGAAGCTGGGGATTGGTGACTGACGGTATATACCAGAATACTTGGTTATGGGGGAAAATGCTGGACTCCATTGGGGCTTCCATCTTGTGAACTGCTGACATCTGGGACAGCCAGTTGCCAGAATTTCTGTTCTTCTGTTCTGCTTTTTGCTGCAAGTTGCTGGGAATAAGTGGGACAGTGTAATGGCATCTTTTCCAACTCTATTAGATGTCAAGAATGGTGAGTGACAGGTGACTAGACCAAACAGTACTGAATGTTGTGCCCTGATCAAAACTGGGCTGGTAAGGAGGAGTCAGACTTATGCGGGACCCCGAAGGAAGTGGACTGTTTGTGTGGCCATGGGTAGAAGTACGTCATTCCCAGACCTCATGAATGGATTACAGATATAGTCCAAACAGAATTTATTTGCTGGGCAAACAGGAGAGAGAAAAAAGCTGAAGTTCAGCTTGCAGCCATCTGTGGAGCAGTGACAGATCCAGCCCACTGACTGGATCGGCTACCAAGGAGAAAGAAAGACAGGAGCAACCAGCTCTGGGCAGCAGAGTGGGAATTTGTTTATGAGGTCCTGTGAGTCTTGAAGGTACAGCTGACAGGCTTGAGTGATGAAGGGCTGCAGCACCCTGTGGAGCTGCCTTCTGGTAATCATGAATGCAAGTGGGCTCAGTTCTTGTCAAGAACAGTGTAGGATAAGAATTTGTTTTGCAAGTTGGCCATTGGACCAGATTGCAGATGCCTGTCTTTCTCCAAGAGTTCAATGCCATTTTAGCAATTGCATGGTCTTTGGGGGGAGTTGTTAAGGAGCTGGTTGCTCTGTTATTGTTTGTAAGTGCACCAAAGCCAGCCAGCCAGCCTGTGGCAACATATACAGGCCTGCAACAATCCAACACTGGGTACACAGGCACTGCTATACAGGGATTGCTTACCTGAATTTAGGGCAGTCTTGGTACCAGGTGAGAGCAGGTAGCAACTACAGCAGTGGTCAGCAGCATATTCTAATAGTGGGTAAGATAGGCTGAGCCCTGTTAGTAGCAGCCAAGGTACTATTGTGCCATGCCTTCGCAGAGTCTAACTAAATACTGTAGCTGTTTTGATACTGTGAGGCAGTTCTAGCCTTGCCGACAGAGGGAGACTGATTGGCACTGGTGCTCATGAACGTTGCTGTGCTTATCTACCTTTTCTGTCACAGGGGCCACTGTGTCACTAAAACTGTGCACGCCTATTCAGTGCTGGTATAGTTACTTACTGCTGTTCTACTGTACATGTCATTGAAAAGGGGTATTATTGCTTTCTGTGATGTGTGTAAGCAGGGTATCTTGACTTCTGTGAGGAGGTGGGCAGGTACAGCATCGCTGGGGGTTGTACTAAAATTGTCAGCTATCCCAATATTAATTCTCTCTCATTGGAAGAACCATACATTTTACTTTCTGTGGATATGAACCCCCCCCACTAGTAGTAAGGAAAGAACCCAAGAGCCACCATTAACATCTCCCGCAGCTCGGTGGTGGTGTAATGTAGGGACTGTCCTTACAAAGGCCTTACTATATAATTTAATGCCTGAGTTTCAGCCACCTTCATTGCATGGGCAGCACCTTTTCTGTGGATTAAAATGTGGGACATCCCTCATTATCCTTCTCTTCCTTATCCTCCTCCTCCTCCTTGCTGGCAATGTTGAACCCAACCCTGCCCCCCCTTCTCCTTCCTCTGCCTTTAGTCTCTCCAAAGGTCTCAGCATTTTTCACCTTAATGCTAGGAGCCTCCTCCCTAAGCTCGACCCCTTTAAAGTCTGGATCTCTCAGCATTCTCCTGGCCTTCTGTGTATCTCTGAATTCTGGCTCTCCTCTAGGGTACCTGACTCCAGCTTGGCCCGCCTTGACTACCACCTCTTCTATCAACACTGCATGGTAATGGTGTTGCCTTGTATGTCCATCAGAACCTATCTTGCTCCATCACCATCAGTGAGTTAGTCCCTTCCTCTCTCGAGCTCCTTCTAGCCAAGCAATCCTTCCCTTCCACTCTCCCTATCTTTGTCAGTGTTTTCCATGTCTCTCCTAAAATCTCTCCCTCCTCCTAGATTGACTCCCTCTGATCTTTCATTTCCCATGCTGCCTCTGGTGAGCTCATCCTCCTTGGGTACTTCAACATAAATGGGCACTTCCCTGCCTCTAAGCCCACCCTCCACAGGATTGAGTCCCTAAACCTTTTGCAACTAATCACAGAACCCACCCGGTACAATCTTCACTCCCCAAACCACTTCCTCCTGGACTTAGTTCTCTCCCTCCCACCTCCACTGTATCATTACAGTAGGCATTCTACTGGACACTTTCAGTGACCACTGTATAACATACTGCATCAAGAAAGTGAGGCCCACTCAATCCACCCCAAAATACATTTGGCACAGGTCACTCAGGTCACTAGACACTAATGCACTAAATTACCTTGCTGTCTGTGATTGGTCCTCCATCTACTCTGTCCTGGACATTGGCATTGCCCTGTCCCTCTTCCATGCCATATTTAGCCACATATGGAACATTCATGCCCCCACTTAGAAAGTCCAGGGTTAAATGCTCCCACCACCACTGAATTATATCTGACCTTATTGATTTGTGCAAGCCCCGGGACAAAGCTTGAGCATGTTACAAATCCTGAACAGCAGATTGCAAAATACAGGCCCACTCAGAGTGTATTAAACATATAATATTTATTTTCTTTGTAACCAGTAAATAACCAGTGTATTGGTCAGATTCTATCCTGGCCATGTACCAACGTTTCAGATTGCTCCTTCAGGGATACACTGGCAACATATTCTATAATAAATACAAAAAATCCCAATCTTATTATATGTTTCTTAGCCTGAATATATGGCAGCTTTTGTATTTTACAAACATACTCACATTTTTAATATGTCACTCTTACACCCATTTTTTAGATGATACCTGTTAAATAATTAATTCAGTCTGTATTTAGTGTATTACAGTCTGCAGTTTAGAAATGTAAAACATGTTGAAAATTAAAAAAATCAAAACACAGTTAAATCCACCCAGCTGGAAATTAACACACTCAGGGCCCTCTGACTTTCCCTCTGCTCTGGTCCCTGATAACTGGTAGTCTGACCTTCCTGGCTGGTGAATGTCAGGCTGTTAAGTTGGCTGGTGATTAATAGGTTGGTTAGCCTGTGGATGACTAGCATTCACATCATGTCTAAGGCTGGTTAGCAAGCAGATGACTAGCAGGATGGTTAGCTTGGTGGCTCTGTTGGAAAGAGGGAACAGTAGTAACATAAATGCTGTAAAACAGACCCTTCCACTCAAACAGACTTTAAGGGGCAAATACAAAGTAGCAATAACTCAGCATATAGCTTGTAATGCCCTGCCAACAAGCAGAGACCATGTGACTGGCTGTAGTGGTCAGCACCTCCCCCAGAAGATCACCACTAGTTCACCCTAATCACATCATGGCTGTGTTGCAGCTGAATTCTTACATCTCTTCAGAAACTGGTGCCATTCAGAAGGATACAACCACTTGCTCAGACAGACATTACATCAATGCACTCAATCCTCCATCAAGCAGCTGTATCACTGTGGGGGTAATGGCAACTACTGTGAGGAAATGGGAGGGCTGAGGGTGCAAAGACTTCAGAATTCAGCAACAGCACAGCACTGTGACTGGGAGAGTTGGGAGCTGTTACGCTTTTTCCTAAGACTGCATGTTATCTAAGGCACAAGGTATGTCCCTGGTATGGAGGATTATTGAGCTGGGTGGCTAGCAGTAGTAAGGAGCCTGTTGGTAGTATGGGGCCTGTATCAATCAGACTTCATCCTGCCAGCTGCTGTTTTCCCATTTTTCAGGCCAACCCACTTTTCCAGACACAGTGCTTGGCCCCATCAGGCCTCAACACGCATGTCAGCCTCTTGTGAGGCAAGGCTTCCCAGTCTGCCTCAGGTGTTGCCTGTAAGTTAGAACACTGCACAATCCTTTACCAGGCTATGCCTGTGGCTCAGCTGGTTGCACACTCACCTCTGGGGCAGAAAGCCTGGAAGGTTGTGGGTTCTAGCCTAACTCCAGGCACTTGGTAAAATCCCAATACTGACCCTGTAGTGCAGCATGAGTGAAATGCTGCACTCCTGAGGTGCCATCTTTCAGGTGAGACATTAAACTGAGGCCCCATCTGCCTGTTTTGGTAGTTGTTTAGATGAATGTTAAAGATCCCATGTTACTTCTTGAAAAAATAATAGAATTTCCTGTGTCCTGGCCAAATTTCCCCCATTCACTACCAAAAAGAAAATACCACCAACAGCTTAATCTGGTTCAATTTCCCAACTTTATGGAAAACTGCACTGGTTACTCCAGTGCTGAAAAATGTTGACAGATCTCAAGTATCCAACTACTGACCAATTTCAATCCTGTCCCTGCTATCAAAAGCCCTTGAAACAATCATAGCTGATCAACTCACTGACCACCTAGGTAAATGTGACTTACAATGCCCCCAGCAGCATGGCTTTCACAGGCTGCACAACACTAACACCACCCTGATTGAACTTTCTGAACTTATCCATAAAGCATGAGACCAAGGTCACTTGGCTGGGGCAATCTTTTTTGACCTAACCAAGGCTTTTGACCTGGCTGATCACCAGTTTCTACTCCATGAGCTAGGAATCCTAGGCCTTTCTCCTAAAACAGTTATGTGGGTCAGGAATTATCTCTCGGATGCTCACAAAAAGTCAGAATTGATGGAACCACCTCTGATATCAGGGAAGTCACGATTGTGGTTCTCCAGGGCTCCATTTTAGTCCTCTTACTGTTCAGTCTGTTTGTGAATAATCTCCCTGAGGCATGCCCTACATCAAATGTCCTACTATATGCTGACAACACTGTGCTATTCTCCCACAACTCATGCCAGGATGCAGTCACTAGGAATCTGCAAAATAACTTTGATTCATTCCAAGACTGTATCAAGAACAATCTTCTAGTGCTAAACTGTAAAAAAAACAAGACAATGCTCTTCACTGGGCGCCAAAAGGGGAAAGGAGTACCTCCTCTCATAATAAGGAATAGCACTGGTGCGGCCCTGGAACAGGTGGCCTCTTTCAGATATCTCAGGATCACTACTGATGAGTCCCTAACTTTCGAGGATCACATCCTTACTATCACTGCTGCTGCCAACAGACAGTTTGGGACCCTATACAGCTACAGGTTCTGTCTCACACCTGAGGCCAGACTAACTGCAATCCACGACTCAGTCCTCCCCTATCCTTGACTATGGAAACATGGTGTACGGGGCTGAAACTACCCTTCACCGAATCCATCTAGTTCTCAATAAGGCGTGTTGATTAGCACTCAGTGCGGACTGACTCACCCACACGTGCAACCTATATCTCAGAACCAAATGGCTTACAGTCACTAACAGAATCAGATTCCAGACCTGATGCTAGGGAAGAAGGCATTGCTTGGACTTGCCCCCCCCCCTATTCAGGCTATGTTCTAACCAGTCCCTTCCCTACATGTCACCAGAATAGTCACAAAACAGGCTCTAACTGTCCCTTTCCAGAAGTTAAGCATGGCCAGGTGATTCTTCGTGGTGAGGGCCCCAACTTGGCTAAACAAACTAACAGAAGACATCTCAAGAATCCTGCATCTAGGGCAGTTTAAAACAGTGCTGCTAGATTCACTCACACCACATGAACCTTGCAACTGCCCTATATGATCTCCAACTGGTTCACTTCTGCCTTTCCAGACATTAATATCTTCCCCCAATCACCCTGGCCCCTCACTGTCTTTGCCCTCCCCAGGGTCTAGACCATCTCCATGGTCCTTGCGCATTGTCCAACTTGTGCCCTGGCACAAATACACTCTCCCCCCTCCCTTCACTCGTCCCATCTCTCTGCTTCTCCATTTGGGCTGTACCTTTCCTCCTCACTCTACCTAGATAAGTGTGTTTGATGAATTACAGTGTTTCTACTGACGTATTATTTTATTGCTGACAATGCTTGCACTAGCTGCTTTTGTCCCCCTTCCCATTCCTGTCTGTAATTCCCTACACTATGTGATCCTGTTGACGTGGAACCTTTGTAAAGGAGCTCTTAGCTCCAAGGTGTATTCCAAATACTTAATAAATAAAATAAATAACACTTCAGTTGGTTTCTATCTGTACATCTCCCCCTTCCCTGGGATGAGCCTGAAAACAGGCAGAATTGTCTAGTCCTGCACAGCAGTTGGAATTCTGTTCACGACGCTGATGACCCGGGTTCAGGAATGGACTCAGGAGTAGGAGGGCCGGCTGGGGGGAAGGGAGAAGGATTGAGCATCCATGGGACTGCTCTCCATCTCTGGGGGGGAGAGTGTCTGGTGCTTTGTTACCCCCCTGGCAGAGGCTGGGGATGCCATGTGGCCAGTGCCAGAATGTAGGAGGGGGGTCAGACACTGGTCATCATTGCACATCCCTACCCCTGGTGTATAAGCATGCAAGCAATTGGCGGCCACTGGAATGACACCCCTGCCCTACTGCTGTCCTGAACTGCCTTATATGTCTGCTGGGGGGTCTCTCTCATGGACCTGGCCTGGGGGGTAAGCCTGGACTAGCCTATAATTACCATTGGGGAGGGAAGATTCCCCTAGTGGCCCCACCCAGGGGGTTAAGCCTGGAAATGAAGGGATGCAGACGAGGCACAGGCAAACCTCCAAAGGAGGGTATAAGGGGCAAGGCCCCAACCCCCCAAAAAAAAGAATTGCCTATTCCTCCTTTTCTGGTCAGCAGAAACTAACTAACTAAATAAATAAAAGTAAATAAAGGCTGAGGCCCATAATGCATGCTGCAGCACCCTCCTCCCAGCCTCAACCCATCCAGCTGAGTAACTGAGCTGAGCTTGCACCTGGAGTACTATGTCCAGTTCTGGAGTTCTCACCTCAGCAAAGATAAGGACAGGCTACAGATGGTGACCAGGATGATTCAGGGCCAGCAGGCCAGATCTGATGAGGATCGACTCAAGGCACTGAAAATATACTCCCTGGAGACCAGAAGTTAGAGGGGGTGATATGATAGAGACCTTCAAGTTTTTGAAAGGTATAAGCAAGATGAATTGTGAGGAACAGTAACAGGTCAAGTACACGGGGGCATGAGTAGAAACAGATGTGAGGGAAGTTCATGAGGGACATGACATGATTTTATTTAACAGAAAGGGTGGTGGAACCATGAAACAGTCAAGCCAAGGTGGTGGACACCAAAACCATAAATGGTTACAAGCATGGCTGGGAGAGAGCGAAGTGTATAGCTGTTCAGTGTGGTAGTAGTAGTCGGGAGGGGAATGGGTGGGTGCACCGTGATGCTAGTACCCTGAATGGACAATAGGTCCTGGGATTTGATAGGGAACTATATGCAGGCTGTCTTTTTCTGCTGCCATGTCTATGTTTCTACCAAAACACAGCTCACTTGCACATAAGGGCAACACAGTACCAGTTGGGCCAATGGCTGGTGCTATATACAACATTTTTTCATACTTTATTTTTGTTGTTTACATTTTGACCCAAAGTTTTAATATAGTTTTTTTTTAGGACTCCTCCTTTCTGATCACAACAGGAGTAATTTATAAAAAGAAAAAAGGAAAATACTAGTGAAGCTGTCATTTCTTCCACATGTGCGAAAACATGTTCTGGGTGGGATTTGAAAAACAACTGTAATGTTCATGCCCCCTCAGGTCAGACACACACTCACACACACACACGCGCACACACACACTGTACACTGTAACGGGTGTGGCTTCACCATTACAGCCAACCCACCAAGTATAGGTATAAGTCCTAAGTAACGGGGAGTCAGAGGTAGGAGTCTTTAAGTGATGACGTCCATGGGACCTGTAAAATAAAATACAGAAGAGGGGGTTCACAAAGGATCCATAGTTCATAGAGAGTAAATAGAGTGGAAAGGACAAGTTAGGCATAGAATGATACTTATCTGATGGGGAAGGAAGGAGTCAGCATCCCGTCAGACCTTTAATGTAAAGAAAATTAGGTTAATATGGAGAAAATATAGTAGCGAGAGTAGAAACGGAGAGCTGAGAAATACAAGAGGTATAAAACAACACAAAAGTAAGGAAAGGGGGAATATAGAATTAAAGGTTACAGTTGTGTCAAAATAGGAAAATATGCATCTAGAGAAAGGAAATAAAATAATAAAGATAGAAAAATAGGAAAGAGTAGAGAAAAGTGTTGTTTGGGGAAGGACTCAGCTAAAACCCCTACTGCTCTGGATGGACAGGTGGCCAGTATTTTAGAATGGTAGTGTCTTTTGGACTAATGACACAGCTTTAATAAAATAAAGTTAGCACTGGTGGTCCTGTGGGCTAGGGATGCCCTCTAGGAGGCCTGCGTTCTAGAATTGGTAGCCCAGGTGGGCTAGTGGGCTAGTTTCCTGGAAGCCAGTGGCCAATGGTGTTAAAAGCTGAACCACTCCATGGGGTCTATGAGGGCTCCATGGGACCTAATTTTGTGTTGGAGAGCAGGGAGTAGAGCAAAGAAGGACACACTAGGGCTGCAGCAGCCATCCTTATAATGCAACCACGCTGAAAGCGAAACTGCCTGCAGGTACTTGTTATTCCCAGCCTGTACAGAGCTCAGGCTGTGGCCTGCTCCATGTGGGTGGGAGAAGGGGAGACATAGGTGTCCGGTCAAAAGTGGGACAGCACATACCCATGGTCAAAAAACACATAGGCATCACAGCATGCGTGGTTTTGGAGTTTGTTTATTTAATCTAGCATGGTTTCAGACAGCGCTGTTTTGTAGTAACTATGTGGCACTGTTTTTGCCTGCGCCATTTTTGACTGCATGGTATTTAACCAAGTGCTGGAGACAGAAGCTCAGTGGGAGAGGAGGCCATGGTAGGAGTGCCTCCCTCCACCTTCCCAAACTGGGCTCTGGCACCAATTCTGGTAAATGCCCTAGGGCTTGGGAGGTGGTAAGAGGCAGCTAGGGAGAGAGCAGTACTTGTGACTAGTTAAAGCTCCCAGTCAGGAACAAGAACACAGTAGGAGCAACCAGTATGTGAAGCCGCTCCTGCAGCAAATGTAAAAATGCTCTGAGAGGGCTTCTGAACAGCTGCTCACAGCCACTAATAAAAAACAGAAATTGAAGAAAGGCCACGCCCAAGTTGGCTGTCAAATAAAAACAGAACAGCAGTGCAAACCTGTAAATGCTGGCAGTCATGGCGCTGTCCGCTCCCTTGAATTTAAATTTGAGTGCCACTGTACAGTGATCTCCATACCCCCATAGTGCAAGGAAGAGTGCGGGTGCACGGCCCTTTGAAATTAATTGGATTATTTTTTATTACTATTTTGTGCACTATGATGGTGAGCAGGGGGTTCAGTTAATTTGTTTTTAGTGGAAGTCTGAAACTTATGTGAGTCAAAATCTGGAAGTCATTCCAATTTTTTGGGATGTCAAAATACTTCCAGGATCCCACTTGTGGAAGTCAATATTCTAGGAAGGAACAATTTACGGATGTTAATACAATATATTGGTGGTAAATACAATTTCTTTCAGAAAAATCCATAATTTCTGACTTCCATATCTACACTTTTGAAAGTCATCAAATTTTTCTGTTTTACATCTGGAAGTCAAAGACTTCCTCCTCCATTATTTTGGAAGTTTTTGCCTTATTTGTGGAAGTCAAATACTCCAAAAATGGAGTTAACTGAACCCCTGATGGTGAGTTGGAGATTAACTAAGGCCACTGCTGGACTAACAAGACCCTTGTTAGTCGATCAGTGACCTTCATTAATTTCCAACTTGCCATCATAATGTATAAAATAGCAAAATAAAAACCCAAAACATTCCATTCAATGGGGCATGCCCCTGCACTCTCTCTTGCCCTTTCTCATAACGTGCCTGAGTGCAAGGGTGTGGAGATCAACTTTACTGGGGGTTGGGGGGCATATGCCTGACTATAGTGGGGCTCCAATAGTCTGTACATACCATACCTCTCAACTGTTCTTGATTGCGAGGGACATCCCTCATTTTACCTCTGACAACTGCTTTGTTCTTCATCCATCCTTCATGCTGCTCACACAGAGGATGTCCTGTAAATTAAGACTTTATGGTAGAAATTCATTCTTGGGTGATAATATTTGTACAAGTAAATACAATGGTTTCCACTGTGTTCTGAGCTTGTAACTCCATGTTTCAGGATGTGTCCCTTATTATGAGGATTAGTGTCATCATTATCCCTCATTTCAGTGCCAGAAAGTGAGGTATGGTGCACACTTCCAGGACCCTACTCAGCACAAAGAGTGTAGAGCATGGCCATAGTGTGACCATGCTCTGCAGACCCCAACCCAATTATTTATATAGATGCATGGATCAGATTGTGGATAAGGTGACACTCTGGTGAGGATGCATGGTTGTCTTTGGATGTGTGAGGAGGGGCTTCCCCACAATGCTTAAGGCTTTATTGAGCCCAAAGTGCTGAAATGTGTGACTTATACAATTAGTTCATTTCACGGAAAATTGCAAACAGTCCAGTGTCATCAAGCAGTTCCTCCCATTTGCTGATGCTGCAGTCATATGCACTTCAGTTGCAGATTGGAACCAGAGACTAGTATGAGAAACAGAAACTGATGTGTTTTTAGATGAGGTTTGTGTCAGCTTAGGTGTTGCACACATGTCAAGCATGCAACCTGTGAACCTGATGTGATATTTAGATGATGTTCACACCAGCTTAGCTGCTGCATGCATATCAAGACTCAAGTATACAAGATGCAGACCTGATGTGACTTTTAGATGATTTTCACACCAGTTTAGCTGCTGTACACATGTCAAGCATGTAACATGCAAGCCTGATGTGATTTTTAGATAATGTTTGCACCAGCTTAGCTGCTGCATGCATGTCAAGCTTGCAGCATGCAAACCTGATATGCTTTTTAGATCTGGTTTGCTTTGGTTCACTTTGTGTATGCTAACCACATGCAAACATTGCACAATTAAGTATGTGGCATGCACTGTGCATGTGCACAGCACACTTGTATTTCTGCAAGGGTATAGATTGAGGGAGTGCTCACAACCAATTGAAGCACTCCTTTAATCTGTGGGTGAGACACTCTTATTCTGTTAAGAGTGTGCCATGGCAGCTGTCCTAGAAATGGACATGTTTGGGTCAGGTTTTTTAAATATTTAATATATTATTGGTTGAGTTCAATCAATAATATATGAATTCAAGTGACAAGACCACTCTGACGATTGTAAGAGTTGTCTCACTTACAGTCTTAGGGTATCAGAACTGCTCACCTTCAGTTTGTGGTTCTCATACCCTAAGAATGCATGAGAGACCACTCTTACAACTGTAAGAGTGGTCTCATCATTCATATTAACATACAGTACATCACTGGCAATGTATACAACTAATTCCTGAAGAACTTTAGGCTGATTTACTGTAGATTTAATCAGTACTGTAAGGTACAGCATCAAAAGGTCTCGTAGATAATCTGCATAGGCTAAAAACAACATACCTCATACTGTACATGTGTTTAATAAGATTTAGGACTTATCAATGTGAGATAGTCATTATGTGACAGCACTGGTCATCCAGTCAGTGTTGACAATGACAGGTTTAGGTCATGGTAAACCCAACGCAGTAAAGCAATTTATGAA
Organism: Neoceratodus forsteri; assembly: GCA_016271365.2. Lineage (NCBI taxonomy): Eukaryota > Metazoa > Chordata > Ceratodontiformes > Ceratodontidae > Neoceratodus > Neoceratodus forsteri. The sequence goes on along the minus strand of CM057449.1, from coordinate 1,087,561,468 downwards.
AAAGTACAAACACATTGGGGCCAGGTCTGTGCAAACAAGTCTTAATTTATTTATTTAGTTTTTGTTGACCGGGTAAGTGCACTAGTCAAACTCTGCCCATTTTCAGGCACGACCTGGGGGAAGGGGATACAGATGAATGCTAACTGACTTTGAACCAGATTTAACTGTTGGTGGTATTTTTAGTGAATGGGGGGAGTTTGGCCAGGGCACCAGGGAAATTCCCCTATTGCATTGCTGCCAGTAGGGGAGATGCTGTCCCACTTGGCAACCAGCCAAGATGGCCGTGCATGAGTGGAAGAAGCAGAGGTGGAAGAACTCATGGAGACAGAAACTTTGCAAAACCTTGGAAAACTGACTGCAGAAATGAAAGAAATCAACTCTGGTAAGGGAAACCCCAAATTACCTGACCTGTCTTTACCTGGTATTTCAAATGAAGAAATTACAGAGAACACTGACAATATCCCAGACCTGCCTAACGATAATGACTCAAACTGTGAGGAGGAAGTGAAACCTTTAAAACTACTGATATGGTTATCTCAGAAGAAGAAATTCTTCTACAGAAACACTTTGAGGCTGAGGAGAGACTTTATTTTCAGAAAAAAAGCACAGCTGCAATCCAAACTGAGAGCTCTAAGATCTGATAAGGAACGGCAATCTGTCAGAGAGAAACAGCTGCAAAATGGTGATGTGGCAGCATCAAAGAGCAAGCCAACAGACTGGGCTGAACTCATGGAGAAAGCTGATGCAACCGAACAAATGAACCACACGGCTACATCTAAAGCAGCTACAGGATTTGCGTCGGGAATGGCAAAAACGAATCAGAATTTACTCGGCCTAAGACGCACTGTGGAACTTTCGAGTAAAAAGACTGAAGAGAGCTGGTCAGTTAAAAATGCATTGGAGTCAGCAGGATGGAAGCAGAACACCAAAACAGGTCAGTGGGTTTCCAGGGACTCCCCAATAACAATACCTAAACCATCAGACACTATCCCTTCCAATAATGACTGTACTAATGTTTGTGTACCTGATATAGAAATTTCATCTGGTCTGGAACTCACACAAAATCCAGAATTTCAATAGCTTAACATAATAGCACTGCAGCCTGATGGGGAAAGCCCCAAGGTTTCAGATTCTGTACCACAAAGGCCTCTAAATCCTATCAAAAATACGGCATCAAAAACTTATGCCTCTTTATTTAAAACCTTAATATACCCTGCAAAAAGACATAATGCGGTGCACCTAACCTACACCGGGGGTATGGAGAACTTGCCAGATTGACTGCTTGTTGCTAGGACACTATTAAAGGAATCCATGAAGTTTTTCTCAACAGAAATTTACGCTGTAATCCATGTCTCAGGTGAAACCACCTTTCACATAAGTTTCAAATCAGCACAAGGTTTAGAGCACTTCTGGACAAAATACAATGCATTGAAAAAATCCTCACTGTGGTCTCCCTTCATTGCAACTCCACCGTCTAAACCTGCACACAAAATCATCACGGTCCACTTCAGGAACGAAGGAGTCAGTGTGCAAGACTTAATTATATGGCTAAAACAGTTCTGTACAGTCATTGAGGACCCCAAGGCCATTTTAGATTCCGAAAACATTTGGACTGATGGACTGATGGATGGAACGTGAAAGTCATGCTTTAATCTTCAGATACTGGGATAGTTCACTTGCCAAGCTCTTTTTTCTTGTGCAGGGACAGGGGAATCCTGTTCTATGCAGGTCAACCTAAAATGTGTTATAAATGTGGATCACTAGAACATTTGAGCAATGTATGTGATAAAAACAGATGCACTGTATGTGGGGATATTGGTCATGTGGGCACTGACTGTCTAAATAAAAGCAAATACAATTTATGTGGGGAGCTTGGACACACATTCCAGAATTGCAGGAAAGCGGCACAAAATACCCCAGATCAGGCTGATGGCACTGAACGGAGGCTTATCATAGCTGTAGCTCAGAGAAACAAGGCAGAGATGCAGACACCTCTACTAATGATAATCGTGAAAGGCCCAACCCAGGCCCAAGGCCCAGCAACTCTGACCCCTTCCCTACCTCACGGCTCATGGTAGTATCAGAACAACACTCTAAAGAGGTTGAAAATAGTCTGACTGAGTGCAGAACTCCTGTAAGACTCCCCCCTCCGCACCAGAGGGGACATCAGGTGAGAGCATGTCCCCTTCCCCCAATGTAGGAAGGGCAGCCATATATAATTGCCATGACAGAACCTTTTTCCTGCCACATGATAAATGTGAACAGCATAAAAAGGGTTAGCAAAACACGGGCTGTCTTTTCTTATTTGTCCCATCTATATTTTGGAATATTTTTCCTGCAGGATACCAGGTTACACACGCTGACTGAAATCCAACAAGCTTCTAAAGCGTGGTACCTGGGTCCCTCCTTCTGGTCCTTAGGATGAGAAACATGCTTAGGTCTGGGCATTTTGTTTAAACACAACACTTTTTGACTTAGTTTCTGGAAGAGTCCTGATAGTAGATGTTTTAGTGCAGAACGTTCCATATCGACTGATAAATCTATATGCCCCCCAGACCAAAGCTCAAAGATGTAATACATTTAAAATCATTCAGCCATATTTACAGTCAACATTCACAATTATATTCTCTGGGAACTTCAATTGTCCAATCAAAACTAAGATAGGGAAACAATACTGTGACTCTAACCTCTTATCACAAATAGTTTGGAACTCTAAGCTTATAGATGCAGTATACCATCTTACAAAATCAGAAACACCAACATTTCATAAAGGTACCTTAGGTACATGGATAGATTATATCTTCACGTCTGAACACCAGAACATACATTCTGCTAATACAACAGTGACTGAATTCTCGGACCACTCTATTGTCTCTATACTAATAAAATCAGACACTTCAGAAATAAAAAGCCCAGGCTTCTGGAAGCTGAACACTTCCCTCCTCTCTGACACTAACATTTGCAGAAGCATTCAAAATTTTCTCTTGGCAAGAAGACCTGTTTTTATTTGTTTTGAAGGCCCCATCATGTGGTGGGAAGATACAAAATCAGACTTACAAACACTCTGTAAAAATTCCAGTAGCTATAAAGAAAGAAAGCAGTATCTGACATATTTATAGCAAAGGAAAATTTTACAACAATTAATGACTACATCATATGAAACAGGACAAAATCTGGATCCACAAATAACTAAATTAAAACAGGACATGATGGTATTTCACAATAAAAAAGTGGACACACTAACTTATCAGCAGCAGTTTAGCACCACTGGCAACATGGATGCTGTCTGCCCTTACGAAGTTTGGCAATCACACACACAAAAGAAAAAAATGACCTCTTTGAGAGATGAAGTGGGTAAGGAATACACAGCTCAAAAAGATGTACAAAAACTTGTAGCAGAATATACAAAAACATGTATGACAGTCTAGCATAGGATAACAGTGGATTAGATAATTTCTTAGTGAATCTTAATATACCAGAGTTACAGGACATAGAAACACAGGAACTCATCTCACCCATAACAGTAACAGAATTTCAGCTAGCAGTCTCTTCCTTAGCAAGTAACAAATCCCCTGGGCCAGATGTCCTCCTGAAAGAAATATTCACGATCATTGGGCAAAGCTGCCTGGAAGAATTGGCTATAGTGTTTAACGCTATCTTGAACTCTAAAACAATCCTCCTAAGAATTAAAACAGGCATATTAATTTATCTATATAAGAAAGGAGATAAAAAAAGACTTAAAAAACTGGAGGCCGATAACTCTTCTGAATTCAGACTTTAAAATTTTGACCAAAATACTTGCAAAAAGATTATCCAAAATAGCCAGAACACTGCTATCTCCATCCCAGACTTATGCTCTGCCTGGAAGGCAAATTCAAAACCACCTGCTGCTATTAAGGGAGGTGGTGGAACGGGGAAACTAGGTGCATTGGATGGGTACCTTAGAGCAGGCTAAAGCCTTTGATAGGGTCAATCATGAATATTTATGGAAAATATTGGCTCATTATAAAATTCCCCTGGATATGACTGAATGCTTTAGAAGTATTTATAACATGGCCACTGTAAGACCCCTTACACATGGATGGAAAGGTCCTCTAATTCACATAAAAAGAGGGGTTAGGCAAGGCTGTCCATTGGGCCCAGTCCTACATAACTTTTTTATTGACCCCCTACTGAGGAAAATCAACACCTTGACTGAGATACAGGCAATTTCTTTAGGCCCTCAGGTACTTCCTTACAAAATTTTAGCATACACTGATGATATGAATGTGCTGACACAGAATGCAGAATCTATACTAAAACTTTTAGAAATATGTAAACTATTTGGACATACATCAGGAGCTGCTCTCAATCTAGACAAATGTATTGAGCACTGACTAAGTTACACCCTAAATTTCAAAGGACAGATAGGAGTTACTGAGATTACAGACACACCCATAAAAATCTCGGGCATCTTTCTAGGAAATTTTGAGTTAGACACATTTAACTGGGAGAAAAAAAATTTCTATAGGGAAGAACAAGGTATCTAACTGGAACAGATGGAAATTTAGTGAAAAGAAAAGAATCTACGTAATTAAGACCTGTCCAATCCTGCTATTTTTGTATATCAGTCACATCTTCCCCCACCCAAATTGCTGGAAATGACTCTCTTAAGCATATTTTTCAACTTTGCTGGGTAAGCAGATTAAACCCCTTAAAGAGAAACATATTGTACTTCACAATCAAAAGAGGGGGCTTGAACATGACCAACCCGATTCTATTCTTTAATAGTTTTTTTATTCAGAATAATATAAGACCCCGAGTCACAGCAGAGCATGATGGCTGGGAATGGATTCTTAGATCTAAATGTGCACACTGGTTAACAGCATGGGAAACATCTTCACTTATAACCCTTAAGAAAACAATTACCATCCCAGAATATATTAGAAGTACTTTATTTGTGACTAAAACAGTGGGATGTCACAAGAATACAGATACTGAACCTATCCAGGAAGCAACTATACTTTTACTTATTAGAAGTAACTTGCGCTGTAGAAACAGTATTTGAAAAATGCCCATTATGACACAGAGACACCATAGTGCTCTTCCTAAATAATAAAAGAATACCAGAACACCTCTGGGATCTTCATTGGCTGGCGTGCCATGAACAAATAAATGTGAAAGCAAATCAAAAACATAAACCTCAACAGGAGAGGATTTGTGCATGACTGAAATGTATACAAATGGAAGAGACCATTGAGCACCTATTATTCCATTGTTCCTTTATTTCTGTGTTTTTGGATTTGGTGGCACACAGGCAGGGCACAAATATATTTAAAACCATAACGTATGAAAATCTCATATATGGAGCATTCGATAACTCTTGGAGGGAATGGAATGTAAGCACCTTGCAGGTACTAATGGTGGTTTTTAAATGGAACATTTGGTCTCTTAGATGTAATTTCACTCTACAACAGAAAGAAGGGAACTTAACCGAATTACTCAATAAAGTTACCCTAAACATGAAACAGTTATTTGAAAATGAAAGGACAAGATTTGAAAACAGTAAACTTTTGGAGCTCTGGAAAGGGCTCCCCTGGATTGCAGACAATGATTTTCCTGTAACTTAAAAAAAAAAAGGAAAAAAAAAGAAGGAAGAGGAAATAGGTATATAAAGATGTGATCCCCCTTGTCTAGTTTGTTATTAACCCTTCACATGATGAATTATGCCAGATTCTATTATGACAATTTGTAATTAGAAAGAACAGAGCAGAAAAAGGCTTAATTTTCTTTAAAGTTTATTGATGCTTGCTTTTTTGTTTCATATTCCATAAGTTGTGTACTTCCTGTTTGTTGTTAAATGATTTATGCTGAATGTACTGGAAATTTGTTTGTTCTTAATAAAAACTTCCCCTACGCCTTCCAGTCGGGGGACTCCTTGTCACTGTAAGGAGTGCTTGGGATGGCCAGTCCTGAGCAGGCAGAGGAGAGAGTGGATGTGCGAGTGACTGGGAAGCAGGTCTCCTCTCCGGTAGCTTTGACCCTAGAGACCAATAAAAGAAAAAAGGATGAGATAGAAGGAGAAACAAAGGAAATGGCTGAAACAAGCTAAGTAGAACAAATGGAGATACTGACATTTTCAGAAAAAGAAGAAATAGTGCTAAAATTGCTTGCAGAGGAAAAACGACATGAAGAAGAGAGAAAAAAACTACAAGTGACACTAAATGGACTAGAATGTAAAGCCATGACTGAAAAGAAAAGGAGTGAGCGAGCAGACAACACCCATGCCTCCATGTCTAGGGAAGGTGACGTGGCAACTCCAACTTCAAAGCATGCCACGGCTGTCAAATCTTGTGAGTCACAGACAGAATGTGGAAAAAGGTAAAGCCAGAAACAGCAAAAGTACTGGTTTAAGGAAAATACAAAGAAAAAGGACTTGTCAGAAAAAGGGAGTTCCCCGAAAGGAATGGCGTCAGCAGGTGTAAAATGCCTCGGCCTAAGACGGGCATACCAAACAGACAGAACACAGGTCTTGAGAAGCAATGGGGGAGAAGCAGAGAAACTGCAGAGATGGAAGAAACTCTTACAGAGCCGTATGAGGAAGAAACTGCAAAATCACAAATGGAAGACCAAATAGAAGAGCAAACAGAGCTGATTCAGTTTCCAGATGCATCTGACTGGATATCAGAGGCCTTACAAGGAGCAGGGTGGAAAAAAACAGAAAAGGGCTGGGATCCTAACTTAACAGAACATGACGAGCATGAAAAACAAGTTGAAAAAGAAAACATAGAGCAAATGGAAATGGACAATAAAGAGCAGGATCTCAAGCATGTTTCAGGTAAGTCCAATTTTAACCAAATGAAAATCATGAAGACAGTATGACTAATGAAAGAATGAATAAAGATAATAAAGGTGAGGGGAACAGTAAAGAGATGGAAATGAGTGGGGATGTGGAACATGTTCTTGAATCCTCTTTTGAAATGGAGGACCAAAAAACACAGGTGGAGGAAAGTAGAAGTGACATAGAACATGAAAATAAACAAAATATTGAAAATGAATGGGGGCCTAATGCAAGAGAAAAACTGTTTCCAGAACACAGCACGGTAACAGCCGAATCAGCCAAAAGGAGGAATGTAGTTAGGCTAAAATATAGAGGTGACACAGCTGAGACCATGGACAGGCTTTTTGTGGGAAGGAATCGGATAAAAGAGAGCATGCGTTTCTTTGTATATGACATTTATGCTTTAATTCATACCCCAGGAGACACAATCTTTGACATAAGTTTTAAACACCCATCAGGCCTTGAAAGATTTTGGAAACAGTACCACCAATTAAAAACAACCCCATTATGGAGACAGTTCATAGCAATCCCTTTAACAAAACCAGCACATAAAATAGTAATAGTTCATTCAAAAATGAAGGCGTGAATGTGGCTTAGACAAAAATGTGATCTAAATGGTCCACCAGAACCAGTTCTGGATTCTAAACATTTATGGACAGGAGGATGGAGGTTTAAAGTAACATTAAGGGCAGTAAATGGAGAAATACAACATCTTCTGAACTTTTTTTTTTAGGGAAGGACAGAGGCGCAGTCTTCTATGGGGGCCAGCCAAGAGCATGCTACAGGTGTACAGAAGACATATAAGTAATGTTTGCGATAAAATTAAGTGTGGTTTATGTGGAGAAGTGGGGCATTTTGGAGCATCCTGTAGGAACAAAACCAAATGTAGTTTATGCGAGGAGGCTGGCCACATGTTCTTGTCATGCCCATGGGCCTCGCATAGCAGCCCAGATCCAACAGAGCAAGCAGAACAGGATGTCTATATGGTTCTAGCACAAAAGGACAGATTAGTTAAAGAAAAACAATAGAAAGGAGAAGAACCTAAGCCCAAAAACAACCAGCCAGAGAACGTGGAGGAGTACCTCTTACAACCCCCCACTCCCCCATCAAAGGAAGGAAGTAAAGAGACAAACAGGACAGAAACAGTGGATGAACAAGATAATGAAGAAATTCAAGGAAAACAAGAAAGTAAAGGAAAACCAATTTCAAATCAAAATGAAATGCAACTAGAAAGACAAGTTATGCTCCCACCAAGTGCACCACCAGACCCACTTTTCTAAACGGTGACAAGATCAAGGAATATGCATAATCCCCCTAAAACAAAACAAAAGATACAAGAAGACAAGGGAATACTTTTACAAAACAAATATGCCACATTTTAGGAAGAAGAATCAGCAGACTCTGAGGGAGAGTCGGACTCTTCAGCCATAGTGTCATCTATACAGGAACAGTCCTCAGAATACAAATTAATGGACACACAGTTGTAAAAAAAAAAAAAGAAAAGCAAAATTAAAGCATATATAACAGTGTTAGTAATCTTTCTTTATTATGGACTCATAATGGTAGCCTTCCAATGTATTACGTCCAATGTAAACAGCATAAGAAACAGAACTAAAAGATTAACTACCTTTTCTATATTAAAAGATTTGAAAGGAGACATTATATGTGTGCAAGACACAAGGCTGTGTACAATACCAGAAATGCAGCAAGCACAGAAAGAATGGAGAAATGGACCATCAGTATGGTCAATAGGAGAAGAAAGCTGCACTGGGGTGGGCATACTCTTTGCTAATCCCAGAACTGAAATAACAAAAGTAATTGATTTAGATCCAGGAAGGGCTTTGATAATAGACATTGAGTTTAACAAAACTCATTTAAGATTAGTAAATATATATATATATATAACCCTCAAATGAAGAAAGGGAGAGAGAGAGAGAGAGAGAGAGAGAGAGAAATGACCGTATGAAGAAATTGAACGTTTTCTACACACTGCCAAAATAGTACTATGGGGGGGGGACTTTAACTGCAGCCTATCTAAACAAGACTGGGGTAGAAAAACAAAGAAAGTGTTTTGTGACATAAATAAGCTAAATTACATCCTAAAAAACAGAATTACAGGATGTATATAAAGTAAAAGAAAAAAACAAAACAGCATACATACTATAGAGAAAGGACATCAACAAGGATAGACTTCTTGTTTGAATCTAAACAGAGTAGAATTCAAATGATAGAAATAGTACATAGAGAAACATCAGACCATGTGGCACTCAAAATTAATATGGATATGCAAAATACCATGAAAATGGGATGTGGGTACTGGAAAATTAACCTATCTTTACTACAAGAGGGAAAAACACAACAAGAAATTAAAATATATTTTTAGCAAGGAAGTCAGTGAGCTATCTATATAACAATGATTTAGACTGGTGGGAAGACACAAAGTATGATATCAAGCAAATGCTAACAGAAGAAGGAAAAAAGAGAAGGGTCCAACTATATGAAATATTTAAGTATGAGAGCTAGATTTCTGAAATTACTAACACTGCAAGCTTCCCGGAACAGGAATGTAACAGCAGAAATACTAACAATTAAAGAAAAAATGTACTCTTTCCAGTATGAAACAGCACAATCCTTAATACTGGAACAAAAATGTGGAACACAAGGAACAAAATTTCAAGTCAACCCATAAGAGAGTAATAAAGATAGAGTGCAGCAGAGGGTGATGACAGAAATAAAGGCTGCAGGGGACAAAAGCACACAGATTTAAACCAAATGGAAGTAATAGTGCAAGAATATATGAAAGAGAAATTTCAAAACAATGAACAAAAAGTAAATGGTGATTTTTTTTATGAATAAAGGAATACCAAAAATAGTAGGAATAGGCAAACAGCTGCTGCAAGAGCAACTTAGTGAGGTATAAATTAAAGAAGCCATACATGCATTATCTAAAAACACAGCCCCAGAAGTAGACAGAATTCCAAATGCGCTTAATAAAGAATGTAAGGAAGAACAAATACCAATGCTGAAAGTGTTTTATAATTATGTAGCACATACAGGAGAAATGAGTTCTTCTATGAAACAAGGTATAACAGTGTTTCTTTCCAAACAAGCATTTGTCAATGCTGAATGTTGTCACGCAGGCATTGGCTTTGGTAGTGCAGTGTGGAAACACATTTTTGGCAGGATGTGGAAAATGACAGCTGTACTGTTCATAGGGAGGTGTAAAAAATGGTAGTGGTGAAAATGTCGCATGTAAGTATCGCAAATTTGTGGAGTTACAAGGGTGCGTGGGAAATGCGCAACGCACACTTGTAACACAGTCATTTTACGGAGTTTTGGCACCAAATTTTCAACATAGGCATTTTAGCACCTCTGCTCATGTACAGTGTCACTGTCATTTCCTCAAACTGCCCAAAAAGTGATTTCGCACAACGACCACGCTCTTCTGCGCCTGATGTGCGAAAACACATTTCAGGCAGGATATGTAAAATGACAGCTGTACTGTTCATCAAGAGGTGTGGAAAAATGCCAAAGGTGAAAATCCAGGGTGAAAATATTACAAATGCACAACATTACAAGCGTGCGTACAAACTGCGTAACGTACGCTCGTAACACAGTCATTTTATGGAGTATTATCACCAAATTTTCAACATAGGCATTTTAGGACCTCTGCCCATGAACAGTGCCACTGTCATTTTCATAATCTGACCCAAACACTGATTTCCTACAGCAACTGCGGTATTGTGCGCAGGAAGTGTGGAAACACATTTTGGCCAGGACATGGAAATGACAGCTGTACTGTTCACAAGGAGGTATAGAAAAATGACTATGTTGAAAATCTGGCATGAAAATATTGCAAATTCACAAAGTTACGAGTGTGCTTAGCAACTGCACAACGCACGCTCGTAAAACAGCCATTTTTTTGATTTTTTCCATCAATTTCAACATAGGCTTTTGAGAGCCCACTCATGAATACTGCCACTGTCCTTGTGTTAATCGGACTCAAAGGTGATTCCACACAGTGACTGCGAAATCACCTTTCAGGACTGATTAACGTCATAACTGTGACAAAATTCATGAGGAGGGGTCCCAAAAACCCCATGTTGAAAATGTGGTGCACAAATTCCAAAAAATGCCCAAGATATGCATCAAAGTTGAAAAAACCCTATTTATTCCATTATACAGCTTACCGTCATTTCCTCAGTTTGTGGTCGGCTTTGAAGAGTGACGACGTGTTCCCGGGCCAGCGAAGATCATTGTGCTGAGCTCTGGAGGTAAGTATGGGGTGAGGGGGGCTGTGGGGAGGCAGGGTGCACAGTGAGTGGGTGCCGGTGGTGGGTAGGGAGACACGAGGGACCATTTTCGGTTTACAGGTATTAAAAAAGCAACATTGCAGATGGTTTTCTTTTTTACAGGTGGATTCTTTCTTGGGGGGTACAGTAGCTGATGGGGGATTGGGCACCCCATCGGCACAGAAGAAGGGGCACATCATGCCAATGGGGAGTGGGCTCCCCGTTGGCACATTAAAGTGGGAAGGGGGATGGATGCTGACGGGATTGGAGCAATTTCTGTCGGCAAACAACGACAGTGGGGGGACACATTCTGCCAATGAGGAGGGGCCCTGTCAGCACATACTTTGAGGGCAGGGTAAGCCAACCAGGGATTGGGCACCCCTGAAGTTGGCAGTTTACCGGCCACTGTGCCACCATGTTACTAGCTGGTGAGCACATAGGAAGGGTCCACTGCGTGTGACGAGCTTTGCTTGCATTGCAGCAGACCTTTCCTTAGAAGTGCTCACCACATTAGTATGCATTGTATGGTGCCAGCATGCAGGCTGATTGGAGAATGAGGGACGCACCTACTGGTGCATGCCCTGCATTTGCCCAACAGCAATCGTGCCTCCAAATCTGCACTACTGCAAGATGTTGGCTGTGCAAGCACACCAACATAAAATGATGACAAAGCTGATATAAAAAACTGGAAGCCAATAACATTGTTAACCTCAGACTATAAAATTCTAGCCAAGATTATTACAAAAAGATTAGCAATGGCAGTACAAAACCTAGTGTTAGACACCCAAATGTGTGCTATCCCCAGAAGGGATATCAAACAAAATTGAATTTATATCAGAGCGGTAACAGATATGGGACATAAAATGAGTTTAAATGGGTATATGTTTGCTTTAGACCAGGAAACAGCATTTGATGCAGTTATATATATATATATATGGGATGTATTATTAGAATATGAAGAACCAAGGGAATCTGTAGGATTATGCAACGCTTTGTATCAAGAGGCACAGCTAATGCCAATGGTCAATAGTAGTATGGGGATTCCCATGTAAATTCATTCTGGAGTAAGACATGGGTGTCCACTAAGTTCTCTATTATATATGTTATGTTTAGACCCAGTAATGAGAAAAATAGAAATAAATGAAACTATAAAACCTATGGTAAAAGAAAATGGAGAGCATATTCATAAAATTAGTGCTTTTGCAGATGACTGCATATTATTTATGAAAGATGATCAATCAGGGAAGGGAGCAGTACAGGGACAAAACCAATAGTAAAAGGAAATGTAAAAAAAAATTTGGGAATCAAATTTGGTAGCCAGACTGTTATACAAGAAAACTGGGAAGATAAAATAGCAATAGCAAAAACGAAAGTACAGCAATGGAAATGCTGGAATATGTCAAAAGAGAAAAGGATATATTTAATAAAAAATTATATAATACCCATATTTTTATACTTAGCCTATAGATTCCCAATCCCAAATAACCTACAGACCAAAATATTAGGGATTTTCTTTGAACTTTTGTGGGGGAGCAAATTAAATCCAGTAAAGAAAAATAATGTATATAGACCAATAAAAAAAGGATTAAACATGTTACAGCCAATATATAGAATAGTGGATGGGAGACCATCCTCAACAAGGCCGTATTTCCATTGAGGGGTTGATGACATCATAGAGACCTTGAGAGCAAAGCTTGAGAGGTCTTTGATGTCATCAGCTCCTGAGATGGAAATACAGCTTTCATTCTGGATGGTCTCCCATCCACTGTTTTATATAGTATATGGTTTTTTACTTCTTTGAGATCATTTACCTTGCTGTTTGCTACTGCTCCCACTCCCTTTGGTGCTGCTCGCACACTCTCCAACTTCGCTCATCTGTGGCCGCAACGTTTATTTTTAATTTTGGGAAAAAACAAATTGCCACACAGAGATGTGAGTGGCAATTGAAGTCCCGACTTCTGAAAAAAATCGGTGGTGCCGCTGCTGCTCGCTCGCTCCAGAGAGTCCATTGGTAGGCTCTCGCTAAATCCTATCGCTATGTTTACGCTGCTTTTCTGAGACGTCCCACTGTGTCAGCCAATCTGGTGTCAGGTAAAGGCTAAAAAGCTGTTGTACTATCGATGTGACGTCAGAACTATAGTACAACAGCTTTTTTGACCTTTGAACTGCCCTACAACAACTTTCTGAGAGCCTCTGATTTCTGTGCACAATAAGAGGTAACCATATACTATAGTTGTTTTCCAAACAATATTTCTATGCACAAATATAAGGCCTCTGATAGGTAAAGAAGAAAACATATGGACTCTTCTGACAAAAGCATGGAAAAAGAAGCTACAAGAAACACGGGGTAGTGGGAGAAAAAGGAAAATAAGGATTTTCCAGACTACATTGAAATAATTAGGAATCAGGGAAATCAATGGAAACTATAACAGGAGATTTTGGGCAAGTTACCAAGAAAACAAATGTATAAAGAAATAGTGGAACAAAACTATTATGAGAACCCAGTGTTTAAAGCACAACCACACATAAAAGAGGAAGCAGTTTTGGAAGCTACTTTAGAAAATAGAATCCCTAGGAAAATGAAAAAAACAATATGGTTATCCAGTCCTGGTAAACTAAATGTTCATAACAATCATAAGCACAAAGTAACAGAAGAAAGAATGTGTTTGAATAGTGACTGTATAGCAAAGCTGGAAACAATGGTATGCCTTTTTTTTTAGTGAAACTTTATTATATAATTTTGGGCGTTATAAATAAGAATGTGGAATGTGGCCCCTTTTAAGGACATAACATATGCTCAAATGGTCTATAGACAGCTGTCACAAGAATGGGATAAATGGAAGAAAGAAACAGTATATGTAATATTTGCTTGTATTAAGTGGTCAATATGGCAAGTAAGATGCCAAAGATTCTTGAAACGACAAAATCTAACAGTAGAGGATGTGATATTTAAAGTACAAGCAGAATTAGATACTATATATAAGTATGAACTTTGAACATATGGGGAAACTCAAGTACAAAAATGTAGGAAAATATACGTTGGGTGGGATAGGAAAAGGTGAAGACAGAGGAAGGGAACTGTGAGACATGATTGAAAAGTAAAAGTACATTTAAGATTGTTGTATAAGAAAAACAAATGTTCATGGAAAATGTACGGAATTGTTGAAATTAATTTGTTTTTCTTTTTGCTAAAATATTCCCCTACTCTTTTCGAGAAGTGCCATAGGATCTTTAACATCCACCTGAATCACCACCAGAACAGGCAGATGGGACCTCGGTTTAAAGTCTTGTCTGAAAGATTAATTTGTTCAGAATTTATTTGAGTAGCAAACTACCAAGCTGGTTTCACAGGGAGGAAGTCATGTCAAACCAGTCTGATAGAGTTCTTTGACTGGGTGACAAGGATTTGGATCAGGATGGAATAGTGGACATGGCCTACCTAGATTTCAGTAAGGTTTTCAACATCATTCCAGGCAAGGGACTAGTAAGCAAACTGGGTAGCTTAGGAGTGGGTCCAAAGGCGATAAACTGGATAAGAAATTGGCTAGGGGATAGGTGACAGAAGGTGGTAGTAAACGGAGTTCACTCTGAGGAAGGGAGGGTGGCCAGTGGGGTGCCTCAGAAATCAGTGCTGTGACTAGTCCTCTTTAATGTCTTTATAAATGACATTGTAGAAAAGCTGGAAGAGAAGGTCTACCTCTTTGTGGATGAAACCAAAATCTACAAAAGGGTGTGCATTCCAGAGGGTGTGGTGGAAAGGATGGAAAGAGACCTGAGAAAACTAGAAGAGTGGTCAAAGATATGTCAGCTGGGTTTCAATGTGAAAAAGTGCAAAACAATGCACTTAGGGCACAGAAACCCAATAGCAAAGTACAAAATGGGTGGAGTGGTACTGACGACCACCAAGCATTAAAGAGACCTGGGGGTAATTGTACTGGATGATGCAAAGTGGCCAGACAGTGCGAGAAGGCAGTTGGGAGGGCTAGTGAGATGCTGGGGTGCATAGTGAGGGGTATCACCAGCAAAAAGAGGGAGGTGGTGTTGCCTCTGTATAGATTGCTGATAAGACTCTACCTAGAGTACTTTGTCTAGTTCTGGAGACCACATCTTAAGAAGGACATAGACAGAGTGGAAGCACTCAACAAGAGGGTAACTAAAATGGTGTAGGGTCTGCATCAAAAGCCCTGCGAGGAGAGACTAAAGGACCTCAATATGTACACCCTGGAAGAGAGGAGGGAGAGGGGGGATATGATAGAGACTATTAAATACCTCACTGGAGTAAATAAGGTACAGGAGGGAAGTATTTTTCAGAAGAAAAGGTGCTCAAGAATAAGAGAACATGCTATGTAGCTGGCGGGGGGGGGGGGTACATTCAGGAAATATGTGAGGAAGTACTCCTTCACAGAAAGAATGGTGGATTTCTGGAACAGCCTTCCAGCAGAGGTGGTGGGGATGAAAACAGTGATGGGGTTCAAGAATGCATGGGATAATCACAAGGGAATCATAGTGAAAAGGAAGGGGACAAGGAGAAAGAACTGTAGATCAGGTATGGTCTGCAGTAATAGTGTAAGTAGGAAGAGATGGGCAGACTAGATGGGCCAAGTGGGCCTTATCTGCCATCAAGTTCTATGTTTCTAATGGGCAAGTTTTGATAGCTTGAACGAAGAGGCAGGACATAAGATGGGCACAATTAAATTGTTTGCGCGTAATTAAAAATGAAACAAAAAAATTCCAAAGGCATAAAACTATACCTTTAACTTAGAAAACAGATAAAACTGCCACAAGCTGAAAGTATTCCAGCAAAGTGCCATAACCTCCGTAATGTGAGACCCCCCCAAATGTTCTCTGTCCCTTAATGCATTCAATATAAAACAGCTTTCCCCAATTTCAAATCCCACCATGACCTTGCTTGCATTTATCTTACAGACTGATTTCTTCCTAATGTTCCCTCTTGCTGTCTCCTATCGTCTTATAGAAATCTCCTCACCATCCTTTCAACCCCTCTCTCAAGTTGCAGTTGAAGCCTTTCATCTCCAGTGTTTCAGTTCTCTGGAGGTTTCTGCTGCAAAGTCTGTTCTACCAGCTCCCTGCCCAGTTCAAATCCCTATGGAAAACGTTCTCCTTATCTTTACCGTCAACCCCTAAACACTAACACTTCTTTGGTTTATGTACTGTACTTTTCCAGCACACTGTGCCTTTTTACTGTTCATTAGTTGGAACTGCAGATTTATGGGGCCCATCAGTGCTACATATTTCTAGTCTAACCTATTCTAAGTTCCCTATTACTAATGCGACTGCAAATCGATTGTAAATTTATTTCACAGTGTTTTTTTTTTATACCCAGTATGAATGGTGCTATATAAAAAATAAATTAAATTGCATTTGAACTGAATAAGCATTATCCCTCTTAAAGCTACTTCAGAGTTCTTTTCACTGTTAGAGTTTCACACCTGAGTGAGGATAAGCTATGTGGCTTGCTATTGCATAGCCCAGACTGAATTGCTCACTAATCTGCCTCTACTCTTCAAGGTAAAATAGCTCTTTTCAGCACTAAATTTCAACCCTATTAAAGTGCATGGTTAGCATCTGTTGTGTATGGAAATTCATAACCTCAGAAATCTTGCTGTGCAATAGTTAGGAAGACTTCATTGCTATGGTAAAACAGCTGAAAGTTGTATCATGGTTTTGACATCACTACTATTATGCAATGTCTTTTTCTGTTACAAAATTCCTTGTGACACCTCTGCTCCGAGGGGACGTAATCTGTCCTTCGTACTGCATCATGCAAGGTGCCAATAGTTCTCCAGTCCCTGACACTGCACAAAGTGCCATTTTGGCTAAGTTTTAGTTTATTTTTTTCTCTGTTTGAAAAAACATACATTCTAGACAACTCATACACTATAAAAAACAATAAATGGGTAATGAAGCACAACTCAGCTGTGCTCCTATCTTGGGCCTGTTGTGCAAGCAATAATACCTGACAGGGTGGGCATTATTTGGCAGAGGGCCTTATAACCCTTGGAAGGTCCAGTATTGCCCATACTGCCCACCTGGAGGGTATTATTGTGCTTAGAAAATTGGCTAATAACTGAAAGAAATACATAGATACAAAGGTTTATATTTGCAATACAAGAAATTTGACTTCATTAACTTTTTTAAAAATGTTTAATGGGGAAACTAAAAAACAGTCCCTCTTTGGGACAAATTAATTACAATGCTAAAATCACACAGTTGCACATTCTGTAGATGGGGTAGCCAAAATAACAAACTTGAGGCCACTACTTGTTGTAAGAAGTGAAGTTTGTAGGGGAATAAAATGTGCACTTCTGAGGGTTGAAGTAACTGCTGGCCCTGGAGGTGGCAATGATGAACTGGTTCATGCTTTGCTGGTTTCTGCTTTCTCAGATGTACTTTATTGCTTCATTTCCTGTTCTTTTGTGTCTTCTTGTGGTTCTTCTTTGATTTTTTTATGGCTGCCCACCCCCGGGGCTCAACTCCAGGCTTGTCTGTCTGTTGTAAATGCTGCCCATTAATTTGATAGGCTCAGTTCTGAACAATGCTCTGTCACTGCTGTAATCTCGCAGGTTGAGAGTCTCGTGTTTGAGAGTTGGTGCACCTCTGTTGCATGAATGCTATGATTCATGTATCACATGGAAAGATGGGCATCAGCACTCAATCTGAACATCATGGCTCCAAGGTAATTTTTGTCCATAAGTTCCAAAGTGTATTAGCAGGGTTCATTGTTGAGGGAAGCCTGCAGTAAATGTCAGGAGTGCAGGTAGGACGGTGCATGCAAAGCATTTTGGACAAGTATTTCTCAAATAATTTCACTGGGCAGAGTGGGTTGTTGTGCTGATTCCCTGGTTCTGTTCTTTGCTTGCTTCCAAGAGATTTTTTATATCTTTCAGTCTCCTTATTATGTGACAATATCACATATGTGGCTCTGGATTTGTCGATCTTGATGATGAACGATTCTCATTTGAGTTGCCTCAGTCTTTCACAACTGCACTTGGCCATGTAAAGCTAGATATCAAACCAGACTTTTTTTTTACTAATCCAAGCATGGTATAAGGAGATAGCACAGAGGAATTCCTTCATTTCTGTAGGTCATATTATGTAATGGGAGGGTGGTGAGCAGAGGTGTCTTTGTGGTCTTTTCTTAATTTTTTTAGCATGACATGACGTACCTTGTGCGACAGCTTGAATGCCAGGTCTGTGATAATGCTGGTGTTTTGGATTATTTCCGGGGTGTTGAGGTGCTGGTTTAACCCTGCATGGAGAGCATGGTACCCCAACACTTAATACTGCTCTCTGTTGCTTGGGTGGACCGCTGCATAGAACTTGCAGGAGGTGGTTGTTTAATGTTTGAAAGCTGTCATTTCTCCAATCTACTGTTATTTTATTGTGATATACACACTTGGAAAAAACTCCAAAAAGCCCATTGTGTGTTTTTCTCAGTGTTTTTTTCTTGACGCTTGTTTTCTTTTGGCATTGAGGTCTCTGTGTGAAAGAGATAGAAATCTTGCACTTAATTTTTTTTTCTTTCTCCGTGGATGGCGTTCAGGGAAGAGGCTGCTGACAGTTTACTGTGCATCCATGTAGAAGTTAACAGGTATGTAGTCTGACATTATTTTTATTTTTTCAGTGGCCTCAAGAAAAAATGGCTGCTGTGCAGCTGTGTGAGAAAAGGTTCCACAGCTTGACATAAGGATATGGGTAACGAGGTTGGCATAGTTGGCACTTTTTTAGCAGGGATCTACTAATACTTTTTTTTTTGAACTCTATTTTTCCCCCACCCCATCCTTTGACCCCCCTGAACTCTCTCTGGTGACCTTCCATTCCACGGACGCTACCTCCTTGCATGATCCGGCTCATCTCCACTCCACGGCATCAGGCATCCCCCAGGTCTAACCTCTTGAGAAGAGCTGCCCCGGCCAGGGTGCTCTTTCTTATACTATTGAGCACTGGGCTGAGGAGGGGATGAGGAGTGAGCTGCAACCATCTTCGGGAGTGTGGTCTCTGGGTGGGAGGCACCATCACCTTTCGGAGGGAGGAGGGTGGGTATTTTTAGCTTGTAAGTCCCCTGTGGAGCCCAGCTGTCATGGCAATGTGCTGCTGCAGCTCTGCCCCCAGGTATATGACATGATGCTTCTTTGAGCTAACTCCGGCTGCCACCAGAGGTTGCTTCTTGAGCAGTCGCATCCCCATCCCTCTCCAGGGAAGAGTGAGCAGTCTTCCGTATGCTCAATCTCTTCTCTCCCCTGCCAACCCCCGGCTCCCTGGGCTCATTCCCGAATCCAGGTTGCCAGCATGGCACGAGGTGTGGCATCCAGTGCCTCAACCCTCAGCCCCACCGGGCTGGCAGGATCTACTGATACTTAATGTACCTGATTGGCATGGTTCTCAGCCAGTGGGAGAGCTTGTATTCTCCAGCCCATTTTCTAAAACATTGTAGGACCTCTTGAGCATCGTTCTTTTTTTTCACAGTCTCTGTTTATCATGCCTGCTTCCATCTTTCCCCTTTCTCTAGCCTCAGTTCCATCACCCAACTTCTCATGGACATACCCAGCTCTATTATCCACCCCATTGCTTACCTCCCCATGGTGGGGCTTTCATCAGAGTTCCTATGGGGATCTCAAACCCCTCAAAGCAACTCAAGCCAGTCTCTGTGAAGCAGTGCTGCAGTTGGTGGTGCGAGGCCTGCAAGCTGAGGCAGGGAGTCATCCTGCTTGGCTGAGGTCTTTCTCTTAATTACTCCCAGCCCGAGATGAAGGTGCACTAGGGGAGGCAAGTAGCATGCCCATGCTGAGGGTGCATGTTGTTCCAGCTGCTGGCCTACGTCTCCCCTCCTCAGAGTCTTTAGCTGCACTGCCACCCATAGTCAACCAGGTGGAAATAGAGGAGCGAGGATGGCGACCCTCCCTCCCTGGGAGGACATGGAGACACTCTATCCTCCTCCCCAGCTGGCCCTCAATAACCCAGGCTTTTTCACAAACTATGCCAGCAGGCCAACTTGAGCTTTGTTCTTGATGCTGCTATGTTGTCATAACAGATGGTGGGAACCCAGCTTTGTTGTATGTGGTTGCCCATGCATTATTCAGTATAAGTAGTTCAACCCTTGTAACCCTCTTGGAGCTTTTAGATGCAATATGACTTACCTAATGTGTTGCCTAGACAATGCCCTTTAATGGGAACTTAAACCTGGCTTGATTTTTACAGCAGCATGGTGATGTCACCATGCTGATGTATTGCTGTGAGTAGGGGACTGAGGACTATTTAACAGGACAGTGAGAGTGTGGTCTTCCATTTAATAATTTGGATGGCTGCATAACTCATATTACTCTGCTGTTATCTCCATTTACCACAGTGGGGTGTGTGTGTGTGTATGTGTGTGTGCATGTGTGTCTGTATGTGCAACCCTGCCTGGAGTATATAGCACTGTTTCTAAAGCCCCTTAAATAATCATGCCTGTTAAAAGAGCTTAAGGCAGTAATGGCTGTAATTTCTATTGAAACACAGTCATCATTTTAAGGGCATGTAACAGCTAACTTCCACAGACAATGAAAAGATTATTTCTTTTCAATGGCACTTCATTTCCTACACTTTAGTACTGCATTTCATTGTGTAGTGACATTCCAGTCTTTTCTTCAGCTTGATTCATCATTACAAGATTTTGCTTTTAAAACAGTCTCCTCCTATTATGTGCTGATAATTTTTTTTATTGCTGCATAAATACCTGATTCTGTGGTATATGTGTTGATTTCCTGCAAAATGTGTCTTTAAAACAAAGTTATTTACAATAATTATATATTTAATGAAGTTCTGTGCGTTTTCTGGTGTTTTATTGATTTCAGCTCCCCCTGTTCTCAGATTGTAACACATTTGAGTCTTAACCTTTGATTATCCTGGTCGCTAATCTTCAGCCTTCTTTTGTGCTTTTAAATACATAGACATTGACATTTTATTTTCTTGTTCAGACCCATTGTTTTTGCAGAGTTTTTTCAAATTCCTCGCCTCTTTCATTTAATTTTGTTGTCCAATGTCGAACTCCATATTTACATTTTTTATTTCTATTTGATCAAGCTTCACAGCATGTAAGGCCAGCAGCAGTGGCAGCTCCAGCTTCTGTTGGTTACCAGGGCACTGGCTGGGCATTACAGTTAGAAGCCAGGGCACCAATTGAAACCAGAATGGAAAGCATACGTGCATATTCATGCATGCCTGCTTCTTGGAGTATTTTAACTAATGATGAATGTCATGTTTCTGAAATAAAAATGCAAATTCATTTATTTTTACAGGGGATTGCCCTGTCTTGGGGGTGGGGGTAAGGATGGCCTGGCTTCTCTTGGCTTGGGATGGATGACTCTGCTTCTCCTGGCTTGGGAAGGAGGGGCATGGCCCTGCCCCCTGCTTTCTCTAGCAGGAGAAGCGGGGTCACCTGAACCAGAAGATAGGGCCACCCCCCCAGCTAGAAAAAGCAGGGCCACCCCCCCAAACTAGGAGAAGCAGGGAGGTACCCTTCCCCAAACCAAAAGAAGCAGGGCCATCCTCATCCCCCCAAGCCAGGAGAAGCAGGGCCTCCTCCCCCCACCAGGAAAAGCAAACCTATCTCCCCTTGGGGCAGGAGAAGTATGGCCATCCCCATCACCCAAACAAGAAGAAATGGGCATTCCACCCCTTTCCAGCAGGTATCCACCTCCCAAAATGGTCCTCAATGGATTGGCCACCCACAGTGGCAGGGCCAGGAGATAGAGGGCCATGCATTCTCTCCTTTGAGTCTCTCCCCTCCCCTTCCCACAGTACTGAGACATTTTCAAATAAACCCAGCCACTTACCTTAATGAAATGGCACAAGCAGTCGGAATCCTGTCTCTCTGATTCTGCAGGCAGTTTCTTTCTTGGCTGTTTTTGCTGCTGGCAGGACTTTTACTTGAGGGTCTGACTCTGTGCTGCAGCTACTGGCTGGGCAGGGTGGCTAGCTGGCGCTGCACTCTCTCATTACAGACCAGACTGTGCTCTAGTATTTTATGAAAAAAGCACAACATAGTGCAGCTCTTTTAAGGCTAGCTATACTGCTGGGTTGGGGAGCTTCTGTGCTGCAGCTTGCAAGCAATGCCAATGCAGTTCTGGTTTGTTGGGCATGGTTGGCTGGGTGGGTCCTGATTCAGGCAGCTAGGCAGTCACCACGAGCCAAACTGCAGTGCCACTCCCTGCCTCCAATACTGGGTTCCCAATTATGGTGTTGGATGGCAAACTAAAATGAAAGCAAGTAACCGCTTGCTGCTCAACCCTGTTGCCACCAAACTTCTCCAATTCTGACTGTAAGTGCCAAACCTAGAGTCAGACAGTAAATCAAAAAAAGTAAGCAAACAATGACAGTCAAACCCCGGTGTTGCCGACCCTCCATTCTAACACTAGGGTTCCAGCCCCCAGGTCCAACAGTCAATGAAAAAAAATAAGCAGACAATGGGAGCCAATCTCTAGTGATGTTTTAGAAAGAAACATTAGTTGTTTTCTGCATTAATCTATTGTAGCATTGCTCCCCACTATTCATTGTACTATTGCACATTTGTGTACTTGCCACTTGTACCTCAAATAAAAAGCAGTGTTATTCCATAGTCAGCAGTAAAACTTGAATCCACTTAATAAAAAAACATATGCCAATTCATAGGATGAATACTAAAAACAACAAAAGTGCAGTAGTGCAATGAATATCGAGGAGCAATGCTATGCCAGACTGGGGCAAAAACAACTAATGTTTCACTCCACAAGCAGAGCTTTGTCAGAGTTAGTAAATTAATGCAGAAATGCCCTTATATTATCTGGCACTAGGTCTGAATAGCACATGCATGAACATTGCTGTCAATAACAGCACCTTCCATACAGTGCTATGCAGAACAGTGGCAGGAACAAATGCCACAAGTAAAGGCAATGCCATTGGTAGCGGTCACAAAGCATACTGACGACTGCTACCTGTTCAAACACTTATTTTAGTGGGGGCTCTGCCCCTCCACACCCCCTTAACTAAAATAATCAACTCTGAGTTAGAGTTGGATTACAGGAGAAAAACAAAATTGCAAATGCGAGGATTTGAACCCTGATCTCCTCCACCATTGTGGTCAAGCTGCTCCATGTCTCAGTCCTCTCTGCCATGGGAGCAGCTCATCCACCATTTTTGGATGTCTTTCGGATAAGACGTTAAACTGATGTCCCATCTGCCTGTTCTGGTGGTAGTTCAGATGGATGTTAAAGATCCCATGGCACTTCTCGAAGAAGAGTAGGGGAAATTATTATTTAAATTCAGAAACAACAACAGAAAGTATACATACATTATACATTTCTCAAATTACAAGTTAAATAAAGAATATGAACAGTTGAAACCTTCAACTCAAAATAAACCCAATTACTTCCTCCACAAAAAAACAGCAGTTCCAGGGAGGGCTGGGGGGATACTGGGATGTATAAGGAGAGGCATCACCAGCAGAAAACAAGAAGTTGTTATCCCTCTGTACAGACAGTTGGTGAGACCCCATCTTGAGTACTGTGTCCAGTTCTGGAGATCCCATCTCCACAAGGACATATACAGGATGGAGGCAGTCCAGAGGAGGGCAACTAAAATGGTACAGGGTCTGCAAGAGAAGCCATATGAGGAGAAACTAAAGGAGCTTAATATGTATACCCTTGAGGGAAAAGAGGGACGGGGGGACTTGATAGAAACTTTTAAGTACCTTAATGTAATCAACAAAGTCCAAGAGGGTAGCATCTTTCAGAAAAAGGGGACACAATTTGAAGATAGAGGGGGGACGGCTTAAGGGCAAGGTGAGGAAGTATTTTTTCACAGAGAAGGTGGTGAATGCATGGAACAGCCTTTCTGAGGAGGTTGTAGGGTCTAAAACTGTGGGAGAATTCAAGAATGCATGGGACAGACATAAGGCAATTCTTGCGGGGGGTAGGAAGAAATAGGCTGTTGGTTAACTAGGATCTGCAGTTTGTCCTGTAGGTAGGGAAATGGGCAGACTAGGTGGGCCAAGCAGTTCTTATCTGCCATCAAAGTCTATGTTCTATGTTTCTATGTTTAACCTATATCAAACATTATTTCCTAACACATATACTCAAACCACCCTTACCGCCTCGCCATGGGCTTATGCCCCCTATCCAAATGTTTGCTTCTGTGAAAAAAACATCATATTTCTTATACATCTAATTTTGTCTCTTTAACCTACCCAAGCTATTCCGTCTCATAAAGACTGGCATACCACCTCCCCCAACATTCTCTTCTCATATCCATATATTTTATCGAGCACTGCTTATATCTTAAAGGGAACATAAATGGATTCAGTATTTTCAGTGGTATTAAATACATTTTGTAGTACTTCAACTCACATTGTAACATGTTGCTGTGTTAGAAATGTTCAGTGAAAGGTTTTTACCTTATTTTTTAAGCCATTAACAGAGTCCCACCCATGCTCTGCGTTCCGGACTGTTCTTAATTAGGTGTAGCAGTCACATGACGCAATGACGCCTTCTGGGCAACCGAAGTGTTGTGCGACCAGATAGCTATAGAAGATGGCTGATGTTGAATCTGATCTCTCACTGGAGTTTGATTTACATGTAGGGATCCAGCCTTACATGTATGAGCCTGATGCCGATGTGGATGACATTAACGTTGGAGTTGCGGTGAGCGATTCATCCAATGATGAGCCAGCGCTTTTGACAGGGCACCTCGCTGTGAGGAACGGATGACACATCCAGCCAGCAGATGCATGGTAATTGCCTCATAGTGCGACTGTCTTTTTTTTTTTTGAGTGCTGCTGGTGGAAGGTAATGGCATCACTGGTGGGATGCATTACAAATGGCAGCCACTGGTTATGCTGAAGTGATTGTTTGGGAAGCTGAGTTTACTGTATGTTTGCTGCAGCATGGACTGATTTACCCGATAGGGTTTTACTCTATGCATTGAGAGACAGCACTTGTTGTGTTACCCCATGTGGCAGTCAACTCCTGGGTAAGGCAAAGAAGATTATCTCTGATTGCAGCTGCAGCAAGTGCAGGCAGATGAGGTTGGGGAGGAGACTGTGAAGGGATGGAATGTATTGTATAGACGATGGAGCTTGTGTATGGGTAATGCAAAGTACATATTGGAGCATAACTATCAAACCTGGGGAGACAGGAGAAACATCAAAAGCATTTCTTCTCATTCAGGGTGAATTAGTGGCTGAACAGCTGTCCTACTTAGGTTCCTCCTACCCCCCCGAATTGCCTTATGTCTGTCCCATGCATTCTTGAATTCCCCCACTGTTTATGACTGCACAACCTCCCCAGAAAGGCTGTTCCATACATCTTCAGTCCTCTCCGGGAAGAAATACTTCCTTACAGTACCTCTGAGCCTTTCTCCATCTATCTTCAACTTGTGCCCACGTTATCTTGCACATTTTTTTCAGAAAGATGCTACCCTTTTGGACTTTGTTGATTCCCTTGAGGTACTTAACATTTTTTATCATGCTCCCCCCTCTCCCACCTTTCCTTGTTGGCTCTACATAGTATGTTCCTTTAGTCTTTTTTTATATGTCTTCTGGTGCAGAGCCTGCACCATTTGGTTGCCTTCCTCTGGACATGCAACACCTGGTGTGTGTCTTTGCGGAGATGGTGTATCCAGAACTGCACTCAACACTCCAGATGTGGTCTCACCAACTGTCTGTACAGAGGGATAACAACTTCTTGTTTTCTACTGGTGAAGCCTCTCCCCATGTATCCCATTATTACCCTCAGCCATCTCTATTACCTTATCACATTACTTGGTAATGTTTCGGTCATGTGATATGAGTACCCTCCTGTCCCTTTCTATTTTTATTGCTGCTGGAGTGGGTCCCAAGGTGGTAGCCTGGATAAAAAAATTGGCTAGACAACAGGACGCAAAGGGTAGTAGTAAATGGAGTCCACAGTGAAGAAAGGAGGGTTACTAGCAGGGTACCGCAGGGTTCAGTACTGGGACTGGTCCTTTTTAATGTCTTTATAAGTGACATTGCAGAGGAACTGGAAGGAGAAGTATGCCTCTTTGCTGATGACACAAAGATCTGCAATAGGGTTGATACACCAGATGGAGTGGAAAGGATGAGAAGGGACGTGGCAAGGTTGGAGGAATGGTCAAATGTATGGCAGCTCAGATTCAATGCAAAGAAGTGCAAGGTAATGCACCTGGGAAACAAAAACCCAGGGGAAGAGCCCACAATGGGGGGTGAGATAATTAAAACAGTAAAAATGGAAAGGGACCTGGGGGTAATTATATCAGATGACCTAAAGGTGGACAAGCAATGTGAGAAGGCAGTAAGGAAGGCTGGGGGGATACTGGGATGCATAGGGAGTGGCATCAATAGTAGAAAATAGGAAGTTGTTATCCCTCTGTACAGACAGTTGGTGAGACCCCATCTGGAGTACTCTGTGCAATTCTGGAGATCCCATCTCCGCAAAGACATAGACAGAGTGGAGGCTGTCCAGAGGAGGGCAACTAAAATGGTGCAGGGTCTGCACCAGAAGACATACGAAGAAAGACTAAAGGAGCTTAATATGTATACCCTTGAGGAAAGGTGGGAGAGAGAGAGGACATGATAGAAACTTTCAAGTACCTCAAGGGAATCAACAAAGTCCAAGAGGGTGGCATCTTTCAGAAAAAGAGATGTGCAAGAACAAGGGGGCACAATTTGAAGATAGAGGGGGGACGACTCAGAGGTAATGTGAGGAAGTATTTTTTCACAGAGAGGGTTATGGATGCATGGAACAGCCTTCCTGTGGAGGTTGTGGAGTCAAGAACAGTGGGGAAATTCAAGAATGCATGGGACAGACATAAGGCAGTCCTAGTGGGGGGTTGGAGGAAGTAAGCTGTTGGGTAACTAGGATCTGCAGCTTATCTGTTAGGTAGGAAAATGGGCAGTCTAGGTGGGCCAAGCGGTCCTTATCTGCCGTCAAATTCTATGTTTCTATGTTTGCTACTAACTCCACCCCCCCGTTTGTGTACTTTTTCCCTGGTGTTTAGTTTCCCAGGTGCAGTACTTTGCACTTCATTGTGTTGAATGTAAGCTGCCATACATTTGAACATTAATCCAATCTTGCCAAGTCCGTTCATATCCTTTCCACCCCACCTTGTGTATCAATCCTGTTGCAGATCTTTGCGTCATCTAAAAGAGACATACTTTTCCTTCCAGTCCCTCTGCAATGTCACTTATAAAGACATTACAGAGGACCATCCCCAATACTGAACCCTGTGGTACACCACTAGTAACACCCCTTTCTTCACTGTCGACTCCGTTTATTATTACCCTCTGTGTCCTGTTCTCCAGTCAATGTTTTACCCAGCCCACCCCTTGTTACCCACTCCCAGGCTGGATAACTTATTTATTAATGTTTTGTGCAGGGCTGTGTCAAATGCCTTGCTAAAGTCTATGTAAGCCATGTCCACAGCCCCTCTGTAGTGTACTACTGTGATCACCCATTAAAAGAAATCAATCAGATTCATCGGCCATGACCTTCCTGCTTTGAATCCATGCTGCCTTGAGTCCTGTGCTGCTGTGGCCTGTAGGTACTCAACAATACTTTCCTTCAACAAGTGATGTCCTCTGTTTCTCTACCACTAAGGTCAAACTGACAGGTCTATAGTTTCCTGCCTCAGTCTTGCTCCCACATTTGTGAAGGGTAATCACATCCACACTCCTCTACCCCTCATGTACCACACTATCCTCCCATGAATTGTTGAAAAGGCTAGTCAGTGGTGTTACTAGCTCTCACCTTACTTCTTTTTGAATTCTTGTGTGAATCCCATTATGCCCCATTGCTTTATCAACCTTCACTTGTAGGAGTTGTTTCAGAACCATTTCTTCTGTGAAAGGAATTATATCAACCCCCTATCCAGATTGGTTATTCTGACTTTATTGCATACCTCACCCTCCTCTTCCTTTGTGAATACTGAGCAGAAGTATTGGTTCACTATCCCTGTTTTTTCACTGACCTCTGCACAACCACCCTCCTCCTTATTCAGCCTCAGTTTCCCTGCTTTAGTCTTTCATTGCTCCCCAATGTTGCCATCCCTATAGGCATCTCTGCCATCTGTTTTGTTTTATGTTACATATCAATGTGATCTAAATGTGTGTTATTCTGATAAAGACTACATATATCATGTTCGACCCTTGCAAGCATGCATTGTGATTGTTTACAAATTTGCATGCAGCCAACATATAGAGAGTACTTGATGGACCACTATGTGCAACCAGTATGTTCTGCAACAGAGGGGTTATGATCCCCTATGACCTCGAGAGTGAATCTGGATAGGTCCATGGGAATCAGAACCCAGAGGTAGCAGAATACACTGGTTATGCATAACTTTGCTTAACCTGTTTTTCTATAGTGTATATTACTGTGTGCATTTCTTTTTTCTCTTTCACAATTAAACTGACAAGTGCAGTAAGTAGAGGTTCTACAATGGTACAATCACATTTCATGACCTTTGATCTGTGGTACAAATGTATTTTGAAATGGATGGATTTCTATATAGAACAATGCAAAGTGCATAGTAGAGTGTTGTTCTGTACAGAATTCCATCCCTTTCAAAATGGTGTTGTACCACAGTTTGAAAAGTCATGGAATGTGATTCTACCCCACTGTAGCATACCTCTCAACTGTACTGGATTCGGCGTGACATCCCGGATTCTGACCCTTGCATCACCACCCCGCATTCCTCTTTTTTTTCCGCATCGGACGCCAAAACCACTTTTTTTCCGCATCGGACACCAAAACCATGCGGTGAATCATGCACAAGCAGTGATCCCTTTGTCCCCTAGTTTCTGGCTGCCTTTTTGTGCAAATAATGTCCTACATCCTTGTCCTGAGTCTGGTACACTAATGATGACATCGGTGGGGGGTGCCTAAAGCCAAAGGCTAAGGGAGCCGATTAGCCAAAGCAAGATTGAGTGACAGGCTCGCCCTGCCCTGAAACCTGAGTATTCCCTAATCCCCGATTCCCCACTTAGGTCCACTGCATGGCTATAAGACGCACTGGGTGCCTGGAGGGGAACCATATAGATTCCAGAGCATTTTGCTGAGGACAGCTGCTAGGGGAAGGACCCGCCCCAACAGAGAGAATACACCAATTGCTGCTGCCCGCTGCGCTCAGCTGCCAGGAAGCCGGAACAACCATCGGACAGTCAGACTGAAGGGAAGAACTCTGATGCAGTGCTGCTCTGCCAACCAGCCTCGGACTGCCAGACCAACTGGGAAAAGGGTGCTATCTGTGGGGGCTTTGGGCTGACGATGGACTGGGAAGAAAGTTCTGAATCTGTGCAGCGATCGGGGCTTCGGGGGTTCAAACTAAAGTAAGCCAAGGAGCCAGCTGATGGTCGCCAGATGCCGGATGATCCTCAAACTGTTAACCGGAAGGAATCGGCGGTGGGGTTTGAGTCGGGAAGGGATTGGGGAGTGTGGAGGGGCTACTGTACTTGCAGGACTGTGAGGGTTCCATTCCACGCCAGATTCCAGAGGGGAAAAAAATCAAATACCCACCCAGTGCCTCTGCACTCTGCACTGCTGGATTGTGGCATCACAAAATGAGGGTCAACACTTGGACCTCCACTCCACTCCACAAATAGCTACTGCTACTGCACATCCCATTCCTTTCTGAACTCTGGGACTGACTTAAGAGGTAAAGTATATTTTTAAGTCAAATTGGAATATTATGCATTTCTACTTTACAGTAACTGAGTTTACACCACTGTGTGGGCTGTACCTTTTCCATGTGGGACAGATAGAAGTGTGTGGGCAGAGTAATTTGGTGGTGGGGCAGGCGGAATGAGGGACAGTCCTGGTAAAGAGGATGTGTTTGCTGTACTGTACCTCTGGCTCTGTCTGAGCCTCCGCATGTTGTGGGTCTCATTTGTGTGAGGGATGCATTTGTGTATTGCCGGTGCAGAACTTGGCTGGATGATCTCTGTGCGCCCACCCCCAGAGTGATACTAGTTGAATTGCACCGCTGATGCTGACTGATCCCGAGAATCCCTAGTATGCACTCTGCTCCCATGCTGCTGTCCATCTAACAGAGTCACAAGCTCATGCATGCTGCCAGTGAGGCAGGGAAGGAGTGGGAGTGGTTAGCTTCCCTCCGTGTTTGCAGCAATGTTACAGAATTGGGGGGGGGTGGGGACATTTGTCACTAGTGGAACCCCTGCTAATTTGTCATCATACAGATGTGCTGCTGGCTATAGGATCACCACATGCACTCTGAACTCATTAAGGGTTGTCTACATAATAAGTTACAAAATAATTTGGGGGAAATTTATGGAACATTATGCATGCAGGACAGATATAAACCTGGTGGTGGTGGCCAATTCGTTAGCTCCATTGTTTGGTCCTGGCATCCTGTGTATTAACTGGCTGTAGAGTTTTGCTAAGCAGTGATCAGGGCGGACCCTCCCTTCCTCTGTTTTTCAGGTGTCTCAGTTCCCTCCTTCATCTTAAGGAGGCCTTGGTGTTATGAGCAGCTCCTACCATACCTCTCAACTGTCTCGGTATGTATGTATGTAACTGTCCCATGCCATAGGGACCCCCCCCAAATTGTTCTGTTCATTATGGGAAAGGTGCTGGCAGAGATGGTGGCACAGACAAAACACCCTTTCCCACAGTGCTTGGAGATGCTATCTATATGTTTGATGCTGGGCATGTTAGGATGGCTAGTGTCCTACATTTCAGTGACAAAAAGTTGAGAGCGTATCCTCCGTCCTGTGTTTAAATATTTTTTTGTGCCTTTTTGGGTTGCTTAGGGGGTGGCTGGGTGGGTGGGGAAGGAGGAAGAGATGTGGAGAAATGAGTCAGCACACCAGCCTTAGCAGCCAGCAACCAGAGAGAGGACTCAGAGCAGAGGTTAGGTCCGTGTCTGACTTGATGGCAACTGGAGTTCCTTCCGACCTGAGCTGGCTAACAATAAGAGAGGGGCAAGAGCTGATGCCGAGTGATGAGATCCAGGGAGAAGTCAATGAGAGCGGCACTCAGCACCCTGCGAAGTTCCACTTCCAACTGAGCTGTAATCATGGAAGTTGGCTTGGCTGTGCTGCTGCTCTTATGTTCTGTGTGTTGCCAAAGCTGGATTCTCGGTCCAACAGGCAGGTCTGAAAGAGTGAGGTGAGTCTCGGGAGCAGCTTCTCTGATTCTTCAGACTGAATGACTAAAAGTCTATAAAATCGGTCGGTCCCCAGGAGAAAAGCCACCAGCATTGCCCATCACTTAGCCAGCCAACTTCATTGCTGCTGTTGGGTTGGCTAGGATAACTTTTTCAGACTGGGTCCTTGCTCTCGCAGGGTCCAGTCCCACCGTCCCATCCTCCTGGTAACAGCCTGGTACTCCTTACTGGCAGAGCAGCAGCAGCAGCACCACCACTGAAAAACCTGACTGTCCAGAAGGAACCAGGGGCCAGACCACCACTAACTTCTGGCTGGTACCTTTCCCAGCATGGTAAATCCTCCAGTGTACCCACGGGAAAAAGTGCCAGCCAACCTTATCTCGTGCCAGTCCGGTCGCTTTCACTTTAATCGAAACTGCCGCCATTTGTCCTGTCACCGCTTCGCTAAAACAATCACACCAGCCATGGTAAATCCTCCAATATACCCACACACCCTGGAGGGATAAATTGCTTAAATTATTATTTTTTTTTCAACAGATACGCCTGCCAGCCTCACTGAGGGAGTGAGTGTACCAGTTTGTGAGCCATTGTGCTGGAGCTTCCATCATCTGTTCTGACTCAAACGAACCCCCACCAGGACCCACCATCAGAGTGAGCCCGGCCAGAAACCCAAAGCAACTGACAGCATCCAGGAGACCAGGACTCTACACCACCATGCAGGCGTTCATCACCAGTAAAAGAAGGCGAGAAGAGGAGCAGCTGAATAGTGCTAAAGGTATGTTCCTGGGGATAAAAGTCATTATCCAACAGTTATGTGGGCACAAGGATGTGGAGCTTCAATACTTAAAAAAACAGAACAATTTTAACAAGAAAAAGTAGAGCACTCACCTCAAATATAGACAAGGGCACGGGCGTCACTCAAAAAAATGTATTAAAGTAATGGCATAACAAAGAGCAACCTGACTCGTTGAGGATGGCTACTCATCCTTTATCAAAGGTTTCTCTTTATTATGCCATCACTTCAATACACCCTCTTAACAAAGACCTTGTCCACATCTGAGGAGACTGCTTTACATTTTCTTAAGATTGTTCCTGGGGATATTTGGAAGTTGGGATTGTTTTTGTACCAGTGTTTAACTGACTTTTTTTGGCGGGCGGTTTGGAGGGGTGTCTGACACAAAGTATTCATATTTCTGATAGTTACTTTATAGCCTAGTGTGTGCAAGCACACCTTGTTTTATGTGTGGGAAGGGGTCAGCTTGCTGTGTGACACATAGCTGGTATATTAATACACTTATGTCAGTGTGAAAAACACAGTGTAGTTGTGTTAATAAACCATCAGTAGTGAATGCACACAGCGAGCAGGACCCCCTTCCCCGCAACCCAAAAAATGACGTACATATCCTGTTTTAGCAGTGAGTATCTTGCTTGCTACATGACATTATGTCTAATTACTTTTAATGCCAAAATTGCCAAGTGTAATGGAATTAAGTGGGGGGGGGTGCTGTGTCCAGACAATGTATTTTTTTTAATATGACTGCAGTGTTAGTGTGACCCACCAGTCATGTTCAGAAAACATCAGCATTGACTGGACACAGCAAGCAGGACCCCCCACCAACCCAAAAAACAAGGTGCATGGCCTATTTTTGATGGTGTGGTTTGTTTGCTGTGCGACGCTGCATCGGATGAATTGTGTAATGGAATTGTTTGTACTGGTATCTGGGTGCATGGTGGGGGGCTGCTTGCTGTGTCCAGACTATGTCTGATGTTTTATTAATATGATTGTAGTGTTAGTGTAACACACTACGGTCATGTTAATAAACCATCAGGATTGATTGGCCACAGCAAGTGGGATTACTGGACCCCCTTCCAGCTCCCACCAACCCAAAGAATGATGACATGTCCTGTGTCTGGCCTGTTAAAGGACACTGCATCAGATTACTTGGTTCAAATACTTTTTCTGGAGTACTCCTTTATCTTTGCTATCCCTTGGCAAAGTTGGCTGTGGCTTACTTTGCTACTTGCTTGCGGTTTACTTCAGATGCGTTTTCATGTAATTCTCTTGTCTGTATTGCCATGCCTTGCAAAGCTGGGCCACACAAGTGTGTTTCTCCATCTTCGGTATTTCATTGCTGAACCCTCCTGCTGCCATGTCTTGCCAAGTTGGGCCGCACAAGTGTGTTTCTCCATCTGTGGTACTTCATTGCCTGAACCATCCTGCCATGTCTTTCCAAGTTGGGCTGCACAAGTGTGTTTCTCCATCTGCGGTACTTCATTGCTGAACCCTCCTGCTGCCATGTCTTGCCAAGTTGGGGTGCACAAGTGTGTTTCTCCATCTCCTGTTCTTCAGCAACTTTTGTTGAGGGATTTTTTTTTTTATTGAAGATGTGTTTCCAGAGGGAACCTGGATCTGTTCGTCAAGAGGATGGCAGATAAATTCTTTCTTTCTTTTCTTCTGCCACCTTCTTAAAGAATAGAATCCTGCCCCACTGGAACACTAAAACTGATGTGTTCAAGCACTAAATACAAAATGAATACTTCATGTGTAGACAACCGGGCCGAAGTTAATGATGAGGACCATGAGGACCATGACAGTGACAAGTCTCCGGAGAAGAAGAAGAGGCGAAGATACACAATTTTCCAAGCCACCTGGATGAGCATGTTTGACTGGTTAGCAGCAAGCAAACATGGTGTGAAGCATGCATTTTGCAAGACCTGTGGCACAGATTTTACCATCCACCATGGAGGATGACATGACGTGCAGTGACATGCTAATTCAGAAAAGCACCGGCAAAATTCCAAGCACGTGACTGGAAACAATATGTCACACTTCTTTGGCTCTCCAAACCTGGTGAGCACGAAAGTAATTAAGGCAGAGGTGGCTTTTGTGTCCCTGATAGCAGAACATAATCTCCCTTTTACAGCAGGAGAGCATATTCTAAAGTACATGAAAAAATATCGAGAAGACCTAGAAGTTTTGAAGAAGATGACCTGTGGGCCAACCAAAGCAAGCTGCATTGCAAGGGATGTGCTTGGGCCACGATACCAAAATGATGTAGCTGCAATGTGTCATAAAGTACCCTTCTGTGTGTACATGAACCAGAGCACTGATATGGGTGATGAAAAACTGTTAGTAATTCTTGTGGGTTTCCTGGATGAAGCTGCTGGCAGAAATGTCATCCGTTTCTTAGATATGCCAAATTGTGTATCTGGGACAGGGTTAGCGATGTTTGACTGCTTGGTAGAAAGCCTGAATAAATTTGAAATCCCACTGTCAAACATTGTAGCTTTTTTATCGGATAACACTGCCTCTATGATTGGGAAAAACAATTCAGTCCTGTCACGTTTAAAGAATGTGAATCCAAACATCCTTAACATGGGATGCCTCTATCACTTGGCTGATCTGTGCAGCAAAGCTGGGGTAAAAGCTCTACGTTCACCTGTGGAAGAATTACTCTTTGATGTGTACTGCCACTTCTCAACTAGTTCACAAAGGCAACAGAAACTAAAGGAATTCACATTGTTCACAGATGTTAACCCACTCAAAATAATTAAGCATGCCCCAACTAGATGGCTGAGTCTTGGAAAAGTTATCAATCGAACCTTGGATATGTGGCCGGCTCTGCTGTCCTATTTTCTAACCCTGGAACCAAGATCATCCAAAATCAACCTAATTTGTGATTGTCTGCAGAGCCATGAACTCAGAATGGTCTTTATGTTTCTTAAATATGCGCTAGAATCCTTGCTGCAGTTCAGCACCCAGCTACAAAGCAGAGAAAGCCAGCTTATGACTCTGCATGGAGATGTGCACAAACTGATGCAGCAGTATGCAAGCAGAGTACTGAAACTAGCAGCAGCTGTAAAATTAATCAGGCAAAATGACATGTCTGTACTACATGACTTGAACAGTTTCTTGGCCAATGCGGACCTCAGGGTTGGACTGGAGGTCAAGCAGTACATGAGCAATAATGACGATGACATTTTGGGGACAGTAACTGAACACAATTTTTACAAGAAAACTGTGGTGTTTTATACTGCTGTGCTGGAAAAAAATCCTGAAAAAGTTCCCAATTCAGGATCATCTACTAAAAAATGCTGCTTCCATTCTTAATCCAGCAATTAAGCTTGACATATTTTCATAACTTATGGTTGATGTTGCCAAACGTCTCGGAGTCTGCGTAACCGAGGAAGACTCTGAACAATTGTTAGATGAGTTTTCAGTGTATCAGCTTGAAGATACAGGTAAATTAACAAGACCAGTCAATGGACCACATTCATGCATTTCTAAATATTGGGCTCATGTTCTGCAAGAACTATGCGACTCTGAAAGACTTCAACTTTTCAAAAGATTAATGATGACTTTGCTTTGCTTGCCGCATTCAAATGCTGAAGCAGAAAGGGCCTTCAGCATGGTGAGGAAGGTAAAAACTGAGCTGCGTCATTCACTAAGTCTGAAGACACTGAACTCTCTGCTGGCCATCAAAATGAACAAAGACAAGGACTGCTATGAGGTCAAGCAGCCAAAGCAAGTGCTAGATGCTGCCAAAAAAGCCACAGCAGCATACAACAAAAAATCTCAGTAATACTTGTAGTAATTTAATTTAGGTTACACTGGCAGTGGTAGGTGTGCAGCCACAAATTTTATGAATGTTTCTCGTGTTTTATTTGTATTTGCTGTTTAATTTTCATTTCTGCTGTTCTGCATACACTGATGGTCTTGATTGCATTGTGTTGGAGTTGGGCTGTGGTTGCATTGTTCAGGTTGTTTGAATAATGTGTTATTTACTGTTTAGCATAGCACTGTAGAAAGTGTAGGCTTCATAACGTAGAAATATATAAAGTGTAACATAGCAATGTAGAAAGTGTAGGCTGCATAACGTAAAAATGTAGGCTGTGTAGCATAGAAATGTAGGAACTGTAGCATGGAACAAATGTAGAAAGTGTGGATGTGTAGCAGGTGTATTGTGTTTGCCTGCTTTTAATATGTACAAAATAAAGTGTTTCTTAATCTAATCTTGTGTGTATTGAGTTATTCATGAGTGTAGCATTAAAATAAAGTACAGATATCACATTGGTATAGTAGGTTTTTATTACAAAAACACACAACACCACACATGGTTAAAATAACTTTATTGGTGCACCATCAGATGGCCACGTTACTCGCGCACTACAAAAAATAGGGTGTTCCACATTTGGGTCATTTGTCACACATTGCCATGGTCTGTGTTCCACATTGGCAGGTTTACAGGTTGAGAGGTATG
The DNA here is from genome assembly GCA_016271365.2 of Neoceratodus forsteri. Taxonomy (NCBI): domain Eukaryota; kingdom Metazoa; phylum Chordata; order Ceratodontiformes; family Ceratodontidae; genus Neoceratodus; species Neoceratodus forsteri. Next base: position 1,087,524,941 of record CM057449.1, on the reverse strand, counting down.
CACTGTGGTAGAACTGCATTCTCGAACCTCTAGAGACTGCATGACTCAGTTTAATTTTTAAATCAAAATAAGTCACAAAACACATATTTCACACCGTAAAATACACTATAAAAAATACAGGATGAGCAACTCTATGCACAACCATTGTGTTCTGCCACCTCGGGGTTCTGACTCCCATGGACCTGTCGAGATTCGCTCTCAAGGTCAGAGGGAATCAGAACCCCTTGGTGGCAGAACACACTTGTTGTGCAAAATTACCCATCCAGTATTCTCTATGTCCTATTCTGTATAATTCATTATTTTGTAGCCATTTTCAACTTCAAGTAATCAGTTCTGCTTCCTAGCGTATTTGCTGTGTCCTGAATGCTATATAGTGTAGTGTAGAGCAGTTTTGTATATAGTAATACATTTTTATCTAAATACTGTCATAGTACATTGCGAAGATCCTGAAATGCGATTGCACCCTTTAGTAGTACAATAGCATTCTGGAAAATCTGCAGACTGATCTACTCAGTTTCATTGTGACCAAAATAATAAACACAATGCTCACATTTCACATAACAAGACAGGCAATAAAAAATAGATAATGAGCAATGGTATGCATAACATGTGTCGTGTCACATCATTTTCCCAATTACCATGAACCTGTTGAGCATCAGTTTCTAGCTTAGAGGGAATCAAACTCCCTTTTTTACACAATACACTGGTTATGCATAGTTGGCCAGGCAGTGGTTTTGTAATTATTTAAAATCTTTGTGCGATGCAGCGAATCAAAGGTTGCTTATATATTTTTTTTCTTTTTTATCCAAAGCTGCACTTGCGGGCACTGTGCAGCAATGGCAACTGATCTAGAATGTGTTTGCTGCTCTGAAGTTGATATCATGAGTGATGTTATGGAGAATGATGATGCCAGCTGTGTTACTGACATTGACACTTTCCAAGTGAACTGCCTGGATCACAGAGTAATTGAGGTGTCCTTCTTGGAGTATCTTAAGTTGGAGGGGCCTTTTGATGATGGGACACCACTCAATGAGTAATAAAACATATTTAATTAATTTAGTTGTTTATTTGGTGTGTGGTCTTGCCTTTGACAATAGGGGTGTCTCCAATGGCACATGTATTGTGCTTCATTGTTATGGAGTTGGGTCGGACCGTAGCAGTACTGGCTGACAAGTAAAAGCATGTGTATAATAAATTGAGTGAGCGCTCCGGTCCAATTGGACTGCTCCTTTCCCCTGCACGTGAGGCCCTCTTATTCTGTGATGAGCGGGTCACATGCAGATGCCCTGGAAACGGGCACATTGTGGGAATATTTGTAAAATATACATATATATTTGATTGGTCTCAATCACTAATATATGAATTTGTTCCCTGGAGCCTCTCGTTGCTGATTTCAGTCGCCTTCATCTTGAGCCAGAACTGCTCAGATTCACTTTGCTGTACTCGATCAGCTGAAGGCGTGAGAAAGCACTTGCATTCAGCAATGAGTGGCCCTGAGGGAGGTAGTAACACATATTGCTGTCCATATAGGTTGACTCTAGGTGCACCATGTATAATAGCTTTGTACAGCACAAACCTGTCTTGAAGTCATAGAGGCTAGACACAGTGGGGATATGATTGTGACCATTAAGTACATGACAGAAATAAAAAATGTTATTTCCACACCAGCCTAATGTCATACAGTCATGCTGAACCTCCTTTTGCCACCCCGCACACCATGCACCATTTGCTAACCCCTTTTGCACCTTCTTTTTGTGTCGATGTGATCACATATTTCCTATATTTACTTAATGTTGTATTTGTAGTTTTTTGTTAAGTTTTTATCTAATGGAGGTGTATGTGGGGAGGAATGTCTGCATGTATGGCAGCAGCTGGTGGTTGAGGGATGTGAGTTATCATCCCCAAGGCCAGCGATTAGCACTGTCCCACATGGGTCAGTGTTTGTTCCACTGCTGTTTGATGAATTTCTTTCCACACATCTCAGTAGGCATAAATATCCAGATCACTATATCTGCGGACAGCACCAACATAGGAGCAGTGGTGCATGACTAAAGAGGTCTCGGGTATTGTAGGAAGATCCAACTGTAATGGAAACATTGTCTGACATCTGTCAACTTGTCTTGAATGCCAAAGAATGACAGGTTCTGCATTTCTGGGCAAGCAATCCAATCAGGAAGTACCATCTGGGGTGGGTAGAGTCAATGAGCTGTGAATGAGGAGGAGAAAGGTATGGTAGTAGCAATTACGGGATCAATGAAGAACTTGGCACAGTGTGGGTATGCAGCAGCTGTTGCCATGGGGTACATGTTGTACAGGGTGGGGATATGATTGTGACTGTTAAGTACATGACAGAATTAAGCAAGACATGCATTGATAGAGTATTCAGTGTGAGGTTGGGGAATGACAGTCAGGTTCATCACCCGAGACTGGTACATTGAAGATTTAGGTAGGGGACAAGGAGACATATTGTTATGTAAAGTGTAGTAATACAGTACATTGGACTACCGGCAGAGATGGTTGTCTATAAAAAAGATGCTTTAAATCGGGGTTGGATTGGTCAAGAGAAAGGGAAATGGGATATTGTGGTATGCTGGTAGAGGTAACAGTGCAACCCAGCAGCCAGCAGCCGTGGGTGCCCCACCTGACCACCCAGAACACCATCCATGAGCAGTCATATGGATCCTGTTGGTCTAGTGGTACCCCTCATACCTCTGATCACCATGGTTAGAGTAGATAAATCTTTCCTGGTAGTTTTGTGGACCCCTCATTCACGTATTTGAGAATAACATGTACAGTATGCATTGCAAGGCCATTGAACCAATGGGCTTACAGTTCATACTGTACGCTGTCATTCTGCAGGAGGCTGGGCGATATGCGAGTGGGTTGCATCCTTCCACCAATGGGGGGGGATGCTGTGTATGCAGGGGGCCGTGGGGGGGCCACTGGACCAACACCGATTTATGGTACTACAGTGCACTGGCGATTGTGGATGGTAGGGTGGGGGTTACCACTGGACTCCCAGTGACTGGGGGGGTGTATTCAAACACAGCTCTGGGTTCAGGGGAGGGCACCAATACAGTACCAGGAAGAATGAATGTGTGATATAATGCCATGGATTGTTGCTTGGGGAAGGGAGACCACTGGACTATGAGGGACAGGTGTTGCTTTTCTGTACATGGTTCTGGTCTCAGGGACGGGGTTACCGCTCAACTACCACTGTGTATGTACTGTAAAATGTTATGGTCTGTGCAGCTCCAGGCATGGAGGGGGTGCGAGTAGACTACCAGTGAGATTAGACTTTGTTCTATCAAGGCAGTCTGTGCTACAGGAAGGGAAGGGGTGACCACTACATTACCAGGGTAATCATTTTTTAAACATTACTGGCGACCCTGATTATGGCCGGGGAGGGTCCACAGGACTTCCACTGACAGCACCGCATGCTGTGCTGGATGCCAGGCACATTTTGTAGGGCTGTACTGCACAACACATGCAACTAGAGCCATAATGACTTGCAAATGTCCCCATTTGTGCCTTGCATACATTATGGTCCAATTGCATGTCAGGTCCTCAATATGATGTGATTGTGCCCAGTGCAGCTACAGTTGCGCTAGATCATTCACAGTCCTACCTGTCTGGGTTATTCACTGGCACATTCTATATGCGCCCTGTGCATTATGTGCTATATTCATAGGAGATGCGCCATAACACATCTTTGAATATCACCCTTTCTTGCTATGGCACACCTTGGTTATGCTTTGACTCCACTTGTGCCATTGTCAGGAGCATTCTGAATAGTGGTCCCTACATATACACTATACAATGTCATCAAAACTATCAGCTTCTGATTGTGGTGGGTTGCAACAATTACATGGTGTAAATCATGGTGTCACCCCACATGACAAGTGCCTGCCAGTCACATACCAGATTTGAAAGCTGACGTCTGCCTATTTTGTATCTCCAGGAAACAGATATACATGACTAGCACAAATATTATAAAAAAGTAATGGAAAGTTTATATATACAACGTTGTATTCAAGCAATATGCCACATCAGGTTGTGAGGTTCACCAGGATTGCGTGTTGTGTTTTGCCTACTTACTCAGCGGCATAGTAAGCAAACTGCCACATCATGCGTGATTAAATCATGCCATCTCACATACCATATTGTGCTGTATTGTGGTAACATATAATGGATTGCAGTACGAGAACACCTTTATGTCCACATGTGCATGGTAAGGCCATTACAACTCATGAGTGGTGGATGTGAAGGAGATACATGTGTGGTGAGGTGGGGGATGAGGATAGAGCATACACAGGCTGCTCTTGTCCTATGGGGAGGGCGGGTTGCATGTCCTACTGTGCTATCGTCACCTGGTTGACCATGGGTGGATGTGCAGCTGGATGGCATGAGGTGAACCTTATGAATTTGGCCATGATATGGAATGCTTGCATGTTGCGATGTGCTTCTCTCCTTGACTACCCTAGCTTACTTACATCTATTGGGGGTGTGGGGAAGCGTCAGAACAAGGAAAAGGCCAAGCAGATTCAAGCGTAGAATGGATCCACCTCCCATACTCCATAACCTTTCTCTCTTTTGGAGCCGTTTGCACTGCCTGACATGCAGTAATGGAATTTGGAGAGAAGTCCTGTGATCCCACAGTTCTCCGAAGGGGGAGGATATGCCAAGGCAGCATGGGTGTAAGGGCTGGAGTGCCTCCACCCTCAGCACTGCCATGCTGTCTAAATAAATGGTGTTCTAAGTGAAAATAATTATTTATAGTCAGCCTGGTGGCATTGATGACTGAGGCGCTGGTTGCTGCACTTTGCGCCACATCATGGACACGGGTTTGGGAGCGAGTTTGGGTTTCCAATGGTCAGCAGGGGATGGAGCATCTAATGGACACTTCTCTCTCAGGGTGGGTTGTGGCACAGAGGCTGGCGTAGTCTGACACCTAGCGTAGGTCTGGTGCTAACTCATCTGGCTTGTTAGATTGGGGACAGTCGGTGGGCCAGCCAGTTAGCGTGCTTTTTGCGGATGCATGTCCACAGTATGCCCTCTGCCAGCATTGCACACCCTGCCTCCGAGGCAGAAAAAGGAAAAAATTGGGCGCCTCAGTCACTGTGGATTGATGGCTGTCTGAGTTTGACCCATGCCTGCTATGGAGGGGACCACCAAGTGCATATCCGGTCTAGGTGGGGGAGTTGGTCATCCCCTACCACCATACCATGGGGGAGTTCAGCTGTGGGTCACTGGTTGGTAACCCTCACCGGAGACCCACGCAGGGGTGTCATGATTTATGTACCCAATGAGTTCACCACTCATGTGGTATGTATAATTTTATCTTTGGTCGGGGAATATGTGATGCACTGTGTGGGGGGGTGTTGTGCTTCATGGTGCCCAAAACATATGTTGTATAAACATAACATGACATGGCCTGACTGAAGATATCATCTTTATCTTCCCTTGATGGCAATTATATCAATATTTGTAATTTGTGGCTTTTCCACTCATGTTATATCCTAATATCATTTGCCTCAAGTGAAAATAAATATGATATCTCGAGTCAGACAATGTCATATCCCCTAGATATATATGGTGTTTTATATTACCATGTTATGTCTTCAGACTTCCTATGTCATTATATTATTTTGTTCTGTTTTTTTCCAGGACATATAGACACGTTGCATACCATAGATTCGTGACATGGATCTAGCAGTGTCTGGGGAAATGGAATCGTAAAGTACTTCCCGCGTGAGCAGTCACAGCAATCCACACAGCGTTCCCTTTGGACAATTACACCGGTTTCAAGCCACCACCTTCTGTAGTTGATTGAAGAACTGGTTAATGAACTTGAATGAACCTTGACATTTTGTTCTGATGTTGCTACCGATTGCAATGCGAACATTACAGTTCTGCACATGCCTGTGCCTAACTCTGTTGTTCTGGTAGTGTATCTTGTCATAAGTTTACAGAATTAGCATATACATATTATATTTTGTATAAATTTATCGAGTTGACATATAGTCATGTGACAGTTTGTATACACAGTACGTATGTGTTCTTCACTTACTGTAAAGTTTTTATGTAGGCTTTGAGAAATAGTCACATCAAAGTTTCACGTCGGCTACTATTGTCCATTGAGACTTGATGTACTACAATGTCAATTACTTGATTTACAGTTGATATTGTATATTATGGTGGCCCTGGTTGTTCATTGATCCCATCATAAGTGCCTCGATATACAGTAATTATCAGATTTAGTATCCATAAGCTTTAAACACCCCTCCGTCCGGTTGTAGTATTTTGTTGGATTTTCGTGACAACAAAACTCATAACATTATCCTTGGGAACCCAGATTTTTCTGACTGAAATGTTGCCATTGTTTTCACCCCTCACTTAGCTAGTGAGTTGGTGGACAGCAAAGTTCACCCCCAACACCTTTGCTCCTGCTCTCCCCATACCTCCACTGTGTACAATGTAAAGCATTTTTTTTTCATTCTTTATTACTGCAGCGAGTCAATAATAAGCAACTGTTTTAAAATAAAGTACAGAACCCCCCAGCATAACAACAGTCCCTAGACCAAAAAAAAAAAAATTGGAAAGTAGGCGGAGGAAGTACTGTATTACAAAAGTTAATTTAAAGTGATGTTTTATTACCATTTTTTATGGAACTGATTTTTGCCTCACACTGCCCATTAGTATAAATGCAATAATACCTCTAGGATTGTCGTTTGGGCTATGCTGGACCACCCAGTGGCGAGAATGAGTACCACCAACTTTGTCATTGAGCCTCATGTTGCACCTGGGCGCTGCCTAAAACAGCCCAATACTGACTACCCTGGATGATATTATTGCTTATGTACGCTTATACCCTCAATAGCCTGCATTATAACCCCCATTGCATTGCACCACCCTGTCTTGCATACATACCAAGAGAGTTAAAATTCAATGCTTCTTCATTGTTACACCCATTATACACCCTTCTTGTGGACATAACTTCTCAGGTAATCACTGATGTCGCCAAGACAATTGAAGTATTACCCACTTACAGGCCATTGGTATTCTATGCATTGCAATGTTGGAAAAATTTGAACCATTTTTATATTTCCTTACTTATTTTGCCATTTAAAACATGAACATTAAATTCAATATTTCAACAACAAGCAATCAGTTTCAAGAACAAGTAAAGGTTTGCTTTTGCTTTTTTATGTACAGAATGTACTGTAACAAATTGCTCAGTATTTTTTAACTATCAACTGTTTCAATACACAACTGTATTTTGCCACAGTACCTTGGTATACAGCAAAATAAATAACATGAGCCACATTTACTGTGGTGCCCGAACTTGAAGTATTCTTTTTATTTTTTATCAACTATTCTATATCTATATATATTTATCCATATATATATATATATATATATATATATATGCAACAGTATTGAAAATGCATGTGCTATATACAGTACCACTTTCTCATATAAATGTAATGCAAGACCTGATCTTTTTGGCGAGATGATTTTTTCGCAGTGTTCACCTGCCTAGGGGTTTGTGGTTGCATCACAGTCTGCAGCCAGGGAAGTATTTATAATCAGAAGCCAGAACAGGGAGGTGGTGTAGTACTGTTAGTCAGAAATGGCATTGGTATTGGAGGGGTAGAGGAGGTGGGGGGAGCATGGAGGCTATTTGGGCCACCCTGCTGATGCAGAGAGTAGGAGAGTAAAGGTCAGAGTGGCATACAGACCACCTGCACTGGTGGAGACTCTGGAAGAAAGTTTGGTGGCAAACTCAAGGGACACTGTATTTTAGGAAAGGAAGAGTAGTGGTAATGGGGACCTCAACATGCCGGGAACAGACTGGGGACTATGTCATCACCAGTGGCCAGGGAGCAGAGGGTGCTGGATGTCTTCCAGGATGCGTTCTCGACCCAGCAGGTGGGTGAGCCAACTAGGAGTCATGGACACTGGGGAGAGGACTTATGAGGATAGGCTCAGGAGCTCCAACATGTACACCTTGGAGGAGAGGGAGGGATGGGGGGCATGATAAATTTCTTTAAGTACATAAAAGGGATCAATAAGGGGGGGCCCAGTCACGGTTCTCCAAAGGAAGGAGGAGGGGGCGACAAGAGGGAACGGGTGTAAACTGGAAGGGGGAAGGCTCAGAGGGGAGAGGAGGAGGTGTTATTTCACTTAAAGGGTGGTGGAGCCATGGAATGCACTGCCCATGGAGCTGGTAGAGGTGGAGACTGTGGACGATCCAGCAAAACAAACACAGTGCTCTACACTGGGTAAATGTCATTCTTTTTTTGTAAGCAGTCAGGCAGTATATGGCCCATTCATCAACTCTGACAGCCATTACAATACTAATACTGGAACGTTCTTGCATCATTGAACAGTACATCTGCTCACAGTGACATGGTTCCACATACCAATGGCTTCAATTGTAATTACAAGTATGCACTGACAAATGCTGGTGGCTACTTGCTCACATGTGAGTCACAGTTCCTAATTACATGGAAGTGAATGTCACTGCAAACATGGAAAGCGAGACCTGTGTTTTTCAATCAATGTCTATTTGTCAACATCTCCAAACTTAGATGACAGTGGCTCTGGGACAGTTTGATCAATATACAGCTACCTGGCATGTTGGAATGATGGGTACTGTTCTCTTAGTGTAAGAACCCTTGACTGGATGTCACGTACATATCCGTGAAGGCAATGACAAATATTTTACTAATGAAGTAACAAGTGTTGTCTGAGCATACTGTAACAATCATCAATACAGAAAATTGCAGTAAGAGAGTGCCACCACTTGGTAAAACAAGTCCCTGCTAACCAGTGCAGGTCACCAAATTCACAAGCCACCTATTTCCTAATTTTCATCACAATAATGGCTACAGCCATTACTGAGATATAGAAAACTTCAAGTAGGCTCTCAAAATCCCTCACCTATCACTACCACTTTGCCCGATAACTCCCTGCTTTGTACCTGGCTACAGTTAGAAGTTGGGGATCAGGAAGAGGCTCTTTGAGGCCCCATGCATGCTTCTGGAGGGAAGTGGGTGAAAATGGGGGTTGTATATACAACCCATAGGCAGGCAGAAGAACAGGAGTAAGGCCTGACAAACTCCATGAAAAGGGCAGGGTTGAGGTGGCTGCCATAAGGCGCAGTGGTGGCAGACCGGAAGACCTGAAGTACGGGTGCATGCAGAGATGGGGGGCCAAATGGCCAGCCCTCACGCATGGTACAGGGGTAATACAGACAGCAGTTAGGCTCATGAGAGGGATCAGGTGGGCAGGAACCCAGCAAGGATTCAGAAACAGGTGTTCCAGCAGCCGCAGAAGGCAATTTACAGTTCCACAGTGTTACTTAATTATGCAAATCACAGAGACAGTGGAAAGCTGAAATATAAACAGCATTCAATGGATAACTGGGATATGTTTCATGTAAGCTGAATGCAGAGGCTTCACAACACTCAAGAATGGATGTTATGTAAGCACCCAGAGGTGGAATGCACAACACCTGCAGTGTCCTTCAGAACTACGCCGCTGGCTGTGCAGGTATCTCATTACTAATATCACCACACCATGTCTTACTGCTTACATAACATCCACTCTTGACTGTTGTGAAACCTCTGCATTCGGCAACAGGCCAAACGACATGAGGCAAGATGATATCACAGCACAACACCCTCTCCATGGGACATTATGCCTATAATACCCCACACCTTGTTGTGCTTTATTTCTAGTTACAAAATGTAGGTGGATTTCTGACAGGCTTCACAACTGCCTCCTTTTCCCTGCTAGCCTTGGGATATGCCTAGCAGTACTGTAGTTCCCCTTGCTGAGTAGTGGCAATGGCATGATCAACATTTTCATTGTAATGCAAACCAGCGAGGAGATGTCTATGGAAAAGAACAAGTAGTAACATATTTTAGTGTGTTACATAGGTATGTGAGTTATCAAAATTAATACTGTTTTTGTTTAGCACTGTACTCCACATCACAAATAAAAATGTGTCTTTAATACCTTGCATACATGGTATTGTAGAAAAAATGAAAGAATTGTGGTGCAAAATGGCACACCAAGCTACGAAACACTTCGAGGCCATAGGTTTGGTACAAAGGAGAGATCTGTTTAAGGTCCCTCAAAAGGTAAGAATTTGCTATTGTGTCTGACATAACTTTATGTACTCTGGTTCCTATGAGGAAAGAAAAGAAATATGTTAATTGGGCTACAGTACAGCACCAGATTTCAGTACAGTAACAAAATGTATTGAGTTAAAAAAAACAAAAAACGTTCTCAATCCACTTTTAGGGCTTCTGAATTTCAGGGTGCATGCATTCTGGAAACTTTTCACCATGTCCACTGTGTATATTGCCAATATGGTTCAAAATACTGAACCACTTCTGTTGCATCAGATCAGTATCAGTCCCACTGCTGCTGGCCACCAAGAACAAGTGATTGGTGATGGATTTTATCCACGGTTGGATAATGCAGCATCCCTTTTTCTTGGAAGCAGCATCTAGTTTTTTCCCTATCCCTGTGAAACAAATACACAAGGTCACGTAACAGGCTAACTTGCCCATTGCTTTGTGTTTACATATGTTTGCACTCAGTGATGAGTACCTTTGGAGATATGCCACACATCAAAATAGTGGGTAATATTAGGATGCTGGCGTTTCATGTAGGCCTTGACCTGCACATGTCTGTCGGTTGCAAGTTGTTCAACAGTGCATCCATTCTCCTGCAGGAAATGTAGTGCTCGAATTAACCCCCTCCAATTCTATCACTGTAGAGTTTTTCACTTCAGTGCTCTGCTAAGACAAGGATTTATAACTGTTGCACTTAGGGATAGTAATGAATGGATGATACAGCAAGCAGCAAAGATACAATAGCTAGACAGATAACAGAAAGAGAATGTACTGTTTCTTGTAACCCTCCCCTGTCTGTGCCTTGGTCCCTATACTATCACTAACAATAAAAGCTACCCCCCATCCACTTTCATCCACCCTATCCCTTGTGAATGTAGTGTACCCAAGTATGTTTAGGTTTCAAGCATGTCTGGATGCCTTACATTGACCCGGGTTCAGAAACGGACTCAGGCGCCGTGTGTCAGCAGGAAGGAGGAGGAGGAGAGAACTGAGCATCTCACTGACTGCTCTCTCATCTTCTGGGGTGGGTTGTAGGGTTGCCTCACTTGCAAGTGGGACCCAATGGAGACTGGGGATACTGCAGAAGCCTGATGCAACCAAAACTCCTCCATGGAGTTAACTCTGTCTCAGCAGCACCCCAGGCCAAATACTTAGTGTGCCAGTGACCACCTGCACAGCTTCCTTCACCCTCAGAAGAGAGAGGGACACACCCATCAAATGGATATGAGGGTTTATCATGGGTCTGCTTCAGGTGTGAGGACAGAGGTCTCGAATGAGGGTCAGTATAAAGTAAGTTGGGACCATGGCTGCCTGAAGAAGTTGGGGACTCTGGGGCATGTAGGGGGATAAACAGATAAAGAACACAAAAAAACCCCAAAAGATTGTATTTGTGAAGACTGTACATATCAGTTTACACCCAAAAAAATGTTCAACAGCTAACATTAGACGGATAATCTGAAGCCATACCTGAATGAGCTGTAAATCAATAACTTTCTTTGACTTTAGGTCCATGATGGTATATAACCCAAATCTTGCTAAGTGTCTTGGGAGAGTTGCAGCGAGCATCTCCACCTATGTAAAGGGGTGAATCACTGCAAGACTATAGCAAAGACTGTTGCTGCGCACTCCATGCCTCTTTCATAGCGGAAACAATAAACGATTGTTGAATATTATGGTAGGTAACAAGTGAAAAATCAGGTGTGTTTAGACCTTGTAACAAACGTTGTGCTTTTGCTGCTGTGACACCACTACAGAAGGTAAAAGTTGCCCACATAATGTTACCCAATGGCATCGATCCTGAGGTACACTGACTGCCCCATGTATGAATGTGACCGAAGCAACATGTAGCCTGTACAACAATCATTGTACCAATTATGCGACTGATAAAGAACTCTGTTTTTGTTTCGCACTTGTGACATCTTGCAAAAAGCTTATCCAGACTTCTTTCTGATACCAAGAAGTATATTTCATCTGCAATGTTAATATCTGCTTTGCCAAATTCATGACTGACTGTCGATGATTCTACATGATCACAATCGCTGTCTGAGGAATCATTACCATTATCTTCATCATTCGAGGGATTATAGCCCAGATCACTGTCATATGCAAAAGTTATATTTTCCTGTTCCATATCACTTGAGTCTTCATCAGACTACAACTCATTAGCTTGATATGCCATGACATGCTCTTCCTCTTCAATGGAACATTGGATGGTGATAGAACACATCTGTACTGGCTGCTTCACCTGGACATCTGGGAATGATACCTGGATTTGGCATGTGTGCTGTGCTGGTTTTAGGTTTGCCTGACACTGCACACTTCTGGTTGCCTTTACATTGTCAGAAATAGAAACAGGTGGTGCATCACAACCAATAATTGTGTTGGATTTCATGATGTCAGACATGGAGGCAGTACTATTCAATTGCTCACATGAAACATATGTCTCAAGACAGCTGTCTTAGTATCAATAGATGAACAAAATGATTCGGTGTTATTAGTCACGTTGCTGATTCCTCCATATTACAGGTTGATTCAATATTGTCATTAGGAGAGTTCACATTAGTTTCATTTGTGCAGGTGAATGATTTTCGTCAGCAGGAAACAGTGACTGGAGAAACTGTTGTAAACAAAGTTTTCAAATAAGAAATAAGATGTACAGATTGTAATTGCTGTACTCTAGCACGTCAATATATAGAGGATACTGGATAGGCAACTATGCACATCCACTGTGTTCTGCCACAGAGTGTTCCTGATTCCATATGACCGCGGCAGCAGACCTTGAGAGATCCATGAGACTCAGAACATGAGGTGGCAGAACACCTCTACCCTGCATAGAGTTGCTTATCCTGAATTTTTCATTGTGTACAGCAGTGTGTGACATATGTGTGCATGAGTTAATCTGATTTCAAAAGAAAATTAATCATGCAGTTTCTTGAGGTTCCAGAATGCTGTTCTACCACAGTAGGGTATAATGACATTCCATGACATTTGGAAGTCTGGTAAAACAGCATTTTGAAAATGATGGAATTTTATACAGAACACCACTGTACTATACACGTTATAACAATAAATGGCTACATACACAAACAACAAAATTAGAAATAGCAGCTAATAAACATTTTAACAACAGGAACACATTAGACTGCAGGACACCCTTAGGCGGCTTCCGCCCACAGGGATCGATTTTGCCCTCCCACCGCCCCTGCTCCTCCTCCTATTAAATACTCAGTTGCCCCGCCCACTGCTGGGCCAGACAATCACTGGGCGGTGACTGGTATACCCACGGGAATGCCTACCATTCACCCACTAGGTGGGGATAAGCTACTGAACTGTATCAATATAACAGTCCTCTGACCACATTAGCTTATCCTTTGAATCTCTAATTTGCCCAACTAATCCACCTGTTCACAATAACTCCATATTGAAGTGGTACTAGTTTTCCTATGCCCCAGAAGCTAATTACCCCTGTGCTAACTAGCATTTCTATAGTATACTCTCTATACCTAATGGCATAAATGTGGATTAAGGACATTGAATGAAGCACCAGTAACTGATACATATACTACATATTAGAACTGTTTTCTAGACTTGCCTGGATAAATGTGCCTAAGTAGCCTTGATAGTATCCTTTGTACCTGCTAGATATACTGCTAATTAGACTGTTTTATTGACTCCCCCCCCCCCATCAGACAGCCTCTCCCTACTGGTACTTGCCCAATATTGTCATTTTAGACTGCTTTCTAGAATAGGCTGTATAAAAGTGCTTAGGGGCAGTAAGTTACCCTTGTACTGCCAGATATACTGCTAATTTGACTATTTTATAGTCTAGCCCGCCCCTCCACCAGATAGCCCCTCGCAGACACAAATCACCAAAAAAAAAAAAAACATCCAAAGGGGTCCATAAACAATAGTAGTACCAGATAAAAGTACTTTCTCCCGAGGGTATAGTGGTCTAACATCCCCCCTCTACAAAGCACCACATCAGCAGAGAAACTTGACCAAGGCTCGGCACCTCCCCTCACTAAGCCTTAGGCTGTATCTGTGAAGGGTAGGCAGCATGAGTCCCCCCAAGCCCAGCCCCCCTGCTCCAAGTGGACCTAACAGAGGGCTCCTCCTGGCTGTCCTATACATACTATCTCTCCTATGGACTGACCTGATCTTGACTATAGGTGAACAGGACCCCAGATGTCACCCTCCCTCTGGACCTCTCCCCATCACTCCTGGGGGAACAATCTCCCCCAACCCCCCAGCAATTTGTGAGGACTTGTGACTGGACATGAACTCTGTAAAAAAGGTGTCCTATATTCCACTCTACTCACCGCCAGGCAAAAGATTAGAGCTAAGACCCTACCCCTGGGTAGGATCCCCACTCTCTGCTTTCTTGCCACTCTCCTGCTCATGGCTGGGGATGTCCAGCCAAATCTTGGACCACCCACACACACAACCTCTTGGTCTCCTCCCCGCTGTACCCCCATTGGGCATCCACCAAGGGATTACATATTGACACATGAATATATGCAGCCTGAGGCCATAGGTTCATGAACTTCAATCTTGGCTGGACAGGTACAACCTGGATATCCTGGCGGTATCTGACACCTGGCTCAAACCTCACATTCTACCTCATGAGGTAGCAGTCTCAGGATATACCTCCCACAGAAGGGACAGACAGGGCAAAAGGGGAGGAGGGGTGTTAATCTGCATGAAAGACACCCTGAACGCTGTACAGTTGTCCCCGAAACTATCCACCTGTACGGAAGGTGAAGCAACCTTTGTGAGGTCACCCTTGGACCCTGTAAACACCTCAATATAGGATGTGTTTACAATCCCCAATGAACGTGAGGATTTCCCTCAAGCGCTCCTAAAGGACATAGATGAGAGTTATCCACAGAACTACTCCTGCTGGGGACTTTAGTCTAAATTGGGTCCCTCAAGGCAGCCATTCCTTAATAAGACTGGTCCAGGATGCTAACCTTGAACAGATCATCGCTGGGCCCACCCCATGAATTATAAACGGTAACCACACCACCCTTGACTGGATACACACGGAGCAAACCCTCCAATGTTCAGGTGGGAGGCATACTAGTTGATGCACTGAGTGACCACTCCCCATTTTCTGCATTTGAAAAACAGGGCCCCAGAGCCCATCCGCGAATCCTGGAGGCACGTGACTTCTCTCACATATGGACAGAGCACCTGTTAGGATGTCTTAACAGTATAGACTGGAGTCCCATCAAACTCCTCCCGACACTGGATGAAGTCACTGCCTTCTTCCAGGGAGCACTCACCATGGTGGCTGACCGGCTGGCCCCCATGAAGAAATTACGGACCAAGGGGACCTGCTATAAGTGGATCACCCCCAATGTGAAAACACTTATGAAACACAGGGATTCAGCCTGGAAGAAATACAAACTGTCCTCACTACCAGCTGATCTCACAACCTATAAGGCCCTTCGGAATAGGTGCAAGTTGGCCATAAAAGTGGCAAAACGAGAGTATGTCACTGACCTACAGAAAAAGAATCTATGGAACCCTAGACTCTTCTGGGCCCACATAAATGGGCTACTAAAGGGCACCGGCAAGGCTGAACATGGCCCCATGGAGGTAATTGCTCAGCTAACCAGCGATGATACCATCATCGCTATGGCACTCCAACCGCAGTTCACCAGCCTAGAACTGATCAAAGCTGGTCTGCCCTCCCCCCCTGCCCTTTTGATCCCCATCTCACATGACCGTCCCTCCCTCCACCTTAGACTAGTTAGACCTAATGAAGTCCTCCTCTACTAAAAGCCCTTAAAGCAACGGGACCCATGGGACCTGATGGTATTCCCTCCCGGATTCTCAAGGAAAGGGCCTCAGCACTCGCTAGGCCCCTAACCTGGCTCCTCAACCGTTCTATTGTGGAAGGGGCCATCCCCAATACTTGGAAAATGGCTCACATAGTCCCTGTCCATAAGGGAGGTACGAGGGAATCTACCAACAACTACAGGCCAATCTCCCTACTCTGTAGCCTTGGTAAGATACAAGAGAGACTGATTTACAGTCAACTCCGGGACTACCTAGAAACCCACCAACTTTAGTCCCCTCACAGCATGGCTTCAGAACCAATCACGGACTGACACTACTCTCATCAGGTTCTCTACAGACGTACTCAGAGAGCTTGACAAGGGACCCTGACAGGGCAGTCTTCATTGACTTATCCAAAGCATTTGACCTCATTAACCACAACCTACTGCTCTCCAAACTGAGGCAGGTTGGACTAGACAGTCACTCCCTATTGTGGTTTTACAGCTACCTCTCTGGCAGGTCACAGAGGGTAAAATGGAAAGATTCCCTGTCTGAGCCCTCTCCCTAACTGAAGGGGTCCCCAAGGGTCAATACTGGTCCACTTTCTCACTATTTACCAATGACCTCAGCAACCACTGTGGGTTGAGTTCAGTGGTACAATATACCGACGACGCTGTCCTCTATCAACCCTCCACCAACATGGGAGAACCCTGCTCTGGGCTCCAAGACGACTTGGTGTCCCTAGAGGAATGGCTAGTCATGAATAGAATGGTAATCAATCAGAACAAGACCAAGGCCTGCTGTTTGGCCCCAGATCCAGCTATCGGGACAGAAGTCAGCTCCTCAAACTGATGACCACCTCAGGTAAGTAGAATGAGGTGGTCCCCTCCATAAAATACCTGGGACTCACCCTGGATCAGGGCTTCACCCTCAAAGGGCATGTTGAACAGGTAACCAAAAACATCCACTCTAAACTCAGGACCCTGTACAGGCTGAAAGACCAGTTGATACCGGCGGCCCGGGTCTCCATTGCTATGAGTGTTCTGCTCCCCACCCTCACCTATGTGGCCCCTGTTATCCAGGGAGCAGCTAGACAAGAGCTAAATAAATTACAGGTTCTCTACCACAAAGTGGCCCATTTTGCCTCTTTATCAGGCCCGAGGACTCACCACTGCGACACACTGTCTCACCTTAACTGGCCCCCCGGGAGGACAGGCTTCAGTACCCCTCGCTCTGCCTCACCTACAAACTTCTCCACTCCTCACCCTTCCCAACCTCGCTGGGCTCATCTCCTGTAAGAGGAACCCTAGGCAACTCCGTATGACTGAGAGGACTCTCCTCTCGGTCCCAAGGGTCAGAACAAAGGCGGGGGGAAGTCATTTGCCTTTACTGCCCCCACTTTATGGAATGGAACTCCCTGCCCCAGGGTATTCAGGAAACCACCTCTGCCTACACCTTCCTCACCAGGCTTAAGACGCACCTGGCTACCTCCACAAATTGTAATTGTTACGATAAAGTACTCCAAAGTGTTTTACTCCTTTATTCACTCGCACTTGTTATACTACCACTATGTATCTATGTGACGCATGTTATGTACCTTGTTGTATACTATCCCATGTAATAACGTATGACACTTGTTATGTATCTTGTTGAACCAATCACATGTCATGATGAATGTAACCCTCGGGTCGCCCCTGAAAAAGGGACCTTCGGGGCCCAGCGGGCTCACCCGATTATCAAAATTTAATAAATAAAAATAAATAAATAAGTGCCTTAGATGCCACCAAGTATAAATTCAACATGGCAGCAGACATCCCTGTCCTCCTCACTCTGTTTCCTTTCTCCTGCTGAATGTCACACATTTTTTTATTAACAGTTACTTATTCTCATTCTTATTGTGCTTTCTTCCTTAGCGGACGCTGATTGCCTTAATCATGCACCCACCCCCATCCCCATATACACACTGCACATATATCCCTGCCATGGAAATTCATGTTGGGTCACTATTTGGAGGCTGTATTCACTTAATTTAAAACATGTAGTACTGGACTACATGTGTCACATCCATATGTGGCTTACCCTGTTCCTCACTGGTGATCACACGTACCCAGGAGACTGACAACTGTAACTTATGCAATACCCTGAATGTTTGTAAACATATAAGTATGGAAACATAGAAGCTGACAGCAGATAAGGACAGCAATGCCCATTCAGTCTACCCATTTTCATACCTTATCAATGTGCCATACAGCTTCACCTGTTAATGACCTATTTATTCCTATTCATCAGTACTGATCCCTTATACCTATTCCATGCATGCTGGAAGCCAAGCACTGTATTGATATCCATCACTTCATTAGGTAGGCCAATCCATGCATCCACAACCATTTATGTGAAACAGAAATTCCTAACATTCACCATTATTTGGTCTCCCTATTACCCATGGTGACATACTACAAAGTCATCAAATTATTCCTATAATACAAGAAGTATGATCGATAATGGGTCCTTCCCAAGGACATATTCTATTCAAAACCCACCTTATAAGGTCGACTAACACCACAAACCATCGGAACTCTGGAATGCACCATCAAGATCTACTTATACAGGCCTTTTAAATGCGTGATTCAGTAGGCAATTGTACAGATGAAGGAGCACATCTGTACAACTTAGGAGTATCCCACTGGCTAAGCACACCACTATTTAATTTTATATGGGAGCACTTCCACAATGCTCTGAGTTATTGATTTTGGCATTCAACACCTGGTTTTTGGCCACCAGGTATAGAGCTCTTCATTTCCAAACATTGAAATTTATGTTCCCTGATGTTGACCATCTCCACAAAGCATATAGGTCTTCTTGGAGAGCTAACTTCCCATCCTCACCATCCACCACAGCACACAGCTTTGAGTCATCATTAAATACTGTGTCTGATGCCTGAGATATAGTCAACATATGAGTGGGCCCTGTACTGACCCCTCATGGAACTCCTAATCACTAATCACTAATCAATCACCCTTCTAGAGGATACTATCTCCCATACCCACCCTCACCTTCTGTACACTCCTTCAAAATGACCTCCATCACTTTGCACACCACAAACTACAGTTTCACAGCTACTCATGAGCCGCACTTCTGTATAGCATTCACTACCTCCACCTTCTCATACACCTCCTCCACCTAACCGTTCCCCATCATCAACCTAGTAATCTGCCCTTTTCATTCTCAGTTTTCAGACATATGCCTGAAGAAACCTTCACCACACTCAAATCCCCTGAGCAAATCTAATTTCCACCACCACCTAGGCCGCCCTCACCACCCTAGTGACCATCCTGGCTACATCATCATACTGTCCCTTGGATATAGTGCACCCAGAATGTTCACGGCATATGTCCTCACTCCTACCACACTGAACCCTAAGGGTAGCCACCAGAACATCCTTCTGTTCCTCCCCCTGCCGGGGTAGTTTATATACGGCACACGTCTTCACCATCTTCCTCCATGGAGCCTGCAAGGTGACATATAATGCCTCCACCGAATCCCCTGCTTCCTCAAACATGCTTATCCCTATGCCATCATGAATGATAAAAGCTACCCCACCCTCACTGTATCCTACACCCTATCCCTTCCACACGTACTGTACCCTCGTAGGCTTTGATCATAATCATGTCTGGAAATATCCCAAGTCTATGTTACATCTGCCACATACACCCTCCCCCACCCCACAACTCACAGTGCATGGATCTCTGCCATCATGTTTCACATACTCCTGGCATTAATCAGGACCCTTCCCATGTGCCCTATTACCCCATCACCACGTACCGAACCCTCACTGTTGACTACATACAATGCCCCTTTTGTGCACTATCTAGTGCTCCTGCCCTATGCCCCCCACCTACCCACATATAGGGGAAGGCCAGGGCCTTCCTTACCTGGTCTGCCACGTACTCACATCCCTCCTCCTATCACAAGTTTAAAACAAAGTTGGAGAGGATAAATTCTACCAGTGTAAGCTGAAACACCTCTTTTCCCTCTAAACTAAGGTGAAGCCAGTCAATTCCATACAATTCATTGTCCTTCCAGGTTGTAGCACAGGATAGCAGCCAGTCATACCCCTTAGCACCACACTATTCACTGAACCATACAGTTAGATGCCTTATTTTTGGTTTATTCTCCACAGTGACACTAGGTACTGCTAATGTATCTGACAATAAGACACAACACCCCACATCCTGAGATACTCTTGTCAATTTAACTAAACCTAACCTGCATAACCAGCTCACTCTTCCCTTCTACATCATTTGTACACAGAGGCAGTAATATGTGAGGGGTCACAACACAGTACTGCGCTGCAGAATACGCTAGATGTTTTACCTTATGCACCGTCAAGCATGACATACTACAGGAGATAACATTCCATACAAGTTCAACCCACTCCCTCTCCAACTGATCCCCCTAATCATGGAGTCCCTCAGAATAAGGACTGTCACCTAATCATTTTCTCTCAACCTGCTCCATACCCTATCTTCCACACCTCCACCCTCCACCATCCCCTTAGGCAAAAAAAATGCCTGTCCCTCCCACTCCAAACCTTATCAAAAAGTGACCTGATCTCCATGGCGTATTTCATACCTGCTATAGCACCCTAGTCCATTTCCTGTCTTTTGCCTTTAACAAGGCTCTCACATTCCACAAGGTCTTCCTACTCACTGACCCATCCACCTCAGCCCCTTTCCTTCCCCATGCTATGCCCCGGGATAGTTCCCAGGTCACCAACGTGCTCCTGACTATTCTCCCTGTCAGACCTGGGTACAACTGTGTAGAAGTTAATTATCATCCCTGCAACTTATGTTACACTGTATAGTGAGACATAAACATGATATAAAAAATGCCACATTTTGAAGTTTCAGTCACTTGGGCTTCTTTCAGACAACCATGGTCTGACCTCTGTCATATGAATGCATGCATACTCAGTCCACATACTATGACAACCTGAATTTTTAAATTTCTTTTATCCCCTTCATAGCATCCCAGACCACCTGTTGGGAGACACCAAGACCCTCCACTTCATCACCTACCTGAATCCCCCGGAGACCCCCACAGAACCGTGGCTACACCCCCAGGTGGGTATGAGCTGAGAACAGGGAACCCAGACAATTCTTCATTTCATCGGATCCCCAGTTGTGGCCAGTCAGGTGGGAGCAAACAGGGATCATGCCAGTGATCCTTCCCCTTGGTACTCCAGTGCTCATTTACTCCATTTTGTCCATAGCAAGTGGTGTGCACCCTGACATCAAGGCGGTATACTACAACATCCACCACACATCATTGATTGGCCGATCCTGCTCCTGCTGGACTTGTCTTACCCAGAGACAACGCATGGGGTTAGGCAAACTGTGAACCTTTGGTACCCTCTCTCCACTGAAGAAGATGAGTAGTCATGGGA
Organism: Neoceratodus forsteri; assembly: GCA_016271365.2. Classification (NCBI taxonomy): domain Eukaryota; kingdom Metazoa; phylum Chordata; order Ceratodontiformes; family Ceratodontidae; genus Neoceratodus; species Neoceratodus forsteri. The sequence continues at coordinate 1,087,503,560 of CM057449.1, read as the reverse complement.
CACTCAAGTCTTCTCCTCCGGCTGTCCATCCAGTGGCCCAGTGTCTTTCCTGAACACTGGTCTCTGGCATCGCAGACGGAAATCCAACCACTGTGTCGGTGGGCCGGCTAGCCTGCACTTTTTGTTTTACACAGAGGTACTATGTATAATGGAAAGACAATCAGAAGTCTTTCATTTATTATTGCAAGTGCTTGAAGCCCCTGCCCACTGATCAATCTGCTTTCTTCTATCATACATATCTTACTTCTCAGAAATCAAGTTAGTAAATCTTATATGTGTACCTGTATTCATTGGCGCTTCTTCACTACACTCCTTGACTTCTTTGTAGGGTGCTAGCAGTAGCAGAACATGGTGTCATGAATACAGATGGAATGGCTCCTGTTTTTAGCTTTGGCTAAGCATTCAGCCATTCGAGTGATGCCAACTTCTCAGGTTCGTGGTTGTAAGAAGCACGCTCAAAATGTGCAGAACATATGCAACTATACTTTGAAGGTTTAAAATCCTTTCTATGACAAAAGTGAATCCATGCTTTCCTGATGGCTTTGTCATTTGGAATACTAAAAAATGCAGACCACATCCTTTTCAGCTTTCATTTTTACAACCAAAAACCATGCAGTAAGCCATTGCCACATACAAAGTAAGTATCAAGAAAAAAAAAATTGGCAAAAAAAAACCAATATACACCCCAAAAAAAGGAATTTCAGTACTATATGCACAGGTAATCTGTCATAAATAATAAGAAAATAATTAGTAAACAATAGGATTCAATACAGCAGATATGAAAGTCTGCATTTCAACTGACAGGAGGTAGCTGTCAAATCAGTACACTCTTCCCTCCAATCAGAACAGGAGGACAAAGGTTGAAGCAGTACACATGGACCACAGTATATGGCAACAGAAAATATTGCTGCAAAAAAACAAAAGAGCCAGACACAGGGTAAAACAATTACTTTTATTATAAAAATAAAAATAAAACGTACACATTTATTTTTACATATGTTCACACAGAACCAGCATGAGGAGCATCATGGTGAATGTAGTTTTCAGCATCATATTGTATTACATTCATGGGCAACAAAAACATACTTTGCATAACCTTGCAAATGTGATAGCACCATTCATAATATTATTCCACTCAAATGACATCAAACACATGTGCATGCAAAAGCTCAATTCATGCCTCCAAACACAAAGACACAGACTACATTAAAATGTCAATGTGATCCTTACTGCTACTGTACAGAAAATTACTTTACAGAGTCAGACAGTTTGCTTAGGGCATGCTGCTCACACACTAAATTCACAAAAGCTGAAAATAAAACAAGCACACTAGCTAATAACTTTCACTTCAGAACAGAAGGAAGAACACGAGGCATGCAGGAGGTCCGGGAAGGGGGGGGGGCGTGGCTGAAGTGCCATACACATCTGTGCAATTGGTGGTGCAGTACTTACAGTTGATGTACACAGAGTTCATGCTACTTTTTATTTTTAATTAAGGACAGTGAGAAATATGCTACATGCATGAACCTTGCCAGTCCGTTGACTTAGCAAAGGGATACACGCTCAGGATAAACATTATTGTGAGAGAGATAAAGGGTTCCAGGACAGGGTTTTCCCTTATACCACACAGATTACTTTGTGCTTGTAAACCACAGCAGGGGGCACACTATGGTAGGCAAGTTCAGCAACAGAATGACAAAGGAAGCAGATAAAAATGTAAAACCAAGCCTTTATTTCACCATGAACTTCGGGGAAACACACAGTGAACACAAATGAAACTACGGGGCTTTTAACAGGATGTCTCACTCAGATTACATCATCGCTTGTTAGCCTCCTACGTGACCAGTCAGCCAGACACCAAAAATGAATACGGAGTGCTTCCGTGAGGCGCAGGTTTAAAAAAATTTTTTTAACAACTAGGCAGTGAATCAATAGAAAGGCGTTGCGATTCAATACAGGACAACACAATGCAAGATCACAGTAAGTGTTGGACCATTTTAAAGCATTATTTACAGGTCCTTTAAATAATACATCTTGGATTTGTAAATCCCCATTCTGCAAAAACCTTTGGCATCAATTTTGCCAAATAATACACTTGAAGCATACAAAAATCACATATACAGTACTCTTTTTCCACTTCTTCCATTGTTCTGATAACTGTCCTAATACTAACATTTCATATGTGATAGTTTTATAAATATCATCATTCCATAAATCTGCTATATCATTCCACAGAGCCTGTATAAATATGCACTCAAAAAATAAAATGACGTAATGTTTCCACCTGATTTTGACAACCATCTTCCATACAATATCTCTCTGTCAGAGTCTTAAGTTTCTGATTCCCTCTGGTATTTAATTTCTCATGTGCACAAAACCATACCACATCCTACATCTTCTGAAGTATCCTAGGCTCTGTAAAGCTGTCTAATAAGGTCATGCAATTAATCATTGTTTCTACTTTAAAAATTGGCTCTTCAGGGTAGCATCTCTCCACTATAGTATTATAGAACTGCTTTCTGTTAACACCTATAAACCATTTTAGCTCAATTTTCCACATCCTAATATATTTTATTGTGGTCTGTACATATTTTGGTAACAACTTTTCAGACACACTCCACTTTCTATGATCCCAAGCTTTCAGGAATTCCTCACTCCAATGCTGTGTACAGTTAATACCCATTGCTTGCTTCCCCAATAATAGAGGCCTGATATTTGTATAAAAAAAATTTGCAAATAGATATACTAAAGGCTGTAGCATGTGTACTCCCCTTTCTTTCCAGGCTTTATATGTATGGGCTCTCTTAATCAGGTTCAGCCAGCTCCCCATAAAAAAAGAAAAAATAGTCCCATTACTTTACTGTGCATGTCCTGTGACAATGGAGATATATGTGAGACATATAAAAACAGGGGTGCAATATAACCTCTTATAAAAAAAAATGTTTTTTCCTTGTCTTTTTCCATGACTTCCACTGCTCAACCTTTTGATGTGTTGCCTGAAATGCTAATTGCCAATTTCTCTGTTCAGCTTCCTTCAATCCGAAATATAATCCTAATATCGTAGTCATATTTTTTGTAACTGGAATCACAAAATCTGTATCTATTGGGCCCTCCCCTACCGCAAGAACTACACTTTTTGTGTAATTTATTCTAATTCCCGTTTCCTTAGCCACTTCTTCTAATAACTATAGAGTTTTCTGACCTGATTCCAAAGTTGCTATCATGATTGTACAATCATCAGCATAAGATGAGACTTTTTTGTAACTTCTTCTATCTTTGTCTAGTATAGGCTCAATTTCCGTGGTATTTTCTATCATCCTCAAAACTGAATCTAGACCAAAGACATATAGGAGGGGGCTCATAGGACACCCCTGCCTAACTCCATTCTTCAGATATATAGGAATTCCTAAATGCCCATTAATTATTGGTGTTACCAGTGCTTCCTCATGCACTATAACCAATAATTTAATTATGTCTTCAGGAACTCCATATGCCCACAATACTTCCCAGATATACTCTTGCCTTACAGAATCAAAAACCATCTCCTGGTCAGTCGTTAAATGTATCCTTCCACTTTCATCAACAGACCTTGTTCAACTCTCTCTCTTATAAATAATAGATTCTGGTAAATAGTCCTCCCTGGCACTACACATGTTTGTTACTCTAATATTACTATTTTTTGCTACCCTTGCCAATCTAACAATTAGTATCCTACTGAGTATTTGATAGTCAGTACTGAGTAGGCTCAAAGGCCTCCAGTTTTTAATTATTTGTGGGTCATCTTTTTTTTTTTTGTATAAATGAAATCATCATACCTTCCTTCATACTATGCCCTATCCTGCCTTCTGCTTGTATCACTGAGTATACCTTTTGAAGTATGGGTGCTAAAATGTCTACAAATATTTTATAAAAGTCATTAGGTATCCCATCCTTCCCAGGGGTTGTGCATGAAGATAATATATTCGTGGCACGTTTTATTTCCTCTACAGTAATGACCTGACTTAAATCTTCCTTTTCTTCTTCTATAAGCTGCTCTGTCTGCTTTAGCATGTGGGGTGTAAGTGTTAATGAGCCTATATGATGTGCCATGAATCCTCTGACATCTAACATCATGGCCCTGCCAGGACAAATATCCACAACTTTAATAATGTCTACATGTATTCCTGCAAACATAATTCCCAACCCTCAACATTGGTCCTCCCCAGTTGACTATACAGATGGACCCCATCTCCACTCCTTTTGGGCCATATTGATTTCTGTAAGGGCATGCAGTCTAGTGCCTTGTATAATGAAGATCTGCCCTTCCCCCATTATTAGACTAGAAAATGTAACTTTTCTCTTTTCCTCAGATTTTATACTGTTGATATTAGTTATGATTAAAGATATCCCAAATGACATAAAAAAATGTTTTCCACGAGTGACTCAATACATAATTGTTATCTTCTGTTCTTTCTTTTCTTATGCTTAGGTTTCTCCCTGTTCCTGGGGGGTTAGCATTTTCCATCTGAGATTCTGTAATTGTGGACACATCAGATTCCCCTCCAGTTTTCTTTTCCCTTATTTCCATCAAGACCCCATATGCATTATGTATAGATATCCCCACATCGTCTTTCTTCACTGGAGGTGGTATGATTTTTTGTGCTATTTTAGAATGCGTAACCCTTTTATGTGGAGGGTCATTTACATTCTCAGGGGGTGGCATGCCTTGTTCCATAGCGGTGACCTCTTGTGTAGTAATAACCTCAGCAGTGGTTATAATTCCCCTTTCAACAGGATTATTATCCTGTACCTTCGTACTGGACCTAGAGGACTCCTCGTCAGCTACAATATCTAAAACAGAGTCTTCACTCTTTCTTCATGATTCTGTTGAAATAACAGGAACCAATTCCTGTTGGCTGTCTTAGACTCCTTCATCCAGTCTCATCACTCTCCTCGATGAAAAGGTCCTTTGGGGGAGTGGTGCTGCTGGTATTATTTGAGACATAAGTTATTGGCTCCTCATTTTTTCTTTTTGTTCAGTGGCCACATACACATCTTGTTCTGCTCGTAATGCCAGATCCAGGTTATTATGTGACGCCCAAGCACAATTCTGAAATATGTGTCCAGTTTCTTTACACAGATTACATTTCTGGGGTTGTTGACACTGTGAACCAATATGGCCTATTTTCCCACACACTTCACATCTCTGTTTTTCACAGACGTTATTTAAATGCCCAACATTTCCACTCCTATAACACACCCTGGGCTGTCCTGGATAGAACAAAACTCCTCTGTCTCATCCTAAAAAAACAGTTTGGGAGATGTTTTGTAATGCCATTTTCCTGCTTAAGTGTAATCTTACCCTCCTGAGTTCTTCATCTAAAATGGGTTTCGGATACCTCTTCACAGTGCAATGTTGATTCAACCAATAAGTTATGTCTGCCACATTGACACCCTCATTCTGAAATAAAATAGTTATTTTCTTGTACATGGATTTGGTTAATGGTATTGCCAAGAAGAGCTTCCATAATGTAGAGTTTTTAAGAGTCTGGTATTGTTTCCAAAACTGTTTTTAGGCAGCTGGATGTTTAAAACTAATATCCTATATTGTGTCCCCTGGCATATGTATCAAGGCGTATATCTCATATGCATAGTATTTCATGCTATTCTTGAGTAGCGCTCTGCCCACAAATAGCTGATCTAGTATATCCTCCATGTCCCCTCTGTATCTAAGTCACACAGCATTGCATTATGTTGCAGGCTCAGCTGCATTACTTCTATTGTCTGGGAACAGACGCTCACTGACATTGGATTCCAAAACCGTTCTGGGGGCCTGTTGTCTTTCTTCAGCCCTAGCAGGTATGCCTCCTGACTCTCTGTTGTCTACTTCCTTCCTTGCACTGGACTTAACTCTAAATGACTCAGGAGATGAAGGGGGTGGAGGTGACCCTGCAGGAGCCTTCTCTTCTATATTCAGCACCACCTTTTGTTTCGTGCCCTCTTCCAGTTCTCTAATCACTGTCAGTATTCCATTTTGTCATTCTTGCATCAAAGGCTGTACATCATCATTACATTTCTGCCCTGGTGTAATTTGAGACACCACATCCTTGCTCCTTTCAGAACTCTCTGTTTGCTGTGTATTCTCTAACACCACCCCTGTTGGTACCTCCAAAATTTGTGGCGAGGTTAGCATCCCAACCCACCCCCTTCTAGACTTTTTGTCCATCCTGCATTCAGTAAAGCAGTAACAACCCACTCCGGGGTATCTGTCTGTGGCCTTGTAAAAGGATCTGCCCTTACAGTGTCTTCCTGCCTGCAGGTAATTCCTTCTTTTTGCGTAACCTGCCCTTTTTTTCCTTTATTAACCATGTCTTTTGGTAGTTGTTTTTTATAGTACCACCTGAATTTACCCCATCATAAATGTAATCTGCTTTGATCAAAGATGGACACAGTCTCTGCAGGCATGGTTGAAATCTCTCCATGCCATTTTCCCCCCCTCCACCTGACTGTCATTTATACTGCCTAATCCATTTATCTCTTTCTCTTGTACCATGTTCTGGCTCCCATCCGAATCATTTACAAGGTTAGAAATATGTACCTGTATCGCAGGAAGCTCGTTTGTTGTTGCTGCTGTACCTCATCCACCTTTCTCATCATCTGCTGCTCCTTAGTTCCTCCTGCAAGTGTTTCCTACTTGGGTTTTTCCTCAGGTCGAACCACCTCATCCAACCCCTGTTTTAGCCCCCGTGAGTCCTTCTCTTTCAACGCCTGTTCAAGGATGTTCCATCATTCCAGGAACTGTCACTCCTTATTTTTCAAAATGCTCCAAATATCCTCCTCTGAATCCATACTGTGCTGCAACACTGGCATGTACTCCTTCTGTTCATCCTTGCATTGGTGAGTCTGCTTCCCAAATTCTTCTTCGGCCAACACAAAGGCTCCTCATTCTCAGTTTCCAGTACAATCATGTTTTTTTTAAAATTCAAAGTTTATTAAAGATTTTACATTCCAAGTACAGATCCACATCATATATGAGGTATGTGGTAGGGTTCGTGGGGTAGGGTAATTAAAGCATACATGGTACTCCAAGATGTGTTCAACACACAAATTCTGTGTGATGTTTATTTTTGTAAAAATAATATAAAGCAAATAAAAACAAATCAATAATAAAGTAATACTGTCTTAAACTTCAGACTATAAACAAAAGAAAACAATAAAGAAATAAATGAGCTCTCCTCGAGCTCCAGAATCCATTCCCTCCAGTAATTCTGCCATGGTGTAGAATACTTTAACCAGCACAATTTTCTACCAACTTCTGTACTCTCAGACCAATCTTTCTGGACACTCTCCTGGGATGATCTGACTAACCTTAGCTCAGTGGCAGCTTTTATAGTGCAATCCTCCTATGACACTAGTGTCAGCTGATCTGCTCCTTTTATAATACAGGGGAATACTCTGGCTGGTACAAACATATGGGGGATCAGACTGACTATATATACAGAGGGAAAACATACAATCATAAGGAGTTATTTAATTCTGCCTTTAACACTCTGTCACTGAAGCTGTTGAGAAAGACTTTTTAATTACTTGTAAACAAGAAAACTCTGCTTCTTTTCAGCTGAGTGACAGCTGGGGAGTTTCTTATATAACAGCCTCATAATGGAGCTGCTGGCTCCTAGACGTACTTTATTTTTCCAAGAAGGCTTAACTCAGGTAGGAGCACTATCTGTATAGACTACTAAAGGAAACACCCCTATATTTAGTTTCTGCACATTAGTTATGCCTTCTTTAGGGTGTTTACATACAAACTGCTCCAAAAAGACAAATCCCATGTCTGTATTCAACACACCCGACTGTACAGTCAGTCACTCTACCTCGTACACTGCTGCTAGGATGTGAGACCACAGTGCTCACTTAATGGTACCCTTGCAGACTGAAAAGGACATAAAAACAAACAGCTGCTAAACATTTCTTGAAACGGAGTGCAGTTTTTCAAAGCGGACACTCGCTTACTGCCTTTCACTTCAGGGCACTTTCATTAGCGCAAACACATATTGGGCACTTTTTACATATTATAAAACACAACAGTGCTCACAAAGACATCACACTGTCTCTGACTAAGCATTATATTACATTCTTTAACAGAGCATAACTTAGTAAACAAGAACACAAACCAACTGTGCAAATTATTTCTGCTATTTATTATTTAGTCTTTATTCTTTATGTCAGTTTACTGTTCTAGTGCTCGTTCTCATAAGGGCATATGGCAGGGGAAGGAAAGGAATACAAAGAGGGAATAGACAAGGGAGAAGAGGTACTATTATGGGTGGTCTACCCGTAGTAGTAGAAAAATGAAAATTAGTTATTCAGAAAAGTTTAGAAATGCTGCTGCAGTAGACTTGAGGGGATCAGAAAGAGATGCCATTTCCTTATTTCCAACAGGGGGTAGTCTAAACTATCACCCCCCCCCATGGACAAGCAGAAACTAGAGGTTTCACCAGTCTTGTTTCCAAGACAACCTACCCATCTCTGTCTGGGTAGAATGGAACTACTGCCCACCCTCGCTATGGTAGCTCCACCCCAGGGTCCCTTAGAAATACAAACATACAGGTTATATTTTTTCACTAAGTATACCTGAAATACTCAAATACAACCCTGGGGTGTCTAATTTTGTAACAACATCTCTTTATTCTGCAATAAGCAAGGTACTTCAAGCACAAACATTTGTATTGCCATCAATAACAGGCGCCCATATCTAGACAGAAAATCAGCATTCACATGTTGTGTCCCAGCTCTGTGTTTCACTACAAATTTGTAAGGCTGCAATGCTAGGTACCATCTCATAATTCGGTTATTACCATCTTTCATCTGATGAAGAAAGTATAACAGATTATGGTCTGTAATCAGTGTAAAAGGAGCATCCCAGAAATAAATCATCAGGGCTTCAATCACCCGTTTGGCAGCCAAACATTCTTGCTTGACTGTCACATACTTCTGCTCATGGTCATGTAGTTTACAGGAGATATATAAAATGGGATATTCCACTCCATCAATTGTTTGACTCAATACTGCCCCAAGTCCAGTGCCTGATGTATCTGTATGGACATCAAAGGGCGTGAAAAATCGGGACTCTTTAAAACTGGTAGGAGCACAATGCTGCTTTTATGTTTCTAACAGCTTGTTCACATTCCTCCGACCATTTTACCTTATTACCATTTCTCTTTTTGGTCAGCTCTGTAAAAGGGGTAGCAATTGTGGCAAACTGGGGTATAAACCTCTGGTAGTATCCAGCCAGCCCTAGAAAAGATCTCACATGCTTCTTGGTTTCTGGCTGGGGACAGTTGGCTATGGCCGCTACCTTTTAAATCTCTGGCTTTACCACACCATTGCCTAATATGAATCCTAAATACCATGTTTCAAACATTGCCAGGGCACATTTGGCAGGGTCACACCAGCTACTTTTATTGACTCTATAACTACCCTCAAGTGTTGCAAATGGGTATTCCAATCAGGACTATACACAATAACATCATCCAGATACGCTGCACAAAAATTCTGGTGAGGTGTCAGTATCTGGTTCATATATCTTTGAAATGTGGCTGGTGTTCTGTGCAAACCAAATGGCATAGTCCTAAACTGAAATAATCCCATTGGCCTACTAAATGCAGTCTTCTCCTTTGATGTTTCTTCTAAAGAGATCTGCCAATAGCCCTTGGTGAGATCTAAGTTTGATATATACCTGGTGTTTCCGATTCTATCTAGAATGTCATCTAGCCTCAGTATTGGGTAGGCATCATATTGGGAGACCTGGTTCAAGGCTCTAAAATTGAGGCACAGGCAAATCCCTCCCTCTTTTTTTGGCACCACTACAATTGGGGATCCCCAAGCACTCTTAGATGTTTCAATTATATTCAAATTCTGTAGCTTGTCCAGTTCCCTCTATACTGCAACACACACTCATTCAGGCAATCTATATGGCTTTTTTCGTATGGGGGGATGTTCTACCCCTTTAGCAAGGCCCTGTGTACTGGTAAATGTGCGGGGATACTCTCTCTCAATACTGCTCTTAACTCCTCCTGCTTCTCTGGTTCCAGGGAAGGGTTTATCAGTATTTGCTGTCTCTCTTTTGGCTTCTCTAGACAGCTATATGCTAGGTCTATCTGTCTCCTCTCTCTCACAGGGTTTACCAACAGACCTGCTGGAGGTGTGTCTCTCTCATGCCATTTTTTAAGCAAATTCGCATGGCATATCTTTTTCTGATGTTTCCTTTCTGGGGTCCCAATCTCATATATCACTGGCCCTGTGCATCTTAATACAATAAAGGGTCCTTGCCACTTCATCAGCATTTTCTGACTAGATGTAGGCAATAATAGTAATACCCGTTTCCCGGGAAGAAAATTATTTTCATGTGTCCCCTGATCATAAGTCTGTTTCTGCCTCCCTTGTGGTTGTACTCCCATCTCATGTGCATTACAGGTATACCTCATTAGTCTCTGGCATAGCTCTTTCATATAGGTAGCTATGCCCTTGTGTTTTAAATTCTTGCCCTCCTCCCAACATTCTTTCACTACCTGCAGTAGTCCTCAGGGATTCTTACCATAGAGTAGTTTGAAGGGGGGATATCCAGTGGATGCCTGAGGGACTTCACGATATGCAAATAAGGTGAATGGGAGATACTTGTCCCAATCATTGCCTTCTTCATGAACAAACTTCCTCAACATCCTCTTCAGGGTTTGGTTAAACCACTCGGTGAATCTGTCTATCTGGGAATGGTAAGGGGAAGTTCTCAGTGCCACAATACATAGGAGTCAGTACAGCTCTTTTAATAAAGCAGCATTAAAATTAGTATCTCTATCTGTTATTATTTCTTTGGGTATTCCTACCTGGCTAAACACTTTGATCAACTCCTCTGCTATTTTTGGAGTGGTCACTGACCACATAGGAATGGCCTCTGGGTACTTGCTAGTGTAGTTACAAATGGCCAGGATGAACCTGTTGCCTTTCTTACTTTTGTTCCGGGGCCCCACCACATCAATCCCTATTCTCTCAAAAGGGGTTGGAACTAAAGGTAATGGCATAATGGGTACCACATCCTTTTTTTCCACCCGTGCAACTAACTGGCAACTTTCACAGGCACAACAGTAATTAGTCACATCTTCATGAATCCCCGGCCCAAACAAACGTTGAGTTAACTGGCCTAGTGTTCTGTCTCTCCCCACATGGTCTGCTCACGGGAGGTCATGACTGTGATACAAAAGATCATCTCTAAAACATTGGGGAATCAACAATTGCTCAATATGTTCTTGAGACACCGGATTCTTACATATATGATATAATAACCCATTCTGATGTATAATCTCAGGATTGCCTGGGGATGGTATCTGTCCCACCTGTAAGAAAAAAGGTTCTAAACTTTTATCAGTTTTTTGTTCCATAATCACATTAGTCTTTTTAAAGATACCTGCCATAGTCTCTGGGATTAACCCTTTTTGTTCCAAATACCATTGTCTCTGTTGTTTCTTCTTGGCATTATGAAACAGTTTTGACTTTCCCAGTTCTTCAATTACATCACCCTGAAAAGGAAAAATGTCTCCAAGTTCTCTCTGTTTCTTCACCTGCACCTTCGTCGTTACTGCCACTATAGTTCCTTTTTCCAGAATGAGGGATGTAAAGTCTGGGTAATCATGCCCAATCTCCATGGGTACAGGCAAATGTGGTACTACTCCAGTAGTAATAAAGGTAGGATGTTCCTTGCTAACCAATTCTACTGTTGCAGTAGGATAACAGTGTGTATTCCCATGCACACACACCACACTCATACTGTGTCCCCTTTTCTCATTGGTTAGATACTCTGGCCTTATCAGGGATTGCTTACTCCCAGAGTCAATGAGAGCTACAATGGTTTTGTCTTCAGTCTGGACATTGGTGAAAAAATATCCAGGATTTAATAAAGCAAGATAGACTGAGTCCTTCCTTTTTGTGGGGCAGAACCTGGCAATGTGGTCCAGTCCTTTACAATTCCTACATATGATGTTAGGTGGAAAGGTCCTCTCCATCCCTCCTCTGTTATCATTCTTAGCATCATACCTCTCATACCTTGGTTCATAGGTTTGTCGTGTGGGGGTATTAACTCTGGCAGTGGTATTTTCCGGGGGTCTATTGATTATCCTCTTGGTATTCTGGTGGGTAGATAGGTAGTCGCCAGCCAATGTGATTGCTATTTCTACTGACTCAGGCTTATGTTGTCGAACCCATAGCTAGACTTCCTGGGGCAATATCTGGAGAAACTGTTCCACTATAGCAGTCTCTATCACTTCACCGACATTCTTTCCTTCTGGCTGGATCCATTTCATGCACAACTCTCTAAGGCATGTAAAAACTTCTCTAGGGGCATCATTACTCTGGTATTTGGGGGTCATGAACCTGTGCCTGTACATCTCCAAATTAATGTTGTACATTTTAAGGATCTCCTTCTTAACCAAATCATAGGTATGGGCAGATCTAGTGTCTATATTTGTGTATGCCAGCTGTGCTTTTCCAGTTAAGTATGGGGCCAAGCGTACTACCCATTGAGTCCTAGGCCACCCACATGCTTCTGCCACTCTCTCAAAGGTGGTCAGATAACCTTCAATGTCATCTGATAGCATCATTTTAGTTAGTTTGATATCTTTCAGGTTTTGATTTGATCAGCCCCCATCTTGCCTTTTACCAGCCCCCAAGTCCCAAAATGCTCTTAGTGTTTCTGCCCACCTGGTGTCTTGTCTGTGGCACTCCTGTTCCCTTTCTGTCTCTCTCCATCTCCAACTGACATAAGGCTAGCCAGCGCATCAACTCTGGAAGCCCTTCTGGTGGTTCCTCCAAGTGACTCCATCGTTTCTCTTCCATCCTCTCTTCCTCTTCTGGAAACTCCTCAGTCTGATCCTTCACTCTTTGAGTCTGCACCACAGACTCTACTCCTGTCATCAATATTTCTCTGGATTTCTACACCTGCATCTGGGTATTCACTCCTTCTGTTGCTGTATCATTCTTCTCCTTCTCCTCATCTGACATGCCTTATTATTACCCTTAGTAGCAGGTCTGGTACTGGATGCTGGTTTCTCCCACCATGTAAGACAACCAGATCCCACTTCTGACACCAAATTCTGTGTTAGGGTTCATGGGGTAGGGTAATTAAAGCATACACGGTACTATAAGATGTGTTCAACACACAAATTCTGTGTGATGTTTATTTTTGTAAAAATAATATAGAGCAAATCATGCTATACAAAAATAAAAAAAAACAATAATAAAGTAAGACTGTCTTAAACTTCAGACTATAAACAAAAGAAACAATAAAGAAATAAATGAGCTCTCCTTGAACTCCAGAATCACTTCCCTCCAGTGATTCTGCCACAGTGTAGAATACTTTAACCAGCACAATTTTCTACCAACTTCTGTGCTCTCAGACCAACCTCTCAGGACACTCTCCCAGGATGATCTAACTAACTTTAGCTCAGTGGTAGCTTTTATAGTGCAGTCCTCCTATGACACTAGTGTCAGCTGATCCACCCCGTTCTAATACAGGGGAATATTCTGGCTAGTGCAAACATATGGGGGATCAGACTGACTGTATATACAGAGGGAAAACTTACAATCATAAGCAGCTATTTCATTCTGCCTTTAGCACTCTGTCACTGAAGCTGTTGAGAAAGACTTTTTAATTACTTGTAAACAAGAAAATGCTGCCCCTTTTCAGCTGAGTGGCAACTGGGGAGTTTCTTATATAACAGCCTCATAATGGAGCTGCTGGCTTCTAGAAGTACATTTTTTTTCGAAGAAGGCTTAACTCGGGTAAGAGCATTCTCTGCATAGAATACCTAAGGAAACACTCCTATATTTAGTTTCTGCACATTAATTATGCCTTCTTTAGGGTGTTTATATACAAACTGCTTTAAAAAGACACATTCCACATCTGTATTCAACACACCTGACTGTACAATCAGTCACTCTACCTCCTACACTGCTGCTAGGAAGTGAGACGACAGTGCTCCCTTAATGCTACCTTTGCAGATCGAAAAGGACATAAAAACAATCAGCTGCTAAACATTTCTTGAAATGGAGTGCAGTTTTTCAAGGAGGACACTCGCTCACTGCCTTTCACTCCAGGGCAATTTTGTTAGCGCAAACGCGCATTGGTGCACTTTCTACATATTATAAAACACAACAGTGCTCACAAAGACATCATCCTGTCTCTGACTAAACACTATATTACATTCTTTAACAGAGCATAACATAGTAAACAAGGACAGAAACCAACTCTTTGCAGATAATTTCTGCTAATTATTATTTAGTCTTTGTTCTTTATGTCAGTTTACTGTTCTAGTGTTTGTTCTCATAAGGGCATATGGCAGGGGAGGAAAAGGAATACAAAGAGGGAATAGACAAGGGAGAAGAGGTACAATTTTAATGGTGGTCTACCCATAGTAGTAAAAAAATGAAAATTAGTTATTCAGAAAAGTTTAGAAATGCTACTGCATTAGACTTTGAGGGGATCAGAAAGAGATGCCATAGCCTTATTTCCAACAGGGGGTAGTCTAAACTATCACAAGGTACAAATCATGAACATAACAGCTGGAGGATCAAACCCCTTCCCCTCCTCTCCTCCCCACCCATCAAATCCCCCCAACACCCCTCCCCTCCCTCCCACCCTTAACCCAATCATGGTCTCTAAAGGTAAAGAGACCAGGGAGGAGACCTGCTCCTTGGTCCCACCAAAATCCATCCTCTCCAAATGCTCAGGAAGACTGCCCATCCTGCATCACAGCTCCCCCTACCAATGAGTAAGAGAATTTCCCCTGTGCCCTGGCCAAATTTTGCCCCATTCACTAAAAAATTGCCACCAACACCTTATTCTGGTTCAAACTCAGTTGGCATTCATCTGTATCCCCCTTCCTGGGTCATGCCTGAAAATAGGCAGAATTTGTCTACTGCACTTACCCAGTCAACAAAAACTAAATACAATAAATACATACATTTTCAATTTCCCAGCCCTTGTCTTCTTCCTAGTACCATGGACAGCGACCTGGGTAGTGCTTACTGCACAGCACTGTTTAATCCCTGTTGCTGTCTGCAGTACGCCATTCATACATCACTGTTTTTTCCTTATACTATATTTGTAGCACTATCGTAACTGGTAATTATATTATCTACCACCCGTGATGTGTACAAATAAAAAAATTAAAACAACAAATATGATGCATCCTCAGGATACGAGGAGGCACTTATAAAATTACAACCGGCAATTAAGGTAATGCAAAGTTAATATCAGACCTGATATAAACTACCCAAAAGGCATATTTTCACAGTTGGTTAGTGCATATAATTATAAAAAAAAAGCTTTACATATAAACGACAGTATCAGGAAATATAAATCATATAGAAATCCATGTTGTGGATGTTGGAGAGAAGCACTGAGGATATAAAATGGACAGGTATTCATTTATATATCCCTTCTCTTGAGAGACATATTTTTTAGGACTGTGGAACCAATGAACTCTGCAGTACAATGATTCAAAATATCAGGAATCTGTTCTAAAACATTAGATAAAAAGTAGGGCATTATTATATCAGATGCTCAGCCATAATGGATGAATACCTGGTGGGGGTGGACTCACTATAGCTCAGGTGTCAATGATTGCTTTGAACGTGTGCACTTCCTGTAAGATTTCTATAGATAATCTTTAATTCTGTATACAAAGATTGCAAGTATGCTTTGCAATAGAAGTGTTTTTTTTTTTATTACAGTGGTAGTTATCTAAAAGTTGCCTACCTCGAGGTACCACTGAGGCACTCAAGTTACAATTTGCATTGACTGTAATGTGATTCTGCCTCATTCTGCCTCAATAAACCTAGGTATACCTGAGTACTGAAAAACTTCTAGGTATACCTCAGTACTGAGAAGCTTTTCTATGGCTACCACTATATGATTACAACTAAATGAGCATCTGATATAATAATGTCCTGCTTTTTATTGTTTTCTAGAATACATGCCTGACATTTGAAGTTTGTATCGCAGAGTTCATTGGATCCACAGTGCTAGAGAAAATGTCTCTCAAGAGAAGAAATATACTGCATATATGGATGAACACCTAAGCATTTTATATTTTTAGGGCTTCACCCCAACATGTGCAAAATGGACTACAATACAAATTTATATTTACTGATATTGTGGTTTATATGTAAAGCTTTTTTTAATACTTTAATCTACTAACCGACTGTTGAAAATATGCCTTGTGGGTAGTTAATACCAGGTCTGATGTTACACTTTTCATTACCTTTATTGCCAGCTGTAACTTTATGAGCCTCCTCTTATCCTGAGGATGTGCTACAATAGTATCAGACTGCTAATGTCTCTTTCATATATGATACTGTATGCCATTTTACATGTAATATGACATATTTTAAATAGAACATTTAACAACAAAACAATATGCTAATTCTTGATATCATGAACATTTACTCAAATCAATTTGCTGCCGAATTGGCTCTGACTAGACTTTGTTTATTATACAGTAACTGGAAATTTAAGTATATGTGTGAGGTCCGTTTAATCTCCATTCTGTACTATTTCTTGTATTCATTTTGAAAAACACTGGTCTTCTTTCCCCATTTTAAAAGTCCTTTACTGATGCTGTCTTTTTACCATCTGATATTCATTTCTTATGTAATTACCAGCTGGTTCTGAAACCCAGTTACACCATTTGAGTGGAAACCTATCGAGATACTTTCTCTGCAGGATTCTACATCACTGATGTTACCAGATAGTAGAACTGGTTGGTAATGAAACAGTGAACATATATGTTCTCACTTACTTGTTTTCTCTTTAATGTTGTTTCATATCTTTCTCTATAGTTATATAAAATATTTCTTAATAGTTTGACATGGGGTGGAAAATAAGGAAAGGCATTTGGTTTTATGTATCTCTTTTCATAAAAACTGTATTCTAAAGCATTTCACAATTCAGGAGGGAGAAGGGAGAGAATGCTGCCGCCATTTTAGGTACACATATAAATTAGAGAGTGGTTAAAGAGGACAGGAAATGATTTCCAACAGGCAGCTGCTTATAATGTTTAATTTACAGAAATTATATCAATAAGCCTAAATGATCCATATATAACTGTACCTGAATAAAAAGTGATGTGAAAAACTATACAGTGTGTGGGAGAGTGTTTTTATGTATGGAATTTGATTACTAGAATTCCCTTGTTATCCTTCAGTAATGATGTCACAATGTTGTGCTGCACTAGCGACATCACTACAGCAGCACAATAGATTAGAATACTTTTGTGCAGTTCAGTGTTCAGGAGCTGAGGCTACCATTGTTAGTGCTGTCAAGTAGAACTGTCACTTTTGGACAGCACTAACAAGAGAAAGCAATGGCAGCAGTGTCTCAGTTAATTTTTTAATATACATATAGTTGCCCATACACTATGAAAGATTGTGTATGAGCAGCCATACACATATAGGGCTGTGTTTGAATCTCAATGTTTCCATGGTAACAAGAGACCTCTCAATTTAAATGCAACCTTGTTGTTTATGGTTGCTGAGCCTGAGACAGGGAGAGTGAGAAAGCAGCCACAGTTTCCTTGAATCAAGGAGGTTATTTTCTAGACAACACTGAACTGAATTAATACTTTTTGGACCTGTGTAAATAACTAGGATTAATTCTGTTTTTGGGGTGGACTTTTCTTAGTTTTAAATTTAATTTGCCATCGAGGAACTGTAGCTGGGAGATATTTGCAGTCAGTTGTGAGTAGACCTGTTACTTAGCCTTTGTGAAACAGGTGTCTGTTAAGGGGAGGAGCTGAAAGGGGCATAGTTGAACTGAGGATTTATAACTGGAGTTGTTTGTGTCCTGTGTGTGCTGAGCCTGAGACAGGGAGAGTGAGAAAGCAGCCACAGCTTCCTCGAATCAAGGAGGTTATTTTCTAGACTACACTGAACTGAATTATTACTTTTTGGACCTGTGTAAGTAACTAGTATTGATTCTGTTTTTGGGGTGGACTTTTCTTAGTTTTAACTTTAATTTGCCAGGGGGGAACTATAGCTGGGAGATATTTGCAGTCAGTTGTGAGTAGACCTTTTACTTAGCCATTATGAAATAGGTGACTGAAAGGAAGGAAGGCATTCCCGGGTGAGGGTAAGAGTTGTAGGTGATTGTTTCTGGATGGCATAGGTTTACTCCCACCCACCCTTCCCTCACCCAACCCATCCCAAGCACATAACTTCCTTTATAGCAGGGCTCTGACATCACTTCCCAAAACTGCTAACAGCATACACCTGTTCATATCCTTAAAGGCACAGCACACTGAATGGGGTAGAGACACTCATGCTTGCACACACAAAACAAGAACAAAACAAAAAAGCGTCTGTAACTGGAAGGGACACAGACATGTGAGGAGTGGTGCAATGCACTGGCTGTGGAGCAGCAGTCTTCTGGGAGACATTCTGGAGACTGCATTGCTGCCCTATTTGCAGGCACCTCTCTGGTCTGAGGCAGGAGGTTGTTCATCTCCATGCTGACCTGACAAGGATTCAGGAAACCTACTTCCCCACCCAGGGACCACCCAGACCACTGTCACTACCTCAGAGGTTGCCAAGAAAGAGGAGTGGTTGGACCATGGTGGGCTCAGGGAAGGTGAGGGTGGTGGAACAGAAGTGCATCCCTCCAGTTGTGCCTCTCCACAATTCATTCACTACTCTGGTGGAGCATGTTTCCTCTATGGAGGCACCTGCAGTGGAGACCAAGGAGGATGCTGGGAACCTCCACAATGGAAACCCACAGGACAGGGGCCCAGGACCCCACAGGCAAAGGAAACAACTGGTGGGGGACTCAATGGTTAGGGGTAGAACTGGGGGAGGGAGGGGAAAGGGAGGTAAGGTGCCTGCCTGGTGCCAAGGCTTGGAAGGACAGGAAATGAATCCTCTGGATCATGGGAGCAGTAGCAAAGGGGAGAGAGCTGGATGTCATTATCTACCTAGGGACAAATTACCTGGCTGAGAATGGGATCAGAACAGTGCAACAGGAGTTTGTGGAGTTGGGGAGACAAAGTAGCACACACAGTAACTTTCTCAGAAGTGCTACCTGTCTATGGCATGGATGAGGCTAGGGTACTCTGCACCATGGGATTCAATGACTGGTTGAAAAGCTGGTGCAGAGTTCAGGGATTTGGCTTCATTGGGGACTGGGGATCCACCTGGAGGGATGCAGGCTATACAGGCACGATGGTCTGCATCTATACTGGAAGAGAACCAGGATCCTAGGTGATAGGTTTAAATGCTTCAATGGCAAGCATTTAAACTAGCCAAGGGGGGAGGCACTGAAGAGGAGAAGGGAAATCCTAACCCCCCCAAAAAAATCAGGGCAATTAGTGAGGTAAACACCAAGATAGAGCAGTCAATAGGGAGAAGGGCAGGGGTAAATGGAGAAAAAGGCAAAGGCAGTAGGGACAGGGATGGGGCAAAAAGAAATAAAGCATAAAAAGTAGAAGGTAATGAGTACCAATGCCCATAGTCTAGGTAAAAAACTCCCTGAAATGGTGGCTTTGATGGAAAAGGGATGTCTGGATATTGTGGCAGTCACAGAAACATGGTACACAGAGAACCATGACTGGGATGTCAACATACCAGTGTACACAATCTACAGGAGGGACAGGGAGGGAAGAAGAGGAGGAGGAGTAGCTCTCTATGTGAGGGAAGGTATCAAAGCAACAGAACTAAAGGGTAAACAGGGAGGAGAAGAGACACTGTGGGTCACCCTGGAGACTGGAAATGGCTCCACAATCTGCTCAGGAGTTGTATACAGACCCCCATCTCAGGAGGAGGAAATGGACAAGGAAATGATAGAAGGAATCCTTGGGATGGCAGAGAAAGGGGAGATATTGCTGATGGGGGACCTGAATATGCCAGATGTTGACTGGAGCACCTTTGCCGCAGCCACATCCAAGAGCAGGACCATTCTTGATGCCCTACAGAGGGCATGCCTCAGACAGCTAGTTTTGGAACCCACTCAGGAGAGAGTAATATTAGACCTGGTACTCTCAAATGAGGATGGAGAGAGGATCTCTGATTTTGAAGTGGGTAGCCATCTAGGAACAAGCGACCACCAAACAGTATGGTTCACGATAAACTTAGCTGTATAGTCAAGCCACACAAAAGTGAAGGTACTGGACTTCAGAAGGGCTGATTTTGTCAAAATGGGAGAGCGCCTCAGAAAAGCACTAGCAAACAGGCAAGAAGGTGGGGTGGAGCAACAATGAGGAAACATCAAAACCGCCATCACAGAGGCAACAAGCCTTTGTGTGAAGCAAATAAACAAACAAATCAAAATAAAAGAAAAAAACACTATGGTTTATAAAAGAAGTGGTGGGGAAGGTAAGGGAGAAAAAGATAGCATTCAGGAAGTATAAGGAAACACAGAAGGAGCAGGACAGAGAACTGTACCAGTTAAAACAGAAGAAAGCGCAGTCAGAATAGCAAAGGCCCAAACAAAGGAAAAGATAGCCAACTCTGTTAAGAAGAGGGATAAAACCTTCTATAGGTAAATTAGGGAGCAAAGAAAGACTAAGGCAGGGATACTGAGGCTGAACAAAGAGGAAAGTGGTTGGGCAGACAGCAACAGTGAAAAAACAGGGATACTGAATGAATACTTCTGCTCAGTAGTCACAATGGAAAAGCAGGGGAAAATACCTAATCTGGTCAATAAAAGTACTCTGGATGGGGGGTTGATATTAGTCTTTTCACAGAAGAAAGGGTTCTGAAAGGACTCTTAAAACTGAAGGTGGATAAAGCAATTGGACCTGATCGGATTCACCCCAGAATTCTAAAAGAACTAAGGGAAGAACTAGTAACACCACTGACTACCCTTTTTAATAAATCATGGGAGGATGGTGTGGTACCTGAGGACTGGAGGAAGGTGGATGTGATTCCCCTTCACAAAAGTGAGAGCAAGACAGAGGCAGAAAACTACAGACCTGTCAGTTTGACCTCAGTGGTAGGGAAAATGATGGAATCACTTCTGAAGGAAAGAATTGTCGATTACCTAGAGGCCAGTGGGACACAGGACCCAAGGCAGCATGTATTCATAGTGGGCAGGTCATGTCAGACAAATCTAATTGATTTCTTTGACTGGGTGACCAATGTAGTAGACCAGGGAGGGGCTGGGGACATGGCCTACCTAGACTTTAGCAAGGCATTTGACACAGTCCCACACAAAAGATTAATAAACAAATTAGCCAGCCTGGCAGTAGGACCCAGGGTGGTAGCCTGGGTAAAACACTGGTTGGACAATAGAACACAGTGGGTAATAGTAAATGGAGTCCACAGTGAAGAAAGGAAGGTTACTAGTGGGGTACCGCAGGGTTCAGTACTGGGGCCACTCCTTTTTAATGTCTTTATAAGTGACATTGCAGAGGGACTAGAACGGAAAGTATGTCTCTTTGCAGATGACACAAAGATCTGCAACAGGGTTGATATGCAAGGTGGGGTGGAAAGGATGAAAAGGGACTTGCAAGGTTGGAGGAATGGTCAAATGTATGGCAGCTTAGATTCAATGCAAAGAAGTGCAAAGTAATGCACCTGGGAAACAAAAACCCAGGGGAAGAGTACACAATGGGGGGTGAGATACTGACAACAACAAAAATGGAAAGGGACCTGGGGGCAGTCATATCAGATGACCTAAAGGTGGGCCAGCAATGTGAGAAGGCAGTAAGGAGGGCTGGGGTATACTGGGATGCATAGGGAGAGGCTTCACCAGTAGAAAACAGGAAGTTGTTGGCCCTCTGTACAGTTGGTAAGACCACATCTGTAGTACTGTGCACAGTTCTGGAGACCCCATCTCCACAAATACATAGACAGAGTGGAGGCTGTCCAGAGGAGGGCAACCAAAATGATGCAGGGTCTGCATCAGAAGACATATGGAAGAAAGACTAAAGGAACTAAAGATGTATAGCCTCAAGGAAATGATGGAGAAGGGGGACATGATAGAAACTTTCAAATACCTCAAGGGAATCAACAGAGTCCAAGAGGGTGGCATCTTTCAGAAAAGGAGATAAGCAAAAACATGGGGGCACAATTTGAAGATAGAGGGGGGACAGCTCAGAGGTAATGTATGGAAGTATTTCTTCACAGAGAGGGTTGTTGATACATGGAACAGCCTTCCTGAGGAGGTCATAGAGTCATAAACAGTGGAGGAATTCAAGAATGCATGGGACAGACATAAGGCAATTCTAGTGGGGAGTAGGAGGAAGTAGGCTGTTGGTTAACTAGGATCTGCAGCTTCTCCATTAGGTAGGGAAATGGGCAGATTAGGTAGGCCAAGCACTCCTTATCTGCCATCAGATTCTATGTTTCTATGTTTCTCATACACAATCCTCAATACTTTGCATTGTTTTGTTTTTATAGGCAGCAGTCTGTCACAGTTCTCTTCTCGGGATCAGTGATCTGGAGTTTCAACTGTTTCAGTTTGTGCACAGAACTCTGAGCATGGTTCTGCTAGGGCAACATCTTATGCTTAGTATTCTGTACACAAACTGTAAACATAGTAAACATTCCAAATTACTGGTTCAATGAAGAGAAATATGCAGAATATTGTCCATAAAAAGAAAACTGAAAACATACTTCATTCAAGTAAAGTTAAATACGACTCAGTTGGAGGTGTGTCTTGCCTTTCTGTTACTACGCACATTACCAACTGAGGTAAGTTAGCACACATTTCCTGTCCCTTTTAAATGACTTGCTCAGTAACACACTATGAAGAAGTGTCAGTTGTGGGATTCAGACTTGAGTGTCCCGATGCATGGATTTATACTCTAACCACTAGGCCAAATTTTGTAACTGTCTTTTAGATTCTTTACACAGTATGTATTGTACTAAATCACACAGGAAGGAGGCAGCATCAACAGGGACAATAAAAATGGAAGACACAAAACTTGCTCAAAGTGAACCCAAGAGCCAGGTTGCTAAGGAAATATCAATATTCCCATGCCCAAATTTCTAATTATATTAAATCAAGGATGGAAATGAGAAAGGAAAAGTGTGGAACACTGGGAATTGAACCTCAGACTCCTGGTATGCCGTTCCAGTGCTCTAACCATTAATATATGTTCCTATATTGCAGGATTACGCAACACAGAGAAAGGAATTTGTGTGGATTTAAGGGAAGACCTGAGGCCTGCTAGCCATGTGAGCCCATAGCTTAATAGTTAGAGCACTGGAACGGCATACCAGGGGTCTGAGGTTCAGTTTCCAGTGGGCCACACTTTTCCCTTCTCATTTTCATCCTTGATTTAAAATATGCCTGGCAGGGGCTTAACTGCACTGAGAAGTTGTCTGTTTGTATTTCTAATTATATTAACAAATAGAAGGATGGATGTTGATGCCTTTAAAATGAAGTGGCAAAACTGTAATGAAAATTGCATGCCTCAAGCTCACTAGTCATACTCCAGTTTCTCCTTAGAAATACATTCACTGTGGTTGCAGCCCCCTCCATGACAGTCATGCTGATGAGTAAGATTAGTATGCAAAAAGACACAATGGGGCACGTGCAGCACTTTAATAACCACCTGGCCAGGAGCATTGTGCCTCATGCCTTCAACCACCTGGAAGTGTAATTATTACCTTGCAGCTTACAGACTGGAGTGTCTCATTGTGCTTACGTAGTTTCTAAAACATTTTTTATTTAAAACAAAAATCAGAAGAAAGGATATGAAAAGGTAAGACTGATGGAATTTAATAAAAATAAGCACCAATTTTACTTTGAAAGACAAAAAAATAGCTCCTATGCTAGTAATTGCGTATGTGTGTGTGTGTGTGTGATCAGCTAACAAAAACAATACAAAACACAATGATACCGTGTGTGGCACTTGGATTTTTATAAGGAAATCACCTTAATTACCACATTTGCATTTCATGCAAAAGCAGTCATTTTTAATGTAAAGGCTAAATTTATTCAAAACTGTTAAATCCACTGTCTTGTTGTGGTGGTGGTGGTCGTGGGGTTGTTGATCTTGCTTAAACAGGTTCATGCATCCCTAATTATAATACCTGTGCTCTTAAGAACTACATACCATTTTTAAAGCACTTTATGTCTGTCTCTGCATATTTACCTGTATTCTCCCTTCCCTCTCTGTCTTAATAGTTTCTCCTCCCTTTCCCACCATCTCTTTGTTCTGTGTTTCCCAACATACAGTAGATGGAATGTTCTTCACTGGGTACACAAATTCAACATTGTGCACAATTCTGTTGGCAGAACGTTTGCCCCCAGCCCACTCACATACAGCACAAAAGAAAGCCTTATAGGGAGTCAGAGCCTCAGTCATACAGTGTTTCTAGAAACATAGAAACATTGAATTTACCAGCAGAAAAGTTGCACTTGGCCTACCCAGTCTGTCCAAGACGTCCCCTGCCAAATCTGTCACCACAGACCCTAACCACTAATGATCCTGCCCCTTCCTGCCTATTTAATAATGTTCCCCTATGTTTATCCCATGCATGCTTGAAGCCCCTCCCCCCCACTGTTTTCACCTCCACCACTTCTGCTGGCAGCCCATTCCAGGGATCTACCGATCTTTCAGTGAAGTAGTACTTCCTCACATCTCTCCTAAATGCCCCCCTCCCAGCTTCATTCCATGCCCCCTGGTCCTGGGGCTCTTTCTAACTCAAAAGAGACTCCCCTCTTGTACCTTGTTCAGCCCTGTGAAGTACCTGTAGGTCTCTATCATGTCTCCTCTCGCCCGCAACTCTTCCAGGGTGAACAAGCTGAGCTCCTTCAGTTTCTCATCATAGGGCTGCACATGCAACCCCTACACCATTTAGTTACAAACATAAAGACGTAGACAATGACAGCAGAAAAAGGCCATCAGTCCATCCAGTTTGCCAGTAAACCATAAGAAATCCAGGACCTGTTGTCAAGACAGGGTTATAACCAATACTGTCTGCCCCCAATGCTCCCTGCCCTACCGCTACCACCCTGAGCAACCACTAAGCTCTTCAGTCTGTCCCAGTGTGTTTGAAGCAACTATTATTTTGATACCCACCACATTAGGTGGCAAATTTTTTCATGGCTCCACCACCATTTATGAAAAATAAAACTTTCTTACTTCCCTCTTGAAACTCCCTCCCCCCAGTCAGTTTCCACTTGTGTCACCATGTTCTTGATCCACTACTTATGCTTACCAGTTCTTTGTGGTTTACCTTGTTCATTCTTTTCAGGAACTTTAAGGTTTCTATCATATCTACCCTCTCTTATCTGGCCTCCAGTGAGTACATGTTCAATGCCTTGAGCCCATCCTAGTAAGATCTACCCTGCTGGCTCTAAATCATTCTGGTCACCCTATATTGCACTGTCACCAGCCTGTCCTTATCTTTCCTTAGGTGAGGATTTCAGAACTGGGCACGTTGCTCCAGGTGGGGTGTCACCCACGATCTATAGAAAGCTATGAATACCTCATTCCTTCTGCTATCAGTACTCCTTCCTATACATCCCAGCATCCTGTTTGCCTTCCTGCAGGCCTTGTTACACAGGCTTGATTATTGTTTTAAGGAGTCACTGATGATGACCCCTAGGCCTCTTTTCTCAGAGGGCATGCCAAGCTTCTCCCCCATCCAGTACTCTGTCTTAAAGTTCTTATTCCCTATCTGCATTATCTTGTACTTGGCATTGAATATCAACTGCCAAACCTTTGACCACCTCTGTAGCCTTTGCAAGTCTCTTTGCATCCCCTTAACCCCTTTCTTGCTGTCTACCCTGTCACAGAGTTTAGCTTCTGATTTGACTCTGTTAATCACAGCCCTCTGCTGTCTTTCTTCCAACCAGTTTGTTACCCATCTGTGTCTTTCACTGCACCCAGATCCTCTAGCTTCTTCGTAACCTTCTTTGAGGCACCAAGTTGAAAGCCTTGCTGAAATCAAAGTAGAGTATATCCATTGTGTGTCCTTTATTCACTATCCTCATAACCCAGTCAAACATTACTATCTGGTTGGTCTGACAAGACCTCTCTGCCACAAACCATTGTTCACCCTTTTGAATCTGTGTTTGCTACCCTTCTCTGGATTGACTTCACCCTATCCATGTAATTTCTGAGGTAAGATCTTCAAAACTGGACATGGTACTCCAGGTGGGGTCTCACCAGCGAGCAATATTTGTGGCAGGGTAAGCAGCACAGCTTCTCCTGGAAAGCAGGTTCAAATAATTCAGAGTGGGGGTAATGGTCTGCAAAAGAACAATAGAAATTTAAAGTATAAGTAGTACTTCATTTTAGGTGTTGAGCAATTGCTTGCAGTACATCTTGCTGTCATGCATACTCTTTTGTGTAGATTTTGAAGATTACTTTTATGTTTCATGTTTGTACTGTAAATTGGCTATGGTGACGTTCGAGTAGTGGTGTGACTGGCAGAATGTAATGCCAGTTGAGATATGTCCTATACAGATTACACCCATACACATACATAAAGATGTGCATACCCATGATTCTTTGTGCAGGGAATTTTGCTTTAGAATACCTGCATGTGCCTTGGAGAGAGTTACAAAAACACATTGGAAATTTTCTGTATGTTTGTACCATTTAGGCATCCAACATATTTCTCTTTTTACAGACTGCTTCTCTTTTATACTGCTCCTGACAATACTGGGTATCTCATACATTGGTCTGTAGTGGACTGGATGGAGTTAGTGTAGAAGTGATAGCATTGTACTGCAATATCATAGTTTACAGTTGGATTGGCAGCCATTAAACATGCTGATTCCCAAAGACAGAGTAAAAATTAGGAGATTCAAGAAAATATAAAGATGAATTAAACATTGCTTCATCCCCTCTCAATATATATTGTTATCAACCAGTGTTAGTGCATGGTCTGTAGAATAGTATAGAATTTATAGTTATGTGAGACATTTCCTATTTAGCTTACTCCCGTAATGCTTTGCAGTGGATTAAATGCAATGCATGTTTCTGGCTTGGAAGGATTTACAAACAAAAAATAAAATTAGAAATTCTCTGCCTTCTTCTATGGTTCTCGAAAGAGGTGGCTGAATAGGTAAAGGCAAAAAGGGTAGCATTCAGAATGTACAGTAGTAGCCACAGACATTGCCAGATATTTCCAGATATTTCACAACATTTTTGAAGAGTTTCTCTCTGCTGCCTCTACTGTGGAAATGCAGAAAGCAGGAAATTTCTCTAGAAATATCACAGAAATTTCAGGAAATATCTGGCCATGTCTTTGGCTGTGACTATATAAGGAGATGCAGAGGGAGGAGGATAGGGAGGTGTATCAGGGGAAACAGAAGGAAGCAGGGAAAGAGGTAAGGAGTGCAAAGGTGCAAACTAAGGAGAGAATAGCCCAGGAGATAACAAAAGGGGACAAGACATTTTTTAGGTATATAAGTGAAAAGAGGAAGACTGGGGTGGGACTGTAATGTTAAAAGGGGAAAGGGGGAGGGTTGTGCCAAGGGGGACCAGGAAATGGCAGACATCCTGAACAAATACTTTTGTTCAGTGTTCACAGAGGAAGGAGAAGGGGAAGGGCCACAAAAAAGTAACAGAAGCTTTGGAGGGCGGGAGGTGGATACTAGTCCTGTTTTGGAGGAGGGAGTCCTGAAGGGACTCACTAGTCTGCAGGTGGACAAAGCAATGGGACCAGATTGGGTGCATCCAAAGGTATTGAGGGAGCTCAGGGAAATACTAGCTGCACCTCTGGCAGTTCTGTTTAACAGCTTATTGGAAACAGGAGTGATTTTGGATGACTGGAGGAGGGTGAATGTTCTCCCACTACACAAAAGTGGTAGTAGGGAGGAAGCTGGCAATTACAGACCAGTCAGCCTGCCATTGGTGGTGGGAAAATTAATGGAATCACTGCTGAAGAAAAAGACTGGAATATCTTGAATCCAGTGGGTTACAAGACCCAAGGCAGCATGATTTCACAGGTGGGAGGTCATGCCAAATGAATCTGATAGATTTCTTTGACTGGGTCACAAAGGAGTTAGATCATGGTGGAGCAGTGGATGTGGCCTACTTAGATTTCAGTAAAGCTTTCAACACCATTCCACATAGGAGACTAGTAAGCAAGCTGGGTAACTTAGGAAAGGGTCCACAGGTGGTAAACTGAGTAAGAAATTGGTTAGGGGATAGATGACAAAGGGTGGTGGAAAATGGAGTTCACTCCATGGAAGGGAAAGTGACCAATGGAGTGCCTCAGGGATCAGTGCTGGGACTGGTTCTCTTTAATGTCTTTATAAGTGACATTATACAAGAGCTGGTAGGGAAGGTATGCCTTTTTGCAGATGATGCCAAAATCTGCAAAAGTGTGGAAACTCCAAGGGGGGTGGAAAGGATGAGCAGTGACCTGAGAAAACTAGAGGAGTGGTCAAGAGTATGGCAGCTGAGTTTCAATATGAAAAAGTGCCAAATAATGTACTTAGGGCACAGGAACCCAGGGACAGAGTACAAAATGGGTGAAGTGCTATTAACAACCACCAAGCAGGCAAGAGGCCTGGGGGTAATCATATCAGATGACCTAAGGGTGGTCAGATAGTGCGACAAGGCAGTTGGTGGAGCTAGTAGAAGGCTGGGGTGCATAGGGAGGGGTATCACTAGCAGAAAGACGGAGGTGGTATTACCTCTGTATAGATCTCTGGTAAGACCACACCTAGAGTTCTGTGTGCAGTTCTGGAGACCACCTCTCTGGAAGGACATAGACATAGTGGATGCTGCCCAGAGGAGGGCAACTAAAAATAGTGCAGGGTCTGTATCAAAAGCCCTACTAGCAAAGACTAAAGGACCTTAGTATGTACACCCTGGAAGAGAAGAGGGAGAGGAGGGATATGATAGAGACCTTTAAATACCTCACAGAGGTAAATAAGGTACAGGAGGGAAGTATTTTTCAGAAGAAAAGATAACAACAAAGGAACATGCTATGAAGCTGGAGGGGAGTAGATTCAGGAGAGATGTTAAGAAGTATTTCTTCACAGAAAGTGTAGAGGATTCCTGGAACAATCTTTCAGCGAAGGTGGTGGGGGTGAAGACAGTGACGGAGTTCAAGAATGCACGGGATAGGCACAAGGGAATCATAGTGGAAAGAAAGGGAGGAAGGAGAAAAGGGCAGGTTGGGTGGGTCAAGCTTGTTCTTATCTGCTGTCAGAGTCTACGTTTCTGTGTTTCTGTGTTTCTATCATTTATGCATGCTAAATATTGTTCTTCTTCTTCTTCCAAATTGCTTCTGATATGCTACTTCTGAATTTAATGGTGCCTCATACAGTAATTAGGAGCACAAAGGCACAGACAGAAGAGAAAATAGCCCAGACCGTGCAGAAAGGGGACAAGGTATTTTTCAGGTAAGTAAGCGAGAAGGGAAAGACCAGGGAGTGATTGTAAGGTTTAGGAAGAAAACAAGAAAGTATTTGGAGGGGGATCAGGAAAAAGCAGACTTCTTGAACAAGTACTTTTGTTCAGTGTTTACACAGGAAGGGGAAGGAGAGGGACCACAGATAGGGGTCAGGAGCATAGAAGGAAGAGAGGTAGACACTAGTCCATTTACAGAGGAGAGGGTTCTGAAAGTGGACAAGGCAATGGGGCCAGAAGGGTGCATCTTAGGATACTGAGGGAGCTCAGAGAGATGCTGGCTGCACCTCTGACAGCCCTGTTGAACCAGTCACTGGAGATGGGAGTGGTTCTGGAGGGCTGAAGGAGAGCAGATGTAGTCTCACTTCATAAAAGTGGAAGCAAAGAGGAGGCTGGCAAATACAGGCCAGTCAGCCTGACTTTGGTGGTGGGGAAAATAATGGAATTACTACTGAAGGAGAGGATTGTGGAATATCTGGAATCCACTGGCCTTCAAGATCCAAGGCAGTGTGGATTTACTGGGGGGAGATACAGTAATATCAAACAAATCTGTTAGATTTCTTTGACTGGGTGATCAGGGAATTGGATCAGGGTGGAGAGGTGGATGTGGCCTACCTAGATCTCAATAAGACATTTGACACTGTTCCACATAGAAGACTATTAAACAAGCTGGGAAGCCTAGAAGTGGGTCCTAAGGTGGTAAACTGGGTGAGAAATTGGTTGGGGACAAGAGACAGAGAGTGGTGATAAATGGAGTTCGGTCCAAGGAAGGGAAGGTGACAAGCGGGGTGCCACAGAGATCAGTACTGGGACCAGTCCTCCTTAATGTCTTTATTAATGGCATTGCAGAGGGGCTAGAAGGGAAGGTATGCCTCTTTGCAGATGACACTAAAATCTGTAATAGGGTAGACACTCTGGTTGTGTGTGGAAAAAATGAATAGTGATCTAGAAAAGTTAAAGAAGTGGTCAAGGATGTGGCAGCTAGGTTTAAATGTGAAGAAGTGCAAAACCATGCACTTGGGGCACAGAAACCCAGGGACAGAATACAAAATGGGAGTGGGGATAGTATTAACCACCACTAAACAGGAAAGGGACCTGGGAGTAATCATGTCTGATGACCTAAAGGTGGCCTGGCAGTGTGACAAGGCAGTAGGGAGAGCTAGTGTGATGCTAGGGTGCATTGAGAGGGATATCACCAGCAGAAAGAAAGAGGTAGTGTTACCACTGCATAGATCACTGGCGAGACCTCATGTTAAGTACTGTGTCCAATTCTGGACACCACATCTCCGGAATAACATAGATAAGACCGAGGTGGTTCAGAAGAGGGCAACCAAAAATGGTGCAGGGTCTGCATCACAAGCCCTATGAGGAGAGACTGAAGGACCTCAATATGTACACCCTGGATGAAAGGAGGTAGAAGGGAATATGATAGAATCATTCAAATACCTCACTGGTATAAAAAAGTTCAAGAGAGAAGCATTTTTCAGAAAAAAAGATGGTTGAGAACAAGGGAACATGCTATGAAGCTGGGGGGGGGGACTCTGGTGAGATGTGAGGAAATACTTCTTCACAGAAAGCATGGTGGATGCCTGGAACAGCCTCTCAGAGGAGATGGTGGGACCAAAAATGGTAATGGGCTTCAAGGATGTATGGGATAGGCATATGGGAACCTTAGAGGTAGGGAAGGAGGGGCAAAGCCAGAGATCAAGTAGGGTCTGAGGTGTTATAGTAGGTAGTGAAAATGGGCAGACTAGGTGGGCCATGCGGCCCTTATCCTCCATCACTAGCTATGTTTCTATGGTTTTAGTGGACTGGCTACTTTAGTAAATTAGGAAGTGAATTTTTTTGCATTGCGCTTTTTCTTTGTGGGGTTTGGAGCAATGATCACACAAGCTGATTGCTCACTATTGTTCTTTGTTGGGCTGTTGCTAATTAAACAAGTTATTAATTCCTGTGTTACAAGAGCCATGCAGCATCTACGGTATTTACCTGGGAGGGTGTTGATATGGCCCTTTTTAATGGGGAACAAACTTTAGATAATGCGGTAGCTAAGGTAGCAGTTTGGTCATGGTGGAAGGTAGCAAAAGAAAATAGGGTGTAGGAAATTAAAACCTTTTTAATTCCATTTTTTTGTACATTAGTGCTATTTTTACATTACCAAAGTAGTTGGAAACTAAACTGTTGTGGGTTTTCTTTGGTTGTTTTTGGGGTAGTAGATTGAACCCCGTTAAGAAGAATACCTTAGATTTGAGCATTGGGTTGGGGGGGGGTGATCAATCCATTTTTGTTTTTTTTACTGTGTTTTTATATCACAATTTGGTTCACCTGATGAGAAATAATGTTCAGTTATGGACTCTCTGGGGACTTTCAGTTTTGAAAGGCGTCTTAGGAGAATGGAAAAGTAATGCATTCTTCCATAAAAATGAAAGGCACCCTGTGTTGGTTAAACTATGGAAAGGAGTGTTTGATAAAATAAAATTGTGGAAAATCGGTTATGAACAGGTTTTGGGTATGTCTTGGAAGAATTTGTATGTAGAGGTGATATGCCATTGTTTTCAAGAAAGTCCTTTTTCGTCATTTACAGTTCATCAACAAAACCAGATCTCTGAATATATCAGGAATGTTAGAATTCCTTAACATATGTGGGACACAGCATGGTTAGGGATCCATAATAGAATTAATGTTAAAAGTAATCAGAAACATAAAGCATTACAAGAATGATATTGTCCTAGGGTGGATTGTATTGCTAAATTAGAAACAATGAATCATTTATATTTTCACTGTCCATATGCGGTTCAATTTTAGGATGCTTTGAAGAATAGATGGAAAGGTTGGTTTGTGATCCCTCCAATACCGGATTCATTGTATTCTGTTTTTTTTTCCTCAAAGAATAGTGCAGGTAGTTTGAGCAGTTTACGGATTGTGCACTTTCATTTACTATATTGTAGACAGAATGAGAAGCGACCTGCAGA
The DNA here is from genome assembly GCA_016271365.2 of Neoceratodus forsteri. NCBI lineage: Eukaryota > Metazoa > Chordata > Ceratodontiformes > Ceratodontidae > Neoceratodus > Neoceratodus forsteri. Next base: position 1,087,471,240 of record CM057449.1, on the reverse strand, counting down.
AACTTGAAGAATGGTCAGGGGTTTGGCAGTTGAAATTCAATGCAAAGAAGTGCAAGATAATGCATGTGGGGCACAAAAACCCTGGCACAATATATCAGTTGGGGGGGGAGGATATAGCATGCATCAAGCAGGAAAGGGATCTTGGGGTTGTCATCTCTGATGACCTCAAGGTAGGGAAACAGTGTGACAAGGCAGCAGGTAAAGCAAATAGGATGCTGGGATGTATAGGCAGGGGCATCACCAGCAGGAAAAGGGAGGTCATAATTCCGCTATACAAGACACTAGTGAGGCCCCACCTGGAGTACAGTGTACAGTTCTGGAGACCATACCTACATAAGGACATAGACAGGTTAGAGAAGGTTCAGAGGAGGGCAACAAAGATGGTGCATGGATTGCATCACAAGTCCTATGAAGACAGGTTGAAGGAACTGAACATGTACTCCCTGGAGGAGAGGAGGGAGAGAGGGGATATGATAGAGACATACAAGTATCTTACAGGAGGAACAGGTGCAGGAAAACACTATTTTTAAGCGAAAAGATGTTCCAGGACTAGAGGGCATGGGATGAAGTTGAGAGAGGACAATTCAGAGGAAACATGAGAAAGAATTTCTTCACAGAACGGGTGGTGGATAAGTGGAACACCCTGCCAGAGGAAGCGTGGGGGCTGAAACAATCATGGAATTTAAGAATGCATGGGATAGACATAAAGGAATTCTAGAGGTCAGGGGTAAGGGGCAACAGACTTCTAGGAAAACAAACTGAACTTACAAGCTCAAATGGGCAGACTGGGTGGGCCATAGGCCCTTATCTGCCGACACTGTCTATGTATCTATGTATCTATATCGGCTTTGGATAAGTAGATGTCGTTTGGTACTATAAAAGCATGAGATTTCTGAATCAGATCTTGTACATATTGTGACAATGGATATGAGAACCTTGAAATTGGGAGAATGCAAGTCCTATTCAGCGTCTAAGTGGTAAGAGTTATGGGGACAGTATGATTTTCTTTGAGGGACGGACCTTGACAAACAATGTTTTTCTTATAACGTTGAACAAATTAATTGGGTTATTTGGTATTAGTAGTAGAATCCTTCATTCACTAAAATTAGGATTTTTTTTGACACTATGACTCTTCCTGACTGCTTTTCAAAAAAAAAAAAAAAAAAAGATGGGGGCCGGGAGGGAGGTGCAGTGTAGATACTGGGGAGGGGGGGTTCTTGGTATGAGGTGTTATATGATAACAGTTTAAATTTCAGTATCTGTTTTAGACAAATGTGGGGTATAAAATGGGGGGTCAATTTATTTTGGTATTGGAAATGTCTCCATTACCACCTCATGTTGTTATGATTTTAGTTTGCTGACTAGTGTCAAATTTCCTTTTTGTTTGTTAACGTTGAGGAAAAAAAAGGGAGGGGTTTGGTTCCATATCGAGATTATGATATGATGTAATATTTATTTACAGTTTTGATTTCTCTTCTTATGAGTATATATGTAGTAATAATGATTCGTATATTTGTTTTTTAGGAGTTCAATACTAATTCCACCACTCTTTATTGGGGGAGGTTTTCCGTAAGCTTCGGGTATTGTAATGAAATGTTTAATCCTGTTTTTTTTTTTATGTGTTTGTATGATGCGATGTTGATTTGTATGTAATGGTTTCCTTTTGGTTTAAATAAAAAAAAAATCCCCAACTCTTCTTGTAGGAGGCCCTGTCTACTTCCTGTTTGGGATGATGGAGGAGCCTGGAAAGGAGGCTGAGATTATGTCTCTGGTGGATTTAAGCACCCATAGCACAAAAAGCAGGCAGACTCATAAAACTTGTGAGTCAAAATTTAATGCATACAGGGAAATAAAACAAACACACGGTAGCCAACTGGCCACAAAACCATTAACCTTTCCCCTGGCATACTGCCAGGCTTCCTCAGAGTGATCTAAAGCTTAGTCTGATAAGGTGCTCAATTTATACTCAGATGGGAAGGGACAAACCCTTACTCCCACCAATAATAGTGCAAATTAGTGCAACATGTGACATGTAAGAAAAATGCAAACATATAGTCTAAAAAGGTTTTTGTGTACATACATATTAAAATATTACGAGTCTGTATTTACACCACTGAATAAATCAATATTTCTATAGGTATATATAAATATTGAGGATTGTTTAAGTTAATATTAATAAATATATTTCTCCTCTTCACCACATTAGTGGTGTGATAAGACTCAGACACACCATTCATTAAAAAGCCGAACCTCAACAACATCCAACAACATTATAGTATAACATTAATTCCTTTTCACTTGATGTTTAAAATGTGCACATCTTTTGCAGCTACTTGATACTTAATTCCTTTTGTGATAGTTAACGTCTAAATTTCTTAAGGAATGCAGCCAGATCAATGCTACCACGGAGAAGGGAAATGCTCCAGAAGCAGTTAGTATGGATGTCATTTTAAAGTACCCATTGAAAACAACTGGCACGGAAATCAATTATGATGAACAGGGCTCTTCTACCTTACATACAGAGACAGATGACCAGAAAGCTGGTGGTGGGGTTGTGGTTCCACACAACCTGCAGATTGTTCCCAGAATATTGCAGTAGCCAGAAAACATGTTCACAGGGACAGGATCAGCAAATGTAGACCTCTGATGCTGAGCATCTGCTGGACTTGGAGTTGACTAAAAAGAAAGCAACTTTGCTCAAGTTGCTAGCTGAAGAGGAAGAGCACAGTCAAAGGGAAAACAGACTGAAAATGAAGCAGGCTGTGATGGTAAGCCCAGATATATAGGTGTTCTGATCTCCAGCTGGAACACAGAATACAACCACCAGTTTGGGCGGCTCCTCTCTGAAGCCTGTATGTGCACCTGACACTAAGAAAGTTGCAGCAAAAGCTCCAGTTACCATCCCTGGCATTATAACACAGAATCTGGATTTTACAGTCTAACTGGCAGCTGGTTGCGGGATGAACATCTGAGGCACCTTTCCTCTTCTACAGTGACAGTGCCAAGTGATGCTGTCAAAGTAATGCTGCTACAGCTGGGCAGCGGGGACCAAAGGACCACAGGGAAAGTGGCAGGGGGAGCTCTTGCATGCACTGTGACACCAAAAAATCATACTGTGTCAACAGGAGCAAGGTGACCCGGGAGTGCTGCACATAGACACTTTCAGAGAATGCCTGGCCCTCCACTCTCCACCCTGAGCACAGAAGAGGCATTGGAACAAGCAGGCTGGATCAAAGGATTTCAAAGGATGGATTTCTCGGGATCCAGTGAGAGCAGTGGATCTATCATGGGTGAGCCCTCATTCTCAAAATCAGTCAGACTGTTTCCCTTCTAACACTGTAGCAAATGCCAGTGTGAGAGGGACTGCTTTAGCGGAAAATAGTCTTACAGCCTGAAAGAGTTACTTTGTCTTCAGAGCCACAGATGGATGTTTCTAGTACTGGAGTGCAGTTTGATGTTACATTACTGTCTGATTTGAACTTTCTAAGAGAAGAAAGACCTTCTTTTTTTAAGGAACACCCCTTCGGCTCAGCCTCTGTGTTTGTAGTCCCCACAAACAGATCAACTACTGTCTCTGGTGCTCCCAAGCCTGCACCAGCCTCTGAGTGAGGACTCAGCTCACAAAGTGTTCTTGACTCTAAACCTCCTGGTGCAAACATGGACACCACAGTTCCTTTAGATAACCTGGCTGGTTCTGCCAGTCAATCTGTGTTTACTTCAGACCCTTCACCCCTTCCTCCACCTGCGCATGAATCTGTACATGGTCTTGACGATGATGGTGATCTTGGTCCCTCCAATAGAGTGGAGAAAAGTAGGACTGCATCTGAGTGCTCTACAACCCACAAAACGGTGTAACTTGAAAAGCAGCTCTGAGGCAGAGGATAGGAAGAAATATTCTGACTTCTTTCAGCCACTCACGGAACCAGCCAAAAAGCAGAATGCTGTCAGTATAAAACATAAAGGAGAGTTGCTGAAGCAGCCAGACAGAGTTTACAATGCCAGGACTTTAATGAAAGACAGCATGAGTTTTTTTGCTACAGATCTGTGCACACTGAGCCATACCCAGGGTGTATATCTTTTGATGTAAGTTTTAAGATGGAGCAAAGACTGGAGTGATTCTGGACCAAATATAATCAGTTAAAAAACACCCCTCTATGGTCCCCCTTTTTTGTTATCCCACTTACTAAACATAAAATTAAAACAGCTATGATTCCTTTAAAAAATGGAAGGTGTCAGCATTATTGATATAGTGTATGGGATAATGCGATTATGAATGGAATTCAATATATTCCTAGGCTTGTTGTACCACTGTAGTGATGTCAAGCTGCTGTTGTACCATCTTGAGTATGTCACTACTACAATGGTACAACAATTTAGAATGTCCTCGCACGCCCGTAACCCTGACAGTTGTGCCGATCCTTTATAACACTTCCAGCAGGTGTTTCAAACCATCAATTACAGACACTAACATCTGCCGCCATTACAACATTTAGAATAAATTTGTTGATTATTTTGAGTTGCTAATATTTAAATCCTGAATGTTGATGTTTGTTTAATGGTGTCAATAAAAATATTTATGCTGGAAACTCAAATCGCAAGAAACACTCATCAGAAAGATAAATATGTGGTAGTCTGAGAGATGATCACTTATGGTCTGAGCTGAAAAATGATTCCTTATGCTCAATTTGCTCATAACGAATGCTGCTTGCTACAAACTACTCAAGAAATGTACTGTTGCCCATGCACAATAAAAGGCAGTGGATGGGCAACAGTGAACAACAATGCTGCATTCATTTCTTGTGGTTGTCTTGATGACCATAGACCTCTCGAGCTTTGCCCTTGGGGTCTACTTGGTTGTCATGACAACCTCTCAAAGTGAACACAGTGTTGTTGTTCAGTGTTGCCCAACCGTGATCCTCTATATTTTTCATTGACCAAAGCAAAAATGCACTGTCTTAGATTTCCCTGATCCAGTTATGGATTCTGAGAACATCTAGACTGGTTGGGGGAGAATATGAGTTAAACTTAACTGTACAAGCTCAGGAGTCAGTCATTTACTGAATGTTTTTTTTTTCTGGGCCAAGACAGAAGGGTAGTGTTTTATGCCAGCAAACCTAAGGCCTGCCACAGGTATGAGTCAAAGTCGCACCTTAGCAGCACATGTGACACAAGTGTGGAATTTGTGCTGCTCTCGGACATTATGGTCAATTCTTTTCTAATAAGGTTCAGTACAACTTGTGTGAGGAAGAAGGTCTTTCCTTCTGGGCATCATAAAACAGGGGGGATGGAATGGGCATGGCAGAACAGGAGCACTATGTGAACACTGTTCAAAAATCAGGTCCACAAAGAAGACATGCAAAACAGATGTCCAAAGGGAAACCATCACTTCTCACTCATGCTTGTTGGTGGAGCTGGCCAATTCCAGCAATGTTGAAAAGGAAATGAAACAATGGCTGCTCAAGCTTGCAATAAGCAACACAACAAAATGATTCGTAAAAATATTTCATTTATTTTTTCAATGGGCCCCCAATGTTTCCCTGTATTTATCTTCTGAGGAACTGTAAACAAAATATAAACATGTCTTTTTTATCATACAGTTCGTATAATTACAAATTTTACATTTTCTAATATGCAACTGACACCCATGTTAGACACCAATATAAACTTACTTAAAAAGTTACATTACAGTATTCCAACTCTTGTAAGAATCTCTTAAAGTATGGATAAAATAATGTTGAAACTTAATCCATTTATATTAATGTTTTTCCCTTCACAATAGTGGGAGCAAGGCAGAAGCAGGAAACTACAGACCTGTTAGTTTAACCTCAGTGATAGGGAAAATGATGGAATCACTTCTGAAGGAAAGAATTGTCAAGTATCTAGAGGCCAGAGGGGCACAGGACCCTAGGCAGCATGGATTCACAGCGGGAAGGTCATGCCAGACAAATCTGATAGATTTCTTTGACTGGGTGACCAAAGTAGTAGATCAGGGAGGGGCTGTGGACATGGCCTACCTAGACTTTAGCAAGGCATTTGACACAGTCCCACACAAAAGATTAATATACAAGTAGCCAGCCTGGGAGTGGTTCCCAAGATGACAGCCTGGGTAAAGAATTGGCTGGAGAATAGGACACAGAGAGTAATAGTAAATGGAGTCCACTCAGAAGAAAGGAGGGTTACTAGTGGGGTACCACAGGGTTCAGTATTAGGACCGGTCCTCTTCAATGTCTTTATAAGTGACATTGCGGAAGGACTTGAAGGAAAAGTATGTCTCTTTGCAGATGACACTAAGATCTGCAACAGAGTTGATGCACAGTGTGGGGTGGAAAGGATGAGAAGGGACTTGGCAAGGTTAGAGGAATGGTCAAATGTATGGCAGCTTAGATTCAATGCTAAGAAGTGCAAGGTAATGCACCTGGGAAACAAAAACCCAGGGGAAGAGTACACAATGGGGGGTGAGATACTAACAACAACAAAAATGGAAAGGGACCTGGGGGTAGTCATATCAGATGACCTAAAGGTGGGCAAGCAATGTGAGAGGGCAGCAAGGAGGGCTGGGGGGGTAGCTGGGATGCATAGGGAGAGGCATCACCAGTAGAAAACAGGAAGTTATTATCCCTCTGTACATTCAGCTGGTGAGACCCCATCTGGAGTACTGTGTGCAGTTCTGGAGACCCAATCTCCGCAAAGACATAGACAGGATGGAAGCTGTCCAGAGGAGGGCAACTAAAACGGTGCAGGATCTGCACCGGAAGACATATGAAGAGAGGCTTAAGGAGCTTAATATGTACAGCCTCGAGGAAAGGAGGGAGAGGGGGGACATGATAGAAATGATAGAAACTTTCAAGTACCTCAAGGGAATCAACAAAGTCCAAGAGGGTAGCATCTTTAAAAAAAAGAGGTGTGCAAGAACAAGAGGGCACAATTTGAAGATAGAGGGGGGGCGGCTCAGAGGTAATTTAAGGAAGTATTTTTTCACAGAGAGGGTTGTGGATGCATGGAATGGCCTTCCATAGGAGGTTGTGGAGTCAAAATCAGTGGTGGAACTCAAGCATGCATGGGACAGTCATTAGGCAATTCTGAGGGGGTGGGGGTAAGAAGAAGTAGGCTGCTGGTTAACTAGGATCTGCAGCTTATCCAGTAGGTAGGGAAATGGGCAGACTGGGTGGGCCAAGCGGTCCTTATCTGCCATCAAATTCTATGTTTCTATGTTTCTTTCACATTACAAAGGCTAGCTAATGGTATTCACACGTGCACTTAAACAATTGTGATATCTACTGTACTTCTACCTACTTTTTCAACTGGGCTATACGGCTTCCCCTGTCTGCTCCAGTCTTTACCACAGATATGCAGTTGAATCTTTTATATGAAATAAAGATTTTTAAGTTTGTTATATTGACATACTGTAATAACATGTACATACTTTGAAATGCAAACAGTGCTTTCCTATTTTATTATTTTAGGCTTTCATGGCTAGAAGGCACAGCGTCTCATGCATTAAACTTGTAGAGGGAAACTAGAATCAGGTAAATGGAATATATATGTAGTGTACTTGTACCTAAATATCTGAGGAGGTTAAAATGTTTATTAACCTGTAACTTTTTAACTATAAAAACACATATTACTATGTCAATAATGGTATACAACAAACTTAAAAATCTTTATTTCATATAAAAGGTTCAACTGCATATCTGTGGCAAAGATCAGGGCAGATGGGGAAGCCAAATAGCCCAGTTAAAAAAAGTAGGTAGCACAATTATTTATGTGCACATGTGAATACCATTAGCTAGTGTTTGTGATGTGAAGGACATTAATATAAATCGATTAAGTTTCAGCATTATTTCATTCATAGTTTAAGAGAATCTTATAAGAGATTGACTATTGTAATGTAACTTTTTCAGTAAGTTTATGCTGGTGTCTAACATGGGTGTCAGTTGCATATTAGAAAATGTAAACTATATGGTAAAAAACACTTTTATATTTTGTTTACAGTAGCCCAGAAGAAGGCAAATACAGTGAAATATTAGGGGCCCATAGAAAAAATAAATGAAATATTTTTAAGAACAATTTTGGTGTGTCAGCTTATTGCAAGTTTAAGCAGCTGTTGTTTCATTTCCTTTCCATGAAGAAGACATGCCTCCTCCAAGGATAAGTTCTCCAGTGACTCACCAGCTCCATCATCAAGGTAACCTACAAATGCCCTGGTACCACATTCCAGTGCTGATACCACAACTGACTCACATCCTCTTAAACTTGCGCTCCAGCCAGATCAGGACACAATATCATCCCCTTTTGTGGATATTCCAAGTTATAGCTCACCTCAACCCTCAGAGGCGGCACTTACAGAGGGCTTGGCAGAAAGCATGGAAGAAGACAGGGGGGTTGGCAAAAGGCACCAGACAACTCACACTGTCCCTCAGAAATGCCCCCTCCATCCACACCCCAAACCTAAGTGTTCCACATGGTTACCAGTCAGAGAAAGCAGAAAAGGCAACCTAGACCTAAGCAATCCAGGAACGATTCTTTGGATTTCAGTAATCCATTTGAGGTCCTCACTAACCACAAAGATTGGGGAGACTTAGAGGAGGACTCATACACCTCTCCTGCAGCCTCTTCCTAGCAGGACCCTTCCTCAGAGACTAAGAGTTTTAACCTGGACTTTAGATCTAAAGCCTCCACAAAGAAAAGGAAATCTTAGGTAGTACTCAGAGTAGAAGAGGAGCAGAAAGCAAGCAGAAATGATGATAAGTGTTACTGGCTGTTTTCTTTTTCTTGGCAGCTTAATGAGTGCATTTTCAGGGCCTGATATTGAAGTCACCTTCTTAAACTGCAATAGTATTTGTAAATTTATGAAAAGATTCACTACTCTGTATTGCAGTTCCCCAAGTCTGACATTACTGTTACAGGGCATTAGGTTGCATACATTTAGAGATATCTATTAGGTGAAAAAATTATGGTCCAAAGGTTCATCATTTTGTTATATAGGTGAAAACATATGTTCCAGTCTGGGTATAATATTTTCCTCATATGACATAACAGTTACTACCCTAGTAGACCTAGTATCTAGGAAGGCTTTGATTCTGGATATTAAAATTCAGAGTCTAGATCTAAAGGTAATTAAGGTTTATGCTCCCCAAACAAAGATGGGGTGGATAAATTTATTCAAAGCTATACAACCTTATTTTTTCACAACACAAGGGATTATCTTTGGAGGTGACCTCAACTGTTGCTTTTTCAAAACTAGGCCTGTTAGTACATCTAAGAAAATACATTGTGATATTGTTTCCTTCTGATATGATGGCCTCTGCACTTGTTGTAGTTGCTTCTGTTGAGCATCATGGGGTTAATTTGAATACATTTTATAAAGGTTCATGTGCAACCTGCATCGACTGTGCTTTTGTTTCAGCATGGCTGGGCACAAGAGGTGCATCTTTATCGCCTATCAAAACATTGGATTATAAAGCTGTCCACCTGAAGATACGAAGGGAATCACAGGCAAGAGTGGATAAGGGGCCAGCCCGGTGGCGCTGAGAGTTGAGGTGCTGGACGCCACACCTCGCGCCACGCCAATGACCGAGGTTCAGGAATGGATTTAGGCCATCGGGGGTTGGTGGGGAGGAAGAGGATTGAGCAACCTGACGACTGCTCTCCTCTCCTGGGGTGGGTTGCTGGTAGCTCTGGGCACATTAGCAGCCTCTGGTGGAGACCAGTGGTGGTGCTAGGTGTTGGGACATAGTCGGGGGGGGGGGTCGATGGCAGGCTTCAGAGGTGCTAGGTGTAGGAAATTGCCTCACAGGACCCACTACATGCTGAGACCCTAGGGGGCACCAACAAAAGGAAAAAATCCCCTACCATGGCAGTAGGTGATGGTGGGATCAGTGGCTGGGCCCCATGCTCAATGCTGAGCTCTGCCAGTGTGTGCTTCCGGTCTGTCTCCTCCTCTCCGGTTGCTCCATTGCATTCTAGATAGAGCACCGGAGGAGTTGGCGATCCCACACTGGGGGGCTCCGAGCCAGGAGATCGAGTGGCTGGATTAAGATGGAGGGTGGACACAGACTGGAGAGCATGTTGGGGAGCTCCAGGTGGGCAGCAGAGCTCCAGCCAAACTTCCACACCTGAGAGAGTCAGTCAGGGTATGTGTAGAAATAGAGTAAAAAAAAAAAAACAGTGGCTAAGGGTTTATGGAGGTGTAATCTGTCATTTTTAGCAGAAGAGAGGTGTAAGGAGACTAGTATGTCATTTATTAGGGATAAACTCATGTTGTTGGAAATGTATGACACACCTATGGAGTGGTGGCTGGAGTTTAAAATTGGACTTAAAACAATAATTATAAAACTAGCTAAACAGAAAAAGAGGTTGGAGTATTTAAAATATTTTATGCTGAGACATCAGCTTCAGAGTGTTCTTTCTAGGGCAGAAAGTTCTGACTTAGATTGTACAGCACAAATTGATACTTTGAAAAAAGTAAATGGCTCTTTACCAGTTCCAGAGAATGAGCTCACTTTTACAAGAGCTGACATTTGGGACACAAGGGAAGAAAGGTCATGTGAACCGTTTCACTACTTGTCATGACAGAATACAATATAGAGTGTTGTCCTCCATCAAGGTTGACAAAGGTGATATTCTTACAGATCTTACAAATATTAAAGACTATGGGCTCAGTTCTCAAAGGCTGATGCAGGGCTTGCATCAAACTCTGCGTCAAACCCTGCGCGTCACTGCACCAAACACATTGCCACACCTTGCACCTAATTCACAAAGGTTGCGCACATTTGCAACACTTTACCCCCTTTATAACAGATTGAGCCAACTATTTGGCCCAAACCCTGTAAAAAGATACCAAGACTGCCATGCAGTTAGATCAGCAAAAAGCTGGTCTAACTCACAGCATGTGGCACACAGGATTGAGAATCCCAATTGCTGGCCAGGGAATGCTGCTAGCTACATGGGCCGTCTGTTTGGTGCACTAGGGGCTTGCTGCATTCCTACATGTTTGAGAATCGAGCCCAGTGTGAGTACGTATGTTTTTCAGATATTTGCTTTTTTGTTTATTTGTTCAAGGTTAAGACCATTGAGTATAAAACTCAATCACAATGGTGACCTTCCGTACATACATTACACTTGCATACAATAAATATCAATATATACATACAACATAAGCATAGTTAATTAAAACAGTTGCACAACTTTTGCGAGTACCACAAAAACTTTTTCAATGCAGAAACTGAAGGAGGTTTACTGGTCTGTTTTCTAAGTTCTTATGGAAGACTGTTCCAAAAACTGGAACATAGTAACTAAAACAGGATTTGGAATGCTTAGTTTTATAAGAAAGAACCAGGAATATTTGGGAATAAGGGCCCTGGAGATCAACACATAGAGCATTGTTTTTATCAGGATTGAACCGAGTGTTTTGGATATGCTAAAAGCAGAAATCTCAAAAAGTTAGTTAACTAAAGCAATTAAGGCTTTCAATAATAATGCAGCACTGGGTGAGGATAGCCTCCGAGGTGAGTTCTATTAAATCTATAGTAGGGAGTTGAGTGAGGCATTAGTGAAAGTTTTCAGTTCCATGTTTCAGGCAGATGTGGCAGGCCAAGTCCTTCTGAACGGTATTATTTTCTTATTAATTATAAAGGGGAACAAAATGGAACTAAAAAATTAGAAACCCTTTACTCTGTTCAATACAGACATGAAACTATTAGCCCAAATTTTATGAAAAAGATTGTTGACAGCAGCCTCTAGTCTATTAATTAAAACTCCGATATGTGCAATATCAGAATATAAGGTTCAGGATAATCTCTTTTCACTTTGGTAAGTATTTGACAGTGGGGCATGGTGGGGTGAAGGCCTAATCCTGACTTGATCAGGAGAAAGTCTTTGCTAGGGTGGAGCATGGTTACATGTAGTTTTAAGGTTTTATGGTACTGTAACCCGGGCACAGTGTAGCTGAGGGCTACTACCCCTGCCTGTTGGGGACCAACCAGGTTGAGGGGCCTGGGCTTTGTTCTGATGGTGAAAAGGAGGGTTCTTTCCCAGATAGAAATAAATAGCGCAGTGCATCCACCCAGAGTAAGGTATAGTGGACCAGTTGTTTACTGGGTGCAACCCCCCTGGAATGCTGTACCTACCCACCACCCCTTTCAGTCACCCCATACACAGACTATCATACGCCAACTTAATACTCCATGTTGCGTGCAATTAATAGCTATCACTAATAATATGCTCACAGGTTTAAATAGTAACAACAATAGTTTCATTATTGGGAAAAGTGGAATGGGAGATGCAAAAACAAACAGTTGGTAACTTTTGCAAACAGGTACCAACAGCAATGGTGCTCACTCCCACAGCAACACCAGATGGTAAACCCTCCTTCCTACTGGTACCACTGTCCCTAAAGTACAGGCCTATTTGTTGCCATGGGTAGGCTGGCATTGGTGCACTTAATTTTATTTTTACAGTTAATCTCTTTATATGCCTTGCCCCAGGCAGTGTTTCATCTTGCCTGATCCCCCAGCTCCGTCCCCCACTCGCAGTCTACCTACCAGCTTAACCCCATGGTTGTACCCCTGTGACAGAGTGGCAGGGATCCCTCAACCCACTGAACATGGATCCGGTGATGGTGGTTCCTGCTATTCATGGGGGCAGCGCCTGCAGGGCTCGGCTACATACAGGTGTGCCCAGGACACTTTTTCACCTCCGTTATTTCTTCCCTTAGGACATGAGATGTGCAATGATGCTCCACAGAGTAAGCGTGCACATGTCCACATGCACTCCTCCAAGCATCTGCCTCTTCTCCTCCCCTTTCAGGAACATCAGTGCGCTGTCCCCCAGCCACCGCTAGAGGCCAGTTGTGCACCAACTGCTGGTGACCCCCCTCCCTGGAGAAGGAGAGCAGTCCATCGGACGCTAAATCCTTCTCCTCCCCTGGTGGTCCGTGCTTGTTCCCAAAGACGGGTCACCGGTGTAGTGCAAGGTAAGGTGTCCAGCACCTCAGCCCTCAGCATCACTGGGCCAGCTAGTGCACTTAATTTTAAAGATGAAACTTTTAGGTAACTAATGTAGTTCCCCAGCTCAGGGCAGACCCTGAGCGTAATCTCAGTTTTGATGTTCAACAAACCAGGGTCTGGACAGGATCAGCAGATGCAGTTTGACTTTGTTGAACTAGGGCCTTGAAAGGCAACACTGGTGGTTATAGTGGCTGACACTGAAATCTGGCCGCTGATCACCTTCAGGCAGTTGCAGGCTCTTGCAGCTTGTCTCCTTCAGGCTGTTCCTTTGTGTATGCTAGAATAGGCCAGTCTCGGGGATCAGAGCCACACACCTACCCCACATGTCAATGCTTCTGTTTCTCAGGGGCAAGTGTTTGGCACTGCCTAGCATTGACAATACTGAGCTGACTCCCCAGACTGTCCTGAGTGGGATGTAGTTTCTTCTCAAACTAAGATTCAAACAGTCTTTCAGTTTCTGCTGGCAGCAAACACAACTTCATGGTAGATTTGATGCACTTACTAGCAAACAAAGCAAACAGTCTTTCAGCAGGATTTCATGCTTTTTGGTGGCACACTTTAACACTTTCTAGCTCCCCTGGCAATAGAAAGCCTAGCATGCTTCACTCGGTGCTGGTCTCCATCTCTGGAACCCACTTCAAGCTCTGGATACACAGTCCCAGCCCCTATACTGGCTGGGGGCTATTCTTAGAATGCCAAAATGATCTTCTTTCAACTGAAACTGGGATTCTGGCTCTCCCAGCTGATGGACAACTTCAGCAAGTCTCACTGCTATTGTTGTGGAAGCTTTGGGATGACTTTCCAAACTGTCTCTCTCACTGTCTGTCTCGGCGCAGAGGTACAGTACACTCCACTTATAATGGATACTGTTATAATGGACAAACGGTTATAGCGGGCAAAAATTGATTTTCCAAACCATATCAATGAAATCCAATGCATTTTTCTGAGATTATAATGGACAGAGACATTGCTTCTAATGTACACTATGAAGTTTTCATGGGCATTTGTTGTGCTTTTCTGGGAGGGAGTGCAGAGATGGTGAGGAGATTTAGCAAATGTAGAAATAAGATGGAGGAGCTTCAAAAAATGTATTTCTTTGAAAATAATTCTCCATAAGCTGAGTAAACTTTTATCTGTTAAACACATTAAAAGAAAATCATATTTCAATAAATCCTGTCTTACAGTAAAATTGCCTTTGTTCTTATTGTCTTAGAACCCTAACATCCAGCCATTAGAGTTACAGTCTTCATCTTACCTTCTGCAATAAACTTCCTTAACAAATTCATGTTAAGTTAAATAACTTTAAATAAATGCACAGATACAGAAACATATATGCTAGGCAGAATTCTGAATAAGCTATGAGGTTTTATAACAGGTTCTCATTCACCCTGAGCCCCTGCTCACACACACAGACACACCTAACACATACACTCCACCTCCTTTGGATATACTGGACACAAGTTGTGTGCACAGATGTGCCCGTTAGAACAGGCTTGCACTGTACAATGATTAAGCAATATACCCCGACAGGGTGTGGGTATACTGGTGGATTTACCATGGCTGGTGTGGTTTGGTCACGAGGCCGCAGGCCGAGTGACTTAATCGCACCAGCCGTGGTAAATCCACCAGTATACCCCCCCGAGGGGTATATTGTTATTATACAATGGTAGAAGTTAGTTTGTTTATTTGTTTTGTATTTTATTATTTGTTTTTGTGAGTTATGTTGTGATAATGATGGATATATTCTTCCGCTGAGAAAAATAGTTCCTTTTAGTATTAAATATGCAGATAAATAATGAGAGCTTTAAACATTTTCAGTTACGAAAATGAGCCATCTGATCCAGAAAAGTCACGTATTAAATATGGAGAATGAGACATCTGACTTAGAAAAGTCAAAGATCCAAGCAATTAAATGTGATGGAAGCTCTTTGATTCGCTTCCTCGACGGTTTTAGGCCCGAGAGAATATCAGAAGATTATTTTCAGTCGAGTCTGTTGGAATTGCACAGCGTATTTCATGGACGGAAGATTGTTACCGTGAAGAAAAAAAGTCGGTGCTTGCTTGTGACGTTTTACTTTTTTCTTCACAGGAAATGATGCTTCCATCCATATGGGGAATGCCGGTATTGCAGTTGAGGGGACGGACTGCTGCTGCTGCATGGGCGGTAGCTTGGTATGTTCTCTCGGTAGTTTTTGAGGCCAAATCGAGATGTTCGAGAGGTTTCTGAGATTTTATTGCTTGGTTCGTGTCAATGAGGTGACTTTCTTGGGTCGGATCGATGATTTTGTTGTTGCAAATGTTTGAAATTACTCGGAATCAAGGAAATGGAGTTAGCTATTTATTTTATTTTAGTTAGGTTTTCAGTCGCGCGGGTAAGCGGCGATTACAAATGGCAGCGGTTAGTTTGAATTTTTACGGCGGCAGTGATACTTGTTGGCTGGCACCTTTTCCAGTGGGTATATTGGAGGATTTATAACTGCTGGAAGGTGCCAGCCAACCAATCAAAATGCAGAGATTTGTGTTTCTTTCTGAGTCCATGGTATAATTTTAATTCTAAAGCACTCTCCATTCTGCTTGATTACTTCATACACAGAGAAAGAGGGCCATTTAGCACTAGCTGTGGGTCCCATCTGTGACCACCCTGTGACGGTGGGGAGTGTTTATATTCTCCCAGGAAGTGTTGCATCTTCAAAATGCCTGCTGGATGCAGTCCAGAAGCACTGCAGGTCATCAGGGTGCCAGCATTAGGGCACCATGTCACGACGCACCGAATGTTGGCTTTGCTGCCCCCTCCCCAAGGTCTGCCCCAACGGAGTTAGTATATATAGTTGGGAGGTATGGGGGACCCCCATGAGAGGGGACATGGGGGCACAGCCCCCCCCACAAAAAGAGGGGTCAGTGATGAAGTGATTTGGTGCCATAGTAACTCGGCGCCTCACATGGCACCACGCAAGGCTGAAACCACCCAGAAGCACCAGCTAGGGACATAAGAACTAAGGGAGGACTTTACCAAGGGCATCTGCATAGTTCACCTGAATATAAGAAGCCTTCCTCGAAATTTCACTGAACTTGAGGCGTGGGTTGTTCAATATAACCCTGTTATCCTTTGCCTATCTGAAACATTGCTAAAATCCTCCAACCCAAATCACCTCTGCTCTATACGGAATAACAACCTAATTAAGCAAGACAGGTCTTCATCAAAGAGTGGAGGTGGTGTTGCAATTTTCTACAAAGCTCATCTGCTACTATCTCGTAATATCTTACCCACCATCTTGCACTGTGAAGCAATTCATGCAACCTTGCAACTTGGTTCTAAGAAACTTCACATTGTTTGCACCTACAGCTCTCCTGGTGGTGGTATCACTGGTCTCAAGGAACTGCTCTCCCAAGTGGATAACACCATTGGCAAGAATGGGGGACTGGGGGACTGGGGGACTTTAACCTAAACTGGATCGGCAGATCTAACCAGTCCTCTCATGCAGTGGTACAAGGCCACAACCTCCACCAGCTAGTTACTGACCCAACTAGGATTTTGCCTCCACCCCGGTCCAGCAGAATTATCGACTGGGCCCTTACAAACTGCATGGATAGTATAGTCTGTGCAGGTACCCTTACTGATGACATAAGTAATCACTCACCAATCTACTGTATCTTGTGCTCCACTAGTAGACCATCTCCTCCTCCAAAACTTATCACCTTCCATAACCTGGCTAACTTTAACCTTACTCAGTTCATGTATGATCTCTCCATGATTGACTGATCACCCATCTATACCTCTACTAATGCCCAGGCAACTCTAGACTACTTTCTGGCCAGGTTTGGTCATCTCCAAGACACCCATGCTCCCCGCGTTACACGCCACATTCATGGAACCCAAACAAGATGGTTAACTAAAGACCTTCTCACCCAAATAAGAGCAAGGGACAAAACATGGCAGCATTTCAAAGTCTCAGGGTGTCAGTCTGACTATGATGGCTACAGACAATTGAGAAATACGTGCAAAAGAAACATTCGACTAGAGAAAAGCTCCTCCTGCAAAGACTTACTAACAAAAGTAGAGGGGCTGACCAGAAGCCCTCTCCTACAGATGAGGGGAGTAGCCTTCAAGCCCAAGGGGGGAGGGGGAAAACAGACTCGGGGTGGAGGTTTCAGGAGGAGCAGAGGGAGGATGGAAGTATAAGGAATCTGGGTGGGGTTTGACAAAGAGGACCAGGGATAAGGGATGGGGGTTGGTGTTAGTAAATGCCAGGAGCTTGGGAAACAAGTTGCCAGAGTTCCAGGCCATGCTGTTCAAGGGGGGAGGTGGATGTGGCGGCGGTCACGGAGACGTGGGCCAACAAAAACCATGACTGGGACCTAAACGCACGGGGTACCACTATGCTTAGGAAGGATAGAAAGGAGGGCAGAGGGGTGGAGTGGCTATATTCATTAGAGATGACATAGAAATTGCTAGGGTAGAAGAGGCAGAGGAAACGTGGAGGCCTTATGGGTCACCCACAATCCCCAGCAGGAGATAAGGTCAAGCTGGGTGTAGTATATAGGCCCCCGGATAAGTGATGTTCTAGAGGATGGTTTGCTGGACAACATCATTGCCCAGTGTGGACCAAAAGGGAAGGAGTGGTGTTGATGGGGGACCTTAATATGCCAGGTACAAACTGGGGAACCATGTCCTCTAAGGTGGCCAAGGAGCAGAGGCTGCTGGATGGCTTCCAGGATATGTTCTTAACACAGCATGTGATGGAGCCCACAAGGGAGGGGCATGTCCTGGACGTGGTTCTGGCAGATGGGGATCTGGCAAGGGACCTGGTTGTACAGGACCCCCTGACTGGGAGCGACCACAATACTGTCTAGTTTCAAATAAGCATGGGGGAGGTGGGGTGAGATCTAGGATACTGGCAGTGGACTTCAGGGGGGCAGACTTTGAGGGCATGGGAAATATTCTTAAGGATCACTTGAAGGGGATTACATCAATGACAAGAGTGGAAAGGAGATGGGAGGTCATAAAATGGGGACTTCATGAGGCAGTCAGGATCTGTGCTAAGTTGAAACGTAAGGGAGCAAGGTCACATAAATCATGCTGGTGGTCCAGTGAGGTACAGGTAGCAGTCAGAGAAAAGAAGGCAGCCTACAAAAAATATAAAACAACAAGAGGGGATAGGGATAAGGAAATGTACCATCTTGCATCTAGAAAAGTCACCTGTATGGTGAGGGGAGCAAAGTCTAGTAAAGAGCAGCGGCTGGCACAGGGAATACAAGGAGGGGAAAAGGGGTTCTTCCAGTACATTGGGGCGTGGAGAAAAACTAAGGGCCATCTCAGCAGATTGAGATCAGAAGGAGGGTGGGTGGAAGAGGCGAGGGACCAGGCAGAGGTATTTAATGGGTACTTTGCCTCTGTGTTCACTAGGGAGGGGGATGGGATATCTACAAAGCAAGGCATGAAGGGGATAGAAGCAGCAGCAGTGAGTGGGATCAGGGGAGCAACAGAAATGGAGCAAGAGGGAGGGAGAGGTACCCCAGGGGTGTCACATCTGGATAAGGATAAAAAGGCCAGTAAGGTGGAGGGGACGGATGATGCTATCTCCACCAAAAGGGTGTGGTTAGCCCTCAAGGCCCTATAAAAAGACATATCTCCTGGGCGGATGGCATTCATCCAAGAGTACTATGGGGAATTGGCAGACATGCTTGTTGCACCTAGGCGGAGCTCTTCAACAGGTCACTTGAGACAGGAGGGTACCTAGATTGGCGAGAGGCACATGTGGTGCCAATCCATAAAGGGGGGTTGAGGGAAGTACCAGGTAACTATAGACCCATCAGTTTGACCTCGGTGATGGGAAAATTAATGGAGGGTATACTAAAGGAATGACTGGGGGTGTACTTGGAGGAGGTGGGAGGTCTGGATAGTCGGCAACAGGGGTTTGTGCCAGGTAGATCATGTCAAACCAATCTTGTGGAGTTCTACGAATGGGTAACATCAGAACTGGACAGGGGAAAGCCTGTGGATGTATTATTCTTGGACTTCAGCAAGGCATTTGACTCTGTCCCCCACAATGGTCTGGTGGAGAAACTGATGGAGTTAGGAGTAGGCCCTTTGATGGTCAGATGGATTGAAAACTGGCTAGCTGGATGCACCCAGAGTAGTGGTCTGTGGGAGCTCCGAACCCTAGGAGCTTAGTGGGGGTATCGCAGGGCTGGGTCATGGATCCAATCCTGTTTAATGCATACATATCGGACATCAGGGACGTATAGGGTGTGAAATGAGTCTCTTCGCGGATGACTCCAAGATGGGAGCAGTAGTTGAGGGAGAAGAGGGAGGTTGGCCCTGCAAGGGGACCTGGACACCCTGGAAAGCTGGGCTCACACATGGAAATTAAATTTCAATATCACCAAGTGCAAGGTGTTGCATCTTGGTCGGGGAAACCATAAACACAGGTACACCCTGGGAGGGGAAGCACTGGAGGCCTCAATAGGGGAAAAAGACCTAGGGGTCATGATGGATACATGTCTGAATAACTCTGAGCAGTGCAGGAGAGTGGCTAGCAAGGCAAACAGGATGTTGGGATACATCATAAGGGGGATCACCTCTAGGAGCAAGGAAGTGATTCTGCCGCTGTACAATGGACTGGTTAGACCACACCTTGAGTACTGTGTACAGTTCTGGAGACCACACTTGAAGAGGGACATACAGCTCCTGGAGAGGGTACAGAGGAGAGCAACTAAGATGATACAAGGACTAGGGGATTTGATGTATGAGGACAGACTTGAGGAGCTCTGCCTGTTTTCATTGGAGGAGAGGAGAGACAGGGGGGACATGATTGAGGTCTTCAAGTACCTCAAGGGAATAAATAGGGTAAACATGGAGGGGATCTTTAGACTAAAGCAGGGAGGTATCACCAGAGGGCATGGTTTGAAGTTGGAAGGTGGAAGGGTGAGGGGGGAAAAGAGGAAGAGGTTTTTCACTGCTAGGGTGGTGGACCCTTGGAATGCACTGTCTGGCAAGCTGGTTCAGAGATCCACAGTGGAGGGCTTCAAGAGAGGGTGGGACAGACACAGAAAGTGGATGTATCAGATGATGGCCTGTCCCAAGGAGGTGGGGATGGATGATAGGGGTTTCTGGAGCACAAGGGATTGGAGGACCTCGGCACCCAACTAAGGATCTAAGGTTCGAGCAGACTCGATAGACCGTAAGGCCTAATCTGCTGGCAAATAGTATGTTAGTATGCTAGTAAAAGCTGCCAGTGACTCCAAGAAATTCTGGTCAACCATAAAAACCCTCCTTGGAGCTAGTCATATGGCCACTGCTAGTGATATGTTGCTAAATGACATACACTGCAATAACCCTGTCACCATTGCAAACACCTTCAATCACCATTTCTCTGACCTCTCTACCTACCTGGTCTCTTTCCCATCAGTACACATTGTTTGCCCCTCTGGGGATACCAAACCTCTGCTCACACATCCTCCATTTAGATTTTGGACCATCACAAAAGCTGAAGTTCTAAAGCTGCTACTCTCCATCCCTGACAGTACCAGCCTGGGATCCGATGGTTTGGAGTCTAGGCTCCTGAAAGCTGCTGCACCTGTCATAGCCTTCCCCTAACAAAAGTTTTCAACCTATCACTGCCATGGCACAGTTCCTAATATCTGGAAAATAGCTAAAATTACTCCCATTCCTAAAAAAGGCCATCCTAAAGAAATCAATAACGTCCCATAGCTATCCTCTCTGTGCTTAGCAAAATCTTGGAAAAATTTGTGGCAACTCAATCCATAGATTATCTTCAGAAGCACGATCTTCTCTCTTGCTTTCAGCATGGTTTCCACAAAGGCCACAGCACTTCCACTGCAATCCTAAAAATCACAAATGACATCTATGCTTCTATGGACTCTGGCCTCCTCACAGGCATGATTTTCATCGATTTAACTAAGGCATTTGATCTGGTTAATCATCCCCATCTCCTCTCAAAACTACGTTCCTTAGGCTTCTCTTCCAATATAGTGGCTTGGTTTAATAGCTATCTGTCCGATAGGAACCGGGCTGTAGTCTTCAACTCAGCCATACCTGACCTCTTTCCTATACATGTTGGCATTCCACAGGGCTCCATACTTGGCCCCTTGCTTTTCTCAATCTTCATAAATGACCTACTGCTGCTCGCACCAACCTGCTCATCTCTACTCTATGCGGACGGTCTTGTCATCTACCACAGTGCAAGAAATATCTCAGATATAAACCACTCTCTTGCTTTGGATTTCTTAAGTATTCAGTCCTGGCTAACAGAGAACAACCTCATTCTCAATATAAGCAAGTCACTGTCCATGCTCTTTGGCTCACCTGCCAGACTTAAAGCAAACAAAAGCTCCCTCAAATTATCGTGTGCTGATGGTTCCCCACTGGTTAGCAATAGCTCCTTTAAATATCTGAGCATTCTTCTTGACGAATCTCTAGATTTTGATCTGCACATCACCACCACTTGCAAATCCTTCAATGCCAAGATAGGAGGTGCTGACCGTACTCGCTATGCCCTCACTTCATCTGCAAGACTAGCTGTGGCACAAGGCTTTCTGCTCCCTGCCCTGGCCTATGGCTCAGTCACCTACCTCTCTGCCACAAAGACCTCCCTCCACAAATGGGACACTACCTATAATTCAATTTGTCGATATGCCTCTGCTTCTCCATGATACAGGCATCATTGCCACCTCTATGCTGACCTAAATTGGCCCAGCCCCTCTGCCCATCGGCTTCAGTCTTATGGCTCTCTAATTGATGGTACTGCTAGATGAGGCCTTCCCCAATCTCTTGCCTTTCTGCTTCACTCACAACCCCTCTCCTATGGGCTTCGATCTACTGACCAAGCCCCTTTCCATATCCCCGGATGCAAAACCAATATGGGTGTATGTGCTTTCTCACACATGGCTCCAAAGTATTGGAACTCTATTCCTCAAACTATTCGTCAAGCTTCTACCCATGCTAGTTTCAAGAAACTACACCGTGATCATCTGTGGGCTACTAGTCCCTGCATTTGCTTTCATCCTCCATAGACTATCATTCTCTTACTCTCTGCGACCTGAGACAACAAATTCTCTGACACCTCTCTCCGCCTCTCTCATAACTATTCTAATCCCTCAATCATCCCTTACCCTCTTCCACTGTTTCCCAGCACTCTCCCCTTCCCTCTCCTCCCAGCTTCTACTCTTCCTAAACCTAATGGTCAAATAATGGCACTTATTGTATACTGCACATGTTTAGAATATCAGTTTTCTCTCACATGCATTTTGCATTTCTTGCTTTCTTTTGATTGTCAAAACTGTAGTGATTGTATCATGCTGAAAATGTTTTCCAAATTTGTATTTGATTGTATGTGGTCCTCATCCTTATTATGTTACATTATCTCGTGCTGCGTCACATGTATACTCATGTTTGTCCTCTTGTATCCTCCTGGGTTGTGCCTGAAAATAGGCATTTCCTATGCCTAGTGCACCCACCCAGTCACCAAAAGCAAATAACTAAATAAATAAATAATATTTTAATGAACCCATTCCTTGATACTAGTAACTCTCTCCCATCTGCATCTACTGCACAGTGGGGCAATGACATCTCTGATGTCTACTGAAAGATATAAGTTTAGTTGATGCCTGGCATTGCTGCCATGTGAAGGACAGAAGACATTCTAAACTCACTCTCAACACAGCTACTCTAGACTGGATTATTTTTTTATATCCATAGAAGATGTAGACTGGGTGATGGATTCACAAATACTGTAGATAATATATTACTTACTGACCTATTTCTATCATTTTGACCACTCTAACATAATCTGAATGTACTCTCTGGAGGTTTAACCCTTCCTTGTTGAAGGATCCAGATTTTAAAAAGTTGTTGGACAACAGAATTACCTCAAATTATCAGAGACAATGAATATCCAGTTATCTCCCCAGCTAATGTGTGGGATATGGTGAAAACCGTACTCTGGGGTGAATTGTAGCTTTTGCATCCTGATGTAAAAAGCAGCAGGAAGAATTACTGTATACCCTGCAGAAGCAACTTAAATTCCTACAGTTGGCCCATACGCAAGGTGATAAATCCCTCATGTCACAAATTAAAATGACCCCAAATGCAATTCAAGACATTCTCAGTTTTAGAATGGAACTGGCTCTGCTGTGGTCTGATAATCCTTTTATGAAGGGAGCTGCCGAGCCTGGAAAGTCTTAGCATATAGGCTGTGGCAAATAATCAAAATGTGCACTATAACTCAGATACAACACCCAACCACAGAATCAACTTCTCGTTCTAGAGATTCATGCTGCACGCCAAATTTACTAGGTTCCTATACACTCATTTGGATAACCTACCTGCTGAGGTGATTTAAATGTTTTCAGATAAACTTACTCCCCCAGCCTCACTGCCCCTATTACTTCACAGGAATTAAAGAGCTGGTGTACTGCCTAAAACTAATATTAGTTTTTATAAGCAGTCAACTATTATCTTTCATAGCTGAGGTACTTTTTTCTTTTCTCTTTGTTTAATTAGAAGACTATTTACCTGATGTTAGTAGGTGTGGTGTGTGGGACAGCACTCTGCCTGGCAGCTGACATATCTACTGTATCTCTATTTCTCCCCACTACATCATCAACATTGTGACTTCCCAGATTGTAACATTACTGCTGCTTAGGAACAGCCACTCGGGGGCTGCCAGATCAGTCACATGTGATGTCACGTCTGTGAGGTCACAGTGCTGATAATGTAGTGGGGGTCAGGGATAGATATGTCAGCTGCCAGGCTCAGAGCTGTTCCACACATCCAGCACATTATTACCTGGAAGACTTTCAAATGATACAAAGATACATAGACAGTGTCAGCAGATACGGGCTATGGCCCACCCAGTCTGCCCATTTGAGCTTGTAAGTTCAGTTTATGTTTTCCTAGAAGTCTGTTGCCCCTTACCCCTGACCTCCAGAATTCCTTTATGTCTATCCCATGCATGCTTAAATTCCGTGATTGTTTCAGCCCCCACCACTTCCTCTGGCAGGGTATTCCACTTGTCCACCACCCGTTCTGTGAAGAAATTCTTCCTCACGTTTCCTCTGAATCGTCCTCCCTCCAACTTCATCCCATGCCCTCTAGTCCTGAAACATCTTTTTCACTTAAAAATAGTGTATTTCTGCACCCTGTTCCTCCTTGTAAGATACTTGTATGTCTCTATATTATCCCCTCTCTCCCTCCCCTCCTCCAGGGAGTATATGTTCAGTTCCTTCAACCTGTCCTCATAGGACTTGTGATGCAATCCATGCACCATCTTTGTTGCCCTCCTCTGAACCTTCTCTACCCTGTCTATGTCCTTATGTAGGTAAGGTCTCCAGAACTGCACACTGTACTCCAGGTGGGGCCTCACTAGTGTCTTGTATAGAGGAATTATGATCTCCCTTTTCCTGCTGGTGATGCCCCTGCCTATGCATCCCAGCATCCTATTTGCTTTACCTGCTGCCTTGTCACACTGTTTTCCTACCTTGAGGTCATCAGAGATGATAACCCCAAGATCCCTTTCCTGCTGGTGCATGCTATATCCTCACCCCCAACTGATATATTGTGCCAGGGTTTTTGTGCCCCATATGCATTATCTTGCACTTCTTTGCATTGAATTTCAGCTGCCAAACTCCTGACCATTCTTCAAGTTTCTGCAGGTCCCTTCTCATTCTGTCTACACCCTCTGGTGTGTCTACTCTGTTACAGAGCTTTGTGTCATCAGCGAACAGTGAAATTCTGCCTTCTAGGTCCCGCGCAATGTCACTGATGAAGATGTTGGATGAGCAAAAGGAAAATGAAAACTACTTCAGAAATAAAAAGTTATAACTGCCTATTTCTTAAAATTTGTATTATTTTCCTGTCTGCCTGTTTTGGCTCCACTAGCTCTTTAATTAGTGGACTACAAACTTTGAAAAATGGCAAAAGCCCAGGCCTGGATGGCTATGGATCAGAATTTTATAAAGCAGTGTTAGAAACCCTCCATAATATTCTCCTTAAAAACCTATCAACAGGCTCACACCAGTGCCTATACTCCGATACCTGGAGATATGCCACCATCTCTGCCATCCTTAAACCACAAACATATCCTTTGCTTTGTGATTCATGCTACCCTGTTTCTTTCCTCAGTGTGGATTACAAACTATTCACTAGCATCTTGGCTCATAGATGGAACCAAGTCCTCCCAACTACTAATGCCCCTGACCAGTCAGGGTTTTACTGGACATAGACAGACAGTTGAGACTTAAACAGACATTGCTATTGATAGATAAAAGCCCTCCCCCCCAGCATAAAACACTGGCCCTCATCATTAGTCTTGATGCCCAATAGGCATTTGATAAGATGTTGTAGGCAGTCATCCACCATACCGCAGCACATTTTCAGTTCCCTTTGAAGTTCCTTGATCTCATAAAGAGGCTGTATTATTCCCCTATGGCAATGGTAAAGGTAAATGGATCACTTTCGGACAGCTTCTCCCTCTCTAGAGGTACAAAGCAGAGCTATCTACTTTCATCGTGCTTACTCACACTACATGTGAAGCCATTTGCCCTGCTTCTCTGACAGATGGAAGAACTGAAAGGGATGGAGATCTGTGACCACGTCCATAAGGTGGCATACTTTTCAAACAATCTGCTTCTGTGTATTACAGGTCCGGAACAATCCTTATAGCCCTTGTCTGACTGTTAAGCAGATGGAATACCTGGTGGGATATAAAATAAATTAAGACAAAATGGAAGTCCTGCAAATACATTCAATTACTCCCTATCACCTGAGGTCCAACACCAATACCCATTTCATTGGAATAGACATTCCATTATATACCTCGGGGTGTGAATCAGATCAAACCTCCAAACTTATGTCAATTGAATTATTCCCTGCCAGAACAGGTGGTCCAAAAAGACCTTTACCCCAGTTCTGATTAATATTGTACATGTGTTCCAGATGAACATCCTGCCAGGGTACTTCTATCAGTGGAATAAATGGATTTTCAGATTCTTATGGGGAGAAGTCCCTGGATAGCCTACCGCAGATTTAAATGTCCTAACAACACTGGCCTGGTGGCACTGAGGGTTGAGGTGTTGGATGCCACACCTTGCGCCACGACTGTAACCCATGTTCGGGAATTGGTACGGCCTGCTGGGGGTCGGCTGGGGAGAGGAAGGATCAAGCATCTGGAGGACTGCTCTCCTTCTCCAGGGAGGGTAGGGGAGTTGGGTCTGGCGTTGCTTGCCACCTGGCTGAGGCTGGGAGACATGGTGTCACACCACATTGTGGGTGGAGCTGGGACGGACACTTGCTTCAGAGTTAGTGTCATTGCACTTACCCAGCTCCAGGGGCAATCCTACAAAAATCCGCTGGCCCCTGTGTATGATCTGGGGCTCCGGTGACCTGACCCTCCAGCCACCTTCAGTTCCACCTCAGCGGCCCCACTTGGGGGCATCCCTGGGTGAGGGTATGGGTCGCGGAGCCCAGGGTGAGCCTATTCATGGGGCTAGGGGAGCCAGTGGGCAAAAACAGCAATGGAAAAAAGAAACAGCAATGGAAAAAAAATGTCCTAGCAACAAAGGAGGACTGGCATTGCTGGACCTCTCCCTGTTTGCACAAGCAGCTTTGACAAAACAAGACTCATCATGGATGACAACTACAAACCAACCTTGATAGGTATCCATAGAACCCACTGACATAGCTCAGGAACTGGATGCCCTCCTGTCTGACTCCAAAGATTGGCGAGCTTTGAACCTTCCACTTTCCCATATCACACTGACACCACTCAAAGCTTGGTATCAACTTCTTGCCCACAAACGACTCAACTAGACCATACATTCAAAAAGTGGGCCTGCAAGGGTTTGTCACTTACCTACCAGCTTTATGAAAATGGCCACTTGAAACCAACCCTTTACACTGTTAAAGGGAGAATATAGGCTGGACCAGAGAGACCATTACAGATATCTGCAAATTAATCACTTTTTAAATGACCAGCTTGGACTTCGGGTAGACAATCCAAGTTTACACCACTTCTGGACTTTACACTTTCAGTTTTAAGAAGGGTCTGGACCATTTTATTTCTATTTGCTACCAAGTGCTACAGTGGTGTCCACAATGGCAGATGTCTCACAGGTACAAACCATCTGGGTGACTGAACTGTCAGTTAACCTAGAACCAGAAAATAAACCATGATTTGGTTCTAACAGTACAAGTTTATAAGTTCATATCAAAGGACAGGAGGGAGTATAGTTGGAAAATGGCAATTAGATACTTTAGAACCCCTTCTATCATTGTGAAATTCCTGGCCATGCCTGATTACTCTTGTTGGAGAGGCTGTGGTTGTGAGGTAGTCATGCATGCTCATGTATTGTGGTTCTGCCCCTGC
The DNA here is from genome assembly GCA_016271365.2 of Neoceratodus forsteri. Lineage (NCBI taxonomy): Eukaryota > Metazoa > Chordata > Ceratodontiformes > Ceratodontidae > Neoceratodus > Neoceratodus forsteri. The sequence continues at coordinate 1,087,443,849 of CM057449.1, read as the reverse complement.
CTTCTTTTTTTGGGGGTGGGAGGGGTGGTGGAGGCAGAAATAGGAGCAATGATCATTACTTGACCCCACAGCCTGCACTACTTTTACACTGCTCACCTCATATTCAGAATAACAGTTCTCTGTATTTGTTTGGTATCTTCCTAACGCAGCCACAAATGCCATAACATGGCTCTGGCTCAAACCATAATCTCTACCACAATGCCAAGATAGTATTTGGGGCATTCATAAAATTAAAAAATATATATGTATCGTACTTCCAAAAGATGGAAGAGAGGAACTAGAATACGAGGAACTCATGGCTGCTACATATTTTGTTGTTTTGACCTGGTATTCTCTCCTGAGCTACACCTGACGTCTTGAGGTAGGAAGTGATGCTACATGGAGCTACTTGAGGAACATAGGGCCAGAAATGACATAACGGGGAATGTAGTGCTCTGAGAGAATTCTACACACTATCTACATTTGCCTACTGGTACTGTATTTGATGTTTTGTAGACAATGTTGTTCATCAACCTTGCACAATAAAAAATCTGTGTCATATGTCTCTGATAGTCTGGCAAAAATTTCAATATACTTTAAATTAAAAAAAAAAAAGCCCTGAGGATGGAAAAGTGGAACTCCAACATTTTGAGGTCTTTGAAATGGTTTCTGGCTCTAAATTAAAAAAGGAAAAAGGTATGGGGAAAGTAACTCAAAATCCTGAAGTTGGTTTGATTCCGTATGTGGCAGGGGTTCATTGTACCTTAGTCCCAGTCAAGTTACTAGGAATATGATTTGGAGGCCCTGATATGGGGATACACAACTAGAGTCTTAAATTAAGCGGGGTCTGGCAGTATAGCCTAGAAGTTAGAGTAATGAGCTGTGAATGAGCTTTGTACCTCCAGCAGACCTTGGTTTGATTCTCACAACCTCACCTTGCATATTGTGTGACTCTGAACAAGCCACTTAACTTCTCCAGTTCTCCTGGATCACATCTTAAAACATGCACTTGTGTCTTGTGGGTCTTACACAGTTAAAAAATAATAATAAAAAAAAGACAAATTGCAGAAGCCCAGGTCACCAGCTGGTGTGCCTGGCCTATATGTAAAGCAAAAGTAGTTTTTATGGACCAAACCTTTTTTGATTCCTGTGTTTCTTTATCTCAGTTTCATCCTCCCCGGCATCCCTTGAGGCCAAATTGTATACTGTTTTTTTTTGGTTACTGTGAGGCGGTAGATTATATCCCATGAAAAAATGTGATACCTATCAGGAAGTGAAACAAGGGGTCTTACTTTGATGAATCCCCTGGTTTTCTTTTTTTTTTCAGTTTTAACCTGAGTTCCATCATCCAGGGAAACCTGTCTTATGGCCTTGTACCATTGGCAGGTAAATGTGGAATATTGATGGCACATTGAGAAAGCAATTCCCTGAGATCCATCAGAGGGAGGGCTACCCAGTCAGCTCCTAGATACAGGAGTGTTTTTCAAAACTTAAGTAATGGAGAAAACCTAAAGTTTGGGTTTCTACTCTTTTTAGTAAATAAAACGTTATTCTTGGATACTTCATGCACCCTTTGTTGCTGCACCGATATTTTCCCACAATCAAGGGATTGCAGAGAGTGTAATCACTGGGCAGCGTATTGATAATCAGGTTCTTAAGAAAATGGATGTGGTATGGCTTTCAACTCATGGCAGACTCAATGCTAAGGTAATGCCAGATTTTAAACAGTCTCAGAAAGGATGTGTGTTGGGCAAGGATGTGTGAGGAATGAGGTGTGAATGGAACACACTTTTTTCACTGCTGTTATATAGGTTGGATTTGGCCCACCTTGGCAGCTCTTTGAGGTTGCCAGAGTTTGGTCAAACACATTTTCAGATATTGGTCCTGGGAGAAGGGAACCACCTATGGGACAAATGGAATCACTGCTGAAGTGAAGGCATGTGGAATATCTTGGATCCAGTGGGTTACAAGACCCGAGACGGCATGGTTTCACAGGTGGGAGTTCATATCAGTTGAATCTAATAGATTTCTTTGGGTGGGTGATGAAGGAACCACATCAGAGTAGAATAGTGGATGTGGCCTACCAAGATTTCAGTAAAGCATCTGACACAGTTCCACATAGGAGACTAGTAAGCAAGCTGGGTAGCTTAGGAGTGGACCTAAAGGTGGTAAACTGGATAACAAACTGATTAGGGGATAGGTGACAGAAGGTGGTAATAAATGGAGTTCACTCTAAGGAAGGGAGGGTTACCAGTGGGGTGCCTCAGGGAGCAGTGCTGGGACTGGTTCTCTTTAATGTCTTTATAAGTGACATTGTAGAGGAGCTGGAAGGGAAGATCTGCCTCTTTAAAGATGACACCAAAATCTTCAATCAGGTGGGCATTCCAGGGGGTGGGAGTGGGTGGAAAGGATGAGCAGAGAGCTGAGAAAACTAGAGGAGTGGTCAAGGGTTTGGCAGCTGGGTTTCAATATAAAAAATTGCAAAATAATGCACTTAGGGCACAGAAACCCAAGGGTGGAGGGAATCACCAAGTTTGGTCGACAGTAAATCTGTCGACCACACACATAGCGATGGCACAATACTGATGCAGGTATTGTGCCGCCCAAGCCCCCAGTTTTTTCTGTGGGGGGCTGCACCTCCCACACCCCCAAAGCAGGGGGATCTGATCCCCGCACTCCTCGGACTTTAGGATTCTCAACTCCAGGTTGGTATTGGTCCAGAGAGGGGGCAGGACACTGGGGGAAGTGAAACACGGAAACGGACCATTACAGCGACTGTCGCTGTAGTGGTCATTTTCCGTGTTTCACCATCGGGTGTCAGGCAAAGGGGGGCCTCACAGGGTGAAGTACAAAATGGGAGGAGTGGTACTGATGACCACCAAGCAGGAAAGAAACTTGTGGTAATAATATTGGATGACCTAAAGGTGGCCAGGCAGTGCAACAAGGCAGTAGAAAGGGCTAGTGGGATGGTGAGGTGCATAGGCAGGGGTATCACCAGCAGAAAGAGGGAGGTGGTGTTGCCTCTGTATAGATCACTGGTAAGGCCCCACCTGGAGTATTGTGTACAGTTCTAGAGACCACATCTCTGGAAAGACATAGACAGAGACAGAGTGGAGGCAGTTCAGGGAGGGCAACTAAAATGGTGCAGGATCTGCATCAAAAAACTTATGAGCAGAGACTAAAGGATCACAATATGTACATCCCTGGAACAGAGGAGGGAGAGGCTGGATATAATAAAGACCTTTAAATACCTCATAGGGGTAAATAAGGTACTGGAGGGGAATATTTTTCAGAAGAAATGTGCTCAAAAACAAGGGGGCATGCTATGAAGCTGGGGGGGGGGGTTAGTTTCAGGACAGAAGTGAGGAAGTACTTCTTTACAAAACAGAGTGGTAGATTCCTGGAATAGCCTTCCAGCAGAGGTGGTGAGGGCAGAAACAGTGGTGCAGTTCAAGAATGCATGGGATAAGCACAAAGGGAATCATAGTTGAAAGGAAGAGGGAGGGAGAAAGAGCTGTTGATTGGGCATGGTCTGTGGTAATAGTGTAGGAAGGGAAAACTGGGCAGGCTGGATGGGACAAGTGGTCCTTAACTGCCATCAAGTTCTATGTTTCTTTGTTTCTAACTGCAGCACAATGACTTTAATCTGTGTATGTCTTAAATGGTGTACATGGCAAGTAAGATGCCAGTTTGTACTCCAGAAGAAAATAATTCCTTTGACTTGTCCTATTTAATATATCAAGAATGATCTTAAGTCCATCAGAGAAAGAGAACATAGGTTTCTACCCAGAACCATATTTGTACAGCTGGTGCATGATGTTAAAAGTTTATATAGGAGTCCATGGTGTGCAGAGGTTATGATTTTCCTTGTTTACTTTTTGTTTTTCTTCTTTAGTTTCTTATTATAATACAGGCAACATTGTGAACGTATTTATATTTGAAGACAACACTGTGAAGTAACAGTTTTTCTTGTTTCACGGCAGATGTAGATTTCCTGCTTTGTGTTCAGGAGGAACTTGGAGTGGATGAGACCGACATGGCAGCCCAGATGGTGGAGATAGCTTACCTCCCCCACGTGGAGTACTGAGAAAGCCCATATTTCTGAAATTCTGACTGCAGTGCCTGTATTACCTGTAGTGGGTGTAACTGTTTCTGTTCAAGAGCAGGAACATACAGAATAAAGGATGGGAAAGTGTGTGATACAAGAATTTAATGCACACCCGAGATGTGGAATGCTGCATAAACCCCGAGAGCAAAGCTTGAGGGGTTTATAAAAGCATCCCATACTGAGGGTGTGCATTAAATTCTTGTATGCACACTACCCCGCTGGTCAGCAATTTTTTTCCAGTCTGACTTCTGTGACCATGTGTCACACACACACGCACGCACGCACTCACATAGCTTGATTTTCAAAGGGGCTGCATCCCTGCAATGGACTTGCGGCAGTGGTGTTTGCTGCAGCAAGCCATGCAGCAAGCATGATTCTGAAAGCCATGTGGTGATGCAGCACAGTTATGCCACCTACCCTGTGGCATACATTTGCAGCCATGGGGATACCCTTGTTACAGGGCTTGTGCCAAACCTTTGGTGCAAGCTGCCGAAAAATGGGTAAAATGTTGCAACTGCACCAGCCCTACTAAAATTGGACTGTGTTGTGTCCATGGCCTTTGACACAGCTGCGTCAAACTTAGTGGTGGAGACAGGGTGTGATGCAAGCCCTGCGTTCACCTTCTAAAACTGGGCCCACAGTCTCTGTTTCCCTCTCCCTCCCTCCCTTTCCAGGTTGAACTTTTTCTTCTTTCTTTTTGTTTTTACTGTTTTTTTTGTTTACTCACAGTTTGCAGTCATGATTGGGCTAGTGCTATAGCTAATCAAGCTGCGGCCCCCTTCCTGCTGACACGTGATGTTCCAAAGCGAATGAACAGCAGGATCAACCAGATAGACCTTAGGTAGGGTCAACCAGATAGATTTAAAACAATAAAAATAAAACTAAGCAAAGTGTTTTTGTGGTGGCTCCTTGGTACACGCGAGACAGAGCCACCATGTTTGCAGAAGTTTTAAGCTCACCCACACAGAGAACAAGAGCCAATGAGGGAGTGCAATGTTTTGAAAGACAGTGCACATGAATGCCATAATAACTTGTGGGTTATTACAGCAACTATCAACTTGGTCAGCCCATAGAAAAAACATTGCTGACCATTAATTATAACCTCTTTATGGTGGAATTGAGAGTTTGAATAGAAACCTGCCTTCTTCTGATTGTTTCTGATCGAAAGAACACTATATACAGCACCTGTTGAATGATGCTCTGCAGAAGAAACAATCTGCACACATTTGGGAGGTTGGTGTGGCTGCTGAAACTTTGTCTGCAATAACTCAGGAAGTATGGACTTTGTAGAGCTGGCCCCAGATGTTCTTGGAGTAGTGACTACCATCACACGGAACTTAATGAAATATCCACAGAAAAACAGTGCCTGGACTTGGAGCTGTATAATAAAGAGCTGCCTGTTAAACTTACAGCTGATAAAGAGGAACACTGCATGCTGCAAAAGGAGAAACTCCGCCAGTGCACTGGAGACTCAGGTCCTGTGTCTCCTCTTGCTGCTTCTCCTGGACTTTCTATTGATGCTATTGCTGCAGAGACTGTGCCTCCTGGCATAGAGCGAGTGGCCAGGCACTTGTCAGTCTCTCATCTGGAGTGTGCAGCTGATGCATCAAATTGTTCAGCTGAGCCATGGATCAAAGCCTCCTGAGCTTGTCACGACGTGGCCACTCATGCTAATCCTGAGAGTGGGAGGCAAACAGTTGAAAAGAAATGTGTTATATCCAATCCTAAGCAGCCAACAATACACCCACATTTGGCCCCAATGCTCAGTATGGGTACTGACTCCCACAGGAGAAGCAGTTGGATGGCCATTTTCTCAGGGAAGAAATCTGTGCAGAAAAATAAACACACTGTACTGTCTGCTGACAACATAGTTGAGAAGTTGAAGCAATCAGCCTGGGAACAAAAGACCAGTGGGGGATGCAGGTGCTGGATGGAATCCTGGCTCCTCTCCCATTCAGTGTCGCCCTGTGCACATTAATATGCCCTTTCCTCACCTTCTAGCAGTGTTGTTGATATGGCCTTTCCGGGTTCTGGTGTTACGGGGTGGGGGGGGGAGTAAGCAGTAGATAACACAGCTGCCCAGAAGGCTTTTCCAAATCTCTGTACATTCTGATGCTGGTGTTCTTTCAGGGCAGCAAGCCATGCCTGAGTTGAATGTATTGTCAGAATCTACCCAGTCCTTTGAGCTTGTTAAAGTGTGCTGTGAAAGACAGGGATGAATGGGAAGTAAATGGTGTTTGAAGTTCCTTTAGCACAGACTGCTATTGAAGAGCTACAGCAAGGCCCTCAGGAAGAGCCAACAACACTGAACCCTGTTCTAACCACAGAAACAAATAATCATCAGCAGCCTTTTGATCTTATGGCTTCAGTGGAACTTTCACGCTTACAAGAAGAGTGTAAGGACATGCTGAGCTCTGTTCTTAGAGAGGGTCAGAAAACTATTACTATGTAGCATTTAAGTGAAATGCTCCGTACTGTGAGGAATACAGATGGTGAACCCCCACCAGGTCCAGATTCACCTAAGCCAAGTACCTCAAAAGATTCTTCTGGTTTCTGTCCCCACGAAGGAAAACAAATGATACTCAGATTTCTGTAAAACAGAGTACAGGGTGTGCACAGGCAGACACAAATAAGCAAAGAAAAAGTCCACTCTGCACTCAATCAAGGATGAGACAAACATTTTCAGATGCCAGTAGCACAAAGTTTATTGTGGCAAGATCGCCCAGGACAGTACCTTACATCCCAGTGCTTCAGCCCAACACAGGGCCTTCCTCAGCTTAGAAAGGCCCAGTGTTGGGCTGAAGCACTGGGGATGTAAGGTGCTCTCTCTGGGTGACCTTGCCACAGTAAAATTCATGATACTGGTATCTGAAGATTTTTGTCTCATCCTTGGTTGAGTGCAGAGTGGACTTTTTCTCAGATTTCTTTAAGCCAGCCCCAGAACTGGCACGATGGATGACATACGGGGCCATCTATTTGTTCTGTGCACACTCCTGAAGGCAGAAATGTTTTTTTTGCTTCAGAGATTTTTGCTTTGATCTGCTCAGTAGGTGACACTGACCTTGGCATTAGTTTTAATCTTCAGTGAGCCTGGACCGCTTCTGGAAAAAGTATACCAGCCTTAAAGATACTCCAGTATGGACCCCATTTTTTGCTGCCCCGTTCAAAAAACCTGCATTCAAAAGAGTAACATTTCTATTTAAGAGTGACTGGGTGAGTATAGTAGACATTCTATACTGGTTAAAACAGAGATGTAGTGTTCCTGGTAACTCAGACCTTATCATAGATTCTGAATTAATCTGGACAAAGGGGTGGTGGATAAAGGTTTGAGTTATACACTAGGATGGTGGGATACACCATCTCCCTATTTTTCTCCCTAGAAGGGACAGAGGAGCTCTGTTTTACCAGAGCCAAAAGAAAGCTTGTTTCAAGTGTGGCTCCACATCATACCTGAGTAATGCTTGTGATAAGCAGAAATACAGCGTAAGTACTGAACTAGGTCACCTAAGTGCACAGTGCTCAAGAAACATGAAATGTAATCTGTGTGATGAATCTGACCACTGATATCGGGCCTGCTCCTGGCTGGCACACAATACAGGAGACCCAAAGGACCAGGCAGAGCATGATTTTTGTATCAACTGGTCATAGCGCGAGGGACCCTGGAAGGATGATTCCTGGTTCACAGAATGCCAACACACAGGGCAACAACATAAAGATGCAGCAGCAGAATCACATGTTCTGTCTCCTACATCAGCTTGTGTCCCTCAGGAAGAGGAAATGGATACAGCACAGCCCCCTCCTTCTATGACGGTGGATCATAAGAGAGACCCTGGTGGTGTCTAGAGAAGCAGCATCCACAAGCCCCACCCACTGCCCAGACCTCTGAATCACCTGCACCTGCTGAAGAGCCTCCAGTATCACCCACCATCTACATGCTTCTGGGAACAATAGTGATTGACACAGATGCAGTAGACACCAATCCTGCAGTAGTAGTTGCAATGCCTCCTCCATCTACACCTGTCACTGAGACCCTGCAAGTGATTACCAGAAGAAGAAACACAGGAAGTCTCCCTAAGCCTAAATTGACCAGAAAGAAGGATATTCCATTATGGAATAAATATGACGTTCTGGGAAAGAGAAAAAGACTGGGGTGAGACTCAAGAGGACTCAGTCGACTCCTCTCTTACCTCCTGACAGCATGACCCTTCATCAGACAATGAAGGAGGACTCTGATGCACATACGTCCAAAAAGGGGAAGTCTAAAGCAAAAGGGGGTATGAAAAAAATCAAAGTGATGTGGTGTTTACAGTCTCTTCTTTTTTTATTTTTCTTAATGGGAGGGTTAGTCCACAGTTTTATTGTTGGCACCCTTAATGTCAATAATATCAAAAGCTGCAGGAGATTAATAGCTACTTTATCTTTTCTCTGTGTATCTCACTGTGGCATAATCTTTTTACAAGACACCAGACTTCATATGAATGGGGATATTAGTAAAGCCCAGCATTTGTGGAGGTTGAACCCTCTTTCTGGTCTCTGGATGAAGGCAGTTGCTCAGGAGTTGGCATTGTTTTTGTCAGCCCAAACTTGTCTCTGGCTTGACTGGTGGATACTGTTCCAGGGTGGGCTTTCCTCTTGGATGTCACTTTTCATTACATTGTATGCCCTGCAGACAAAATCTGAAAAGGCAAATATTTTTTAAGTTAGTGCAAATTTTTTGTACATCTCACAAGGTGTCATACTTAGGGGAGAGGTTTACTGTGGACTAACCTTCTCTGATAGAGGTGCTCACAGCACAAAAGTCTGTAGTTACTTTCATTTCCTGAAGGAAACTGGAGAAAACTGGTTTAATGATGCTTCCTTTTTCATATTGACCAATTCTTCTTTTGTATACCCATATGAAAAAAGAAAATTGGCTCACAAAAAAAAAAAATTAAATGTTTAAAAATACATTTCTGGATAAATTTTCCAGAAACTAAGTGCAGAATCCACCTAACAGGGTCCTGACTAGCAAGATACATGTGTTGGTATGTGTACAGGATGTCATTTTTGTGAGTTTTGACATTGTTTTTAATGGAAACAAGACAGCAGACTTACGAAAAAATATTTTTTTCCTCATGAAAAGGATTACCCTATATGAAAAAGGATCCTTTTTCGTATGGACCAGATTCTTTTTTCATTCCAAGCAGCTATCAAAAAGACTGTGCTAAGCATGCGCAGAACCAAAATTTCAAAATTAAATAACTTTGGAGTGGATTAGTATTTTTTCACCAAACCAGTGAAAGGCAGATCTGTGGGCCAATCCCTTTCTACCCTGAACACTTCAGACCAAGTTCCACACCATACAAGTGCTAGATGATGACAAAAAAACCCATCAGAACACAGCAATTTTTTAAAACTTTTTTTGCTATCTGCGTCTCATAATCTTCACATCTAATCAGAATGAAACTTGGCACATCAAGAGCTCTACTCCCCCAAAACCACACCTGCAACATTTTGTGCAAATCCATTGAATGGTTGCAAAGATATTGAAGTGCAAAGTTTGAGGTTTAACATAGAAACCCATTCTCAACTCTAACTATAGTGGCGCTACCGAGCAATTATAATACTAAGGGTAAGAAGTTCCAAACAAACCCATTTGATGACTTCAGATCCAGGACAAATGACCGGACTTTGTCATCCATTCAGGATATTGATGGCACCTTACTGAAGGATACCTGGGAACAGTTGAGTTACTTAGGCTGCTATACAGAATTGAAATTTGGAACTCCCACTTCTTTGCAAATTCCTTGTGATCAATTTCTTAGCGAACTTCAAATTCCAGATCTCTTATAGGAATATATGGATATGCTGAGTGCAGATATAATATCTACAGAAATCTTTTGAACTATTTCTTCACTCCCCTCTGGTTCAGTTACTGGTGCAGATGGCCTTCCTGGAGAATTATATGGTTACATTGGGGTTTACTTTCAAACTGAACTAGTCCAGCTTTTTAATTATATGTTCTCAGTCAATAATTTGGGTTTTAGTCTTAGACAAGGTATCCTGATTTTCCTGCACAAAAAGCCAGACAGCTCTAATATTAATGAGTCGAGACTGATAAGTCTTTTATATACTGATTGGAAGATTCTTCCTATGATTTTGACCTCCAGACAGTCAAAGGTGCCCACTTCATCATTGATTTCTCACAGTCTTGCAGTATATCTGGAAGGCAGATGTAGCATAACCTACACTTGTTGTAGGAAGTAGTGGAATGTGGGAATAGGAGGCAGATCTTGGGCTTTCTTCTGGCATTGGACCAGTAGAAGGTCTTTGATTGAGTTTCCCATTATTTTTTATTTGCTATTTTATGCTGGTATGGGACTCCAGATAGTTTCTTAGGATGAATTAAACTATTATACTCCACAGCTCTGATTTCCCCTGTATTACATGGGTGTCCTGGACAGGTGATCCAAACAAAGAGAGGAGTGCAGCAAGGATGCCCACATTGTTCTTTATTAATTATATGTGTTTAGTCTGGATCTTGTAATTTATAAAATAAATAGTTCTCCAGAAATTCATAAACTAGTTAACTTGCATCAGTGAGGTGGTTCCCTCGAGTCTGGACTACACAGATGACATGTACTTAATGATTTGGGATCTAGAATCTGCACAAGTGGTCTCTTGTAAGTTGGGAGAATTCTCAGGTGTCTCTGGAGCCAAAGTACACTTCAGCAAAAGTGAGGGAATGACTTTGGGGTCCCTAAAAGACTCCTGTTGAGACAATGTATCTGGAATCTATATAGAGTGGGGACCTTAAAACATTTTGGGTGTACAATTCAGAGACAGGGACATGGATCCACTAAATTGGGAGACTAAACCAATGCTTGCAGACCAGAAAATTAACCACTGGAATAACTGACCTATCTCCAAGGCAAAAAGAGTCTTTCTGATAAAGATTCATTTTAGTACCAATCTTGGTTTTGTTTTTCCTACACCTAAAAAACTTGAAGCTAAGCTATATAATATATTTTTCAGACTGCTATGAGGAAGATGTCTTAACCTGGTTAAGTGCGCCCATACATGTAGAAAACCTGGGGAAGGGGGGTTAAGGGTGGTGAACCCACTTGTCTTTTTCCACTGTATTTTTTTGTTCATCTTTTTATGGCCCATTATTTATTTGCTTTTGATGACCGGGTAAGTACACTAGGCAAAGACCCTGCCGATTTTCAGGAACGACCCAGGAGAGTACAAATACAGGCATTAAACAGTCAGGTAACATAAGAACAAAGACAATACAGTAATAAGTAGTTTCCACACAGGGATAGTTTAGGAATATCCAAAATAACAGGACATGACTAGAAAAATTAAAACTCTACACAACCCATTCCTCAGGGATGAGGAGTTGATTGATGGCAGCAAATGAATAAACCTGAAAGAAAGCAGTACAATAAGGAAGAGTGGGAGGTGAAATTAGGCAGGTATATTGCAGTCACAAATATCAAGTGATTGGAGGTGAGAAAAAAGTGCAGATTTAAAGGAGGAGTGAGAGGAGGATCCATTATAGGACAGTTAGACGAGATTTGGATGCCATCAGAGAGACACTGGAGCTCCTCAATTCTGACTACATGGAGGGGGGGAGGTAGAATCCTGGATAGATGTGGACTTTCAGTTTCTGGTTTTGTAGAGTCCTGTTTTTTAAACCACAGACAGTGGAAGCTGACTTTCTCTCAAGTGTCCTCAGGCTCCAGAAAAGAGCTGTATAGACATATTGTAACCTCTTTCTTTTTAGAGCCTCTCTATGATGCCATTGGAGGACTGCCACCTTCCCTGGTTGCAAAACAATTGATGGATGCCCAGATACCTAGAAAAATGAAAGTCATGGCTAGACTATGTATACATAGCAAACTACAGGTCAAGGGGAACAACAAACATAAAAGTGAATATTACTATCTTCGGGACTTCTGTGGACAGATCATTGAGTTAATGCAGCATTTGTTTTTTCCATGCTCTTACATCTGAGATTTCTGGACAGAACTTACAGTACCATTCAATGGAAGAATCCCAGTTTTGCAAATATCACATATGAAAGTCTGGTATATTGTTCTTTTCCCGGAGCTTAGAAAGTATGGGACTACAGCATTCTCTGCATTATACTGGCTTGTTAAAAGTGATGCATCTGGCATGCCAGGTGCTCATTATTTCAACAAAAATGTATCCCTTTTCATCTATTAATATCTCATGCAACAAATTAAATCATGGTTGTTTATAATCAGGAACTAAAACGGTTACCGCTGCAACAATTTTGGTATCTATGGAAGGAGGTACAGTGGATCTAACCTTTGCTTTTACAGTTTTGTATTATGTTTCATTTATTATTTGTATAATTTATGTGAGGAATTGCAAGAAGGCTGTATTATATATTGTTTTCCCTTTTCCTTTTTCTTTTTTCATTAGTTATTCCTTTTGGTTATATGAGCATTTAGTGTATATAATTTTTTTCCCCTCAGTGACATAGTTTATTTTTTTCTGTTTGTATGTGTACATATATTTTTATCAATCACAAAATACCACTACTCTTCTTCAATAAGTGCTATAGGATCTTTTGCTTCCACCTGGAGTATGACCAGAGATGAGCAGAAGGGATCTCGGTTTAACATCTCATCTGAAGGATGGCACATCCACTGTACAGCATCTCCTTTGTACTGCAGTACAGGGTCAGTTATGGATATTACCCCAAGTACTTGATATGTAGCCTAACTGAGATGCCACTGTTCATTTCCAGTGGTGTTCCACTTGGGATAGCTTGACACCTCTCAATACCATTAGTACTCTGATTTTAATTTGTTCACGTGTTTTAGTATGGGATGGTTAGGAGAAAAAAACATTTGTTTTTCTTTTCATTTAAGGGAGTTTTATTGTTAAGCCATAGTTAAAGTTTTTTGTCTGTAATGGTGGCAAGCATGTTTGTGATGGAAATCAGGGATCAGTGACCAATGAATTTACCTAAAACAAGTTCTGTGCTGTGAATTTGTTGGGGAGTAATATACTTCCACATGACTCGTTTTTCAGTCAGACAGATTACTGAATTATTCTTGTCTGTATTATGAAGTTAATTCACATCTTTGTCATCTGATCACTTTCTGAAATAAAGCTCTCTCCACACTTGCTGGTTTGGATGCACGTAGGCAACATTTTATTTTGGCATTAAAATTATATTTACATCTCTATTCATTTCACATTTTCATTCAACAGTAAATACATCAGTCCATTATTTCATCTGGAACTTTCTTCCTTCCTTCCCGGTCCTCTTCTTCTTGTGTGTTCTCCTTTGGGATCCAGACACTCAGATCTGACCCTCCACACCATCACTAGAACCAGGTAGCAACTTACCAGGACCTTCACTCCCCTAGGTTTGGACACTAGGAACCCGAACCCTAGTCTTTATCCATCCTCCCCTTTTTACTTCATGCCTGGGTGCCATTTGCCCCACACCATGTCACCCTACCCCAGGCCTGACACTAGGATCTGACCCCAATCTCTCCATCCCTCCCCATTTTACTTCATGCCTGGTGCCATTTTCCCAGCCCATGTTGCCCTACCCTCCCCCTTTCTGCCAACCCCTATTCTCCATCACTTGTTTCCCACCCCTTGTTCTTCTTCCCACACCGGGCCACTTGCTGCCCACCATTTGGGCTCTGTCAGCACACACCCACAAATGAAACTGCTGCCCTTCTGCAGTGCCCAAGCTACCTGACTGGGCCCCTGTTTCTCCACTGGAGGCCAAGCAAAATGTCTGTCCTTGTTGCCTACCATCCAAGCATCTACTCCCTATTAATTTTCCAGCTCCTGTCCCTCTGCCATTCTGGGGGCAGGTGGGTAGGTAAATTCCTAGCAAATGAGGGCTACTGGAGGGCTGCTGGCTGCTATATACCCCCAGAACCCCCCTTGGCTGGGCCCCCAGTCCCTCCCCTAGCCAATGGGCTGTGAGCTTCCATTCCTGTGTCAAATGACACACTGTGAGATCATTAACCCTGCCTCCATCCTCCTCTTCCTTCCTCTCCCCTCCCTTTCTGCCTTATTTCTTGAAGGGCCACCTGACAATTTGTCATGTCTTTTAGTGGCAAACCTATTTGTCATTTGATCCCTTTTCCAAAATAAAACTCTCTCTCCACACTTGCTGGTTTGGATGCTCATAGGCAACATTTTATTTTGGTATTAAAATTATATTCACATCTCTATTCATTTCACATTTTCACTCAACAGTAGACACATCAGTCCATTATTTCATCTGGAACTTTCTTCCTTCCCTGTCCTCTTTTTCTTGTGTTTTCCACTCAGATCCGACCCCCCACACCATCATAAGAACCAGGTACCAACTTACCAGGACCTCCACCCCCCCCCAGGTTTGGACACTAGGAACCCGAACCCTAGTCTTTATCCATCCCCTCCCTTTTACTTCATGCCTGGGTGCCATTTGCCCCACACCATGTCGCCCTGCTCCCTCCCTTTCTGCCTAACCCCTATTCTTCCTCACTTGCTCCCCTTTTTCCTCCACTGACCCATCTCCCACTTGCTATGGAAGATGGGGCTACCCCCTTGTGGGCTAGTACCTAGGGCCCTTCTTCTCAATCACCCCTAATAGGTCCATGATGGGTCTGAGGAATAGGCACATGCCAAACTCCAACAGATGGACCCCGTCAGATCTATAAACTTCTGCCAGCTCAAAGGAAATGTCCCTGTGCTGCATAAGTACTCCCCCCCATCTCAATCGCTACCCTTACCACCTTCCTGTTGAGTCATTTCCTACCCTTCTCCACTGCCCTAACTTCCTTGGCACCTCTCCACACCCTACAGGATGTAATCATGGACCAGTTGATGATCACCCCCAGCCACCACCACTTAACCCTTTCCAAGTCTGCCATTACGGCCTGCACTAATGTCTCCAATGGTGTCCCTCCCAAGTCATTCCACCCCAAATGAATGACCAGGCAGTCCGGCCTGACCCACTATACCCACAGCTCCTTTAATAAGAGCATCAGCTACGCCCATCTCATGCCCCTTATTCCCCTCCATTGCACCTTCATGTACTCTAGGTCAGTCTACAGCTGCATCCCACCCCATCTGGCTGCTGCGAATCTCTCGGCACAATAGATGAAGGAATGCCCCATGATCTACACCCTTCGCTTTAATCCTGCCAAGGAAAGAACAAAAAACAGGGTACGAAACCGTGCCATCAATACTTCACATATGTTTTGTAGCAGCTGGCTCTCTAGCACCCCACCTGCATTACCTCTGCCTCAGATCCACCTCTTGCTGTGGCTTCTGATGCTGCACCTATGCGGAATGAATGAGGGATGAATTTACTGTGCTCCTCTCCCACAAACAAGAGGACCTTCTTAAGGACCTCTCCAACCTGGAAACCTGTCACCGGGCTGCCATCCCTGTGGCAGAACCATATTGCCTTACCTGTACCCAGGATATTCCCATATGCCTCTAATTCTGTAATGGTGCACACTTCCCCTGGTGCCTGTCTGATTAGTATTACTGCCTCACGCCTACCACCTTGATCTATTTTGGACCTAGGCAGCTGAATAACCACCCTTTACTGTCTCCACTTGATGTCTTCTGCCAGCAGCCCCTGTCCTGTCCCAGTTTCCTTTGGGGCCACCACCTCCCCGACTCTGAAGGCCCCTCTAGCCATAACTGTGAAAACCACCCTGAACAAACATGCCTCCTTTGCTGTAGTGCCCACATGCTGTAGGGCCCCAACTACCCTCTGGAGCAGTTGCCCCATGATGTGCTGTCTCCTGTCCTGCTTTGTTCTCTGGCCCCTGTGCCAGCCTGTGACCATGTGCTTTACTGCTCTTCTGGCCATGGCATCTGGCCAACCTCTATCTTTACAGAAACATAGACTTTGACGGCAGATAAGGACCGCTTGGTCCACCTAGTCTGCCCATTTCCCTACCTAGAGGATAAGCTGCAGATCCTATTTAACCAACAGCCTGTATCTTCCTACCCACCACAAAAATTGCCTTATGTCTGTCCCATACATTCTTGAATTCTCTCACAGTTTTAGACCTCACAAGCTCCTCAGGGAGGCTGTTCCATGTGTTCATCACCCTCTCTATAAAAAATACTTCCTCACATTGCCCCCTGAGCCGTCCTCCCTCTATCTTCAAATTGTGTCCCCTTGTTCTTGCACATCTCTTTTTCTGAAAGATGCTACCCTCTTTGACTTTGTTGATTCCACTGAGGTACTTAAAAGTTTGTATCATGTCCTCCCATCCCTCTTTTCCTCAAGGGTATACATGTTATGCTCCTTTAGTCTCTTCTCATATGACTTCTCTTGCAGACCAGGCACATTTTAGTTGCCCTCCTCTGAACTGCCTCCATCCTGTCTATGTCCTTGCAGAGAGGGTGTCTCCAGAACTGGATGTATTACTCTAGATGGGGTCTCACCAACTGTCTGTACAGGGGGATAACAACTTCCTGTTTTCTGCTGGTGATGCCTCTCCCTATACATCCCAGTATCCCCCCAGCCCTCCCTACCACCTTCTCACATTGCGTGCCAACCTTAAGGTCATCTGATATGATTACCCCCAGGTTCCTTTCCATTTTTGTTGTTGTTACTGCCTCCCCCTTCTTTGTGTAATCTTCCCCTGGGTTTTTGTTTCCCAGGTGCAGTATTTTGCACTTCTTTGCATTGAATCCAAGCTGCCATACTTCTGACCATTCTTCCAACCTTGCCAAGTCCCTTCTCATCCTTTCCATGCCTTCTTGTGTATCAACCCTGTTGCAGATCTTTGTGTCATCTGCAAAGAGGCATACTTTTCCTTCCAGTTTCTCTGCAATGTCACTTTTAAAGACATTAAAAAGGACTGGACCCAGTACTGAACCCTGCGGTACCCCTCTAGTAATGCCTCTTTCTTCAGAGTGGACTCCATTTACAATTACCTTCTGTGTTCTGTTGTCCAGCCAATGTTTTACCCAGGCTACCACTCTGGGATCCACTCCCAGGCTGGTTAATTTGACTATTAATCTTTTGTGTGGGACTGTGTCAAATGCCTTGCTAAAGTATAGGTAGGCCATGTCCACAGCCCCTCCCTCATCTACTACTTTGGTCACCCAGTCAAAGAAATCAATTAGATTTGTCTGAGATGACCTTCCCGCTGTGAACCCATGCTGCGTTGGGTCCTGTGCCCCACTGGCCTCTAGGTACTCAACAATTCTCTCCTTCAGAAGTGATTCCATCACTTTCCCTACCACAGAGGTCAAACTGAAAGGTCTGTAGTTTCCTGCCTCTGTCTTGGTCCCACTTTTGTGAAGGGGAATCACATCAGCCTTCCTCCAGTCCTCAGGTACCACACCATCCTCCCATGATTTGTTAAAAAGGGTAGTCAGTGGTGTCACTAGTTCTCTGCTTAATTCTTTTAGAATTCTGGGGTGAATTCCATCTGGCCCCATTGCTTTGTCCACCTTCAGTTTTAGGAGTTCTTTCAGAACCCGTTCTTCTATAAAAGGACTGGGATTGACCCCCAGAGTGCTTCTGTTAATTGGATTAGGCACCTCCCACTTCCTCTTGTGAATACTGAACAGAAGTATTCATTCAGTATCCCTGCTTTTTCACTGTCACTCTCTGCCTACCCACTGTCCATTCTATTCAGCCTCACTATCCCTCCCTTTGTCTTTCTATGCTCCCTGATATACCTATAAAAGGTTTTATCCCCCTTCTTAACCAAGTTGGCTATCTTTTCCTCAGTTTGGGCCTTTGCTATTCTGACTACCCTCCCTGCTGCCTTCTGCCTTCTGCCTTACCTGGTATAGTTCTCTGTCCTGCTCCTTCTGTGTTTCCTTATACTTCCTAAATGCTATCTTTTTCACCCTAACCTTCACCACCACCTCTTTTGAGAACCATAGTGGCTTTTTCTTTCATTTTGATTTGTTTATTTGCTTCACACAAAGGCTTGTTGCCTCTGTGATGGCAGTTTTGATATTTCCCCATTGTTGCTCCATATCTCCTTCTAGTCTGTTTGCTATTGCTTTCCTAAGGCACTCTCCCATCTTGCCAAAGTCAGCCCTCTTGAAGTCTAGAACCCTCACTTTTGTATGGCTTGACTCTGTAGCTGAGTTTATCGTGACCCACTCTATTTGGTGGTCACTTGTTCCAAAATGGCTACCCACTTCTAGATCTGAGATCCTATCACTGTCCCCATTTGAGAGTACAAGGTCTAAAATTGATCCGTCACGAGTAGGTTCCAAAACTAGCTGTCTGAGGCATGCCACCTGAAAGGTATCAAGAATGGCCCTGCTTTTGGATGTGTCTGCAGCAAAGGTGCTCCAGTTAACATCTGGTATATTAAGGTCCCCCATCACCAGTATCTCCCCTTTCTCTGCCATCCTAAGTATGCCTTCTATCATATTCTTGTCCATTCCCCCCCCCCGACATGGGGGTCTGCATTCAACCCCTGTGTGGATTGTGGTACCATTTTCAGTCTCTAAGGTGACCCACAGTACCTCCTCTCCTCTCTGTTTACTCTTTTATTCAGTTGCTTTTATCCCTTCCCTTACATAGAGAGCTACTCCCCCCCTTCTGCCCTCCCTGTCTCTCCTGTAGGTTGTGTACCCTGGTATGTTAACATCCCAGTCATGGTTCTCTGTGTACCATGTTTCTGTGACTGCTACAATATCCAGGCATCCCTCTTCCATCAAGGCCACCAGTTCAGGGAGCTTGTTGCCCAGACTACGGGCATTGGTACTCATTACCCTCCATTTCTTGATGACCTTACCCCTTTTTGTCCCATCCCTGTCCTTATTGCATTTGTCACTTTCTCCATTTACCCCTGCACTTCTCCCTATCGACATCTCTATGTTGGTGTCTACCTCACTTAGTACCCTGATTTTTTGGGGGTGGGGTAGGATTTCCCTGCTCCTTTCCAGTGCCTCCCCTTTGACTAGTATAAATGCTTGCCAATGAAGTATTTAAACCTATCACCTAGGATCCTGGTTCCCATCCTGGACAGATGCAGACCATCATGCCAGTATACTCCTGCATCCCTCCAGGTGGACCCCCAGTCCCCAATGAAGCCAAATCCCTGAGCTCTGCACCAGTTTTTCAACCACTGATTCAATTCCATGATGTGGAGCACCCTAGCCTCACCCATGCCATAGACAGGCAGCACCTCTGAGAAGGTTACCGTGTGTGCTATTTGTCTAAGGTCCCTCCCCATCTCCACAAATGCTTCTTGCACTGCCCTGATCCCTATCTTAGCCAGGTCATTTGTCCCTAGGTGGACAATGACATCCAGCTCCCTCCTCTGTGCAGTTGCTCCTGCAATCCTTAGGATTCGCTCCCTGTCCCTCCAAGCCATGAAGCCAGGCAGGTGCCTTACCTCCCTCTCCCCTTCCTCCCCCAGTTCTACCTTCCTAACAATGGAGTCCCCCACCAGGAGTTGTTTCCTTCCCCTGTGGAATCCCATGCCATTCTTCTGTGGGTTTCCATTGTGAAGGTTTCCAGCATCCTCCTTGGTCTCCACTGTGGGTGCCTCCATAGAGGAACCACAGTTTTCCAGAATGGCATAGGAATTGTGGAAAAGTACAGCTGGAGGGATGTGCCTCTGTTCCACCACCCTCACCCTCCCTTAGCCCTGTGGTCCAACGGCTCTCTTTCTTGGCAACCTCTGGGGAGCTGGCAGTGGCCCTGGTGGTCCCTGGGTGGGAGGAGGTCCACAAATCCTGATCAACTCAGCCTGAGATGAGCAACCTCCTCCCTCAACCCAGAGAGGTGCCTGCAGATGGAACAACACTGCATCCTCCAGAACGTCTCCCAGAAGACTGCTGCTCCACAGCCACTGCACTGCACCACTCCCATCATGTCTTTTTTCTGGCCCCATAACTGTTGTTTGGAATACTTACTCTTTCCTCTGTTTGTTTATTTCTTTTGTTTTTCTCTCCCTACTTACTTACTGCCTCTGTGCCCTTTTAGTGCCTGATCTTCCTGTTCTGAGACAAGAAGTTCCTATATTTCTCAGTTGTCTCCTTACTTGCTCAGAGTCAGACCTCCAGCAGCTGGGGGGAATGGAGAGCTACTCTTGTCCTTCTAGGACGGTGAGTCTTTGGTGGCTCTGCAATCACTCACTTCCTGCTCCCAAACAGGAAGTTCCTGTTGTCAGTTAAATCCTGTGCCAATAAAAGTAGAATTGGTTTAGGGTGGGAGGGGGTATAGGGGAGGGAAGGAGGGCAATATAGTCCCATTAGAGATGTTTTGTTATACCAGTAGCTCCTTCCTCCTGGTGTTCTGTCTGTTCTCTGGCAGAAGCTATCTAGGGCAGTGTTTAAATCTGATTTTAACCTTGCTCCTCCTAGCTAAGTCACTCCCCCTACTTTGCAAATCTTTCTACACTTAGTTAATTTCACAGCTAACAATTCTCTTCTGATACCTGTGACAAGCACCTAGATAAGTACACAGATAACACAGATAACAATTCACTTCAACTAACTCTACCAAACACACTAACTCTTTTTTTTTACCCTAAATTGAAGGTCCCAGTACAAGAGTTCTAGTTCTTAGTCCCAGTAGAGAAGTTTAGTTATACCAGTAGCTGCTTCCTCCTGGTCTTCTGTCTGTTCTCCACAGACCCAACCTATGCCCACCAGTTGCACCCCCATGGTGGAGGGGGCCATCCCTTCTTCCCACTTCTCCACCACATATTGTATCACCTGGTCCTTGGAGACTATCACCCCTGTGCCCCATCCCACCCTGGCCCTGAACTCCTCAAATGCTCCCCATGCCCCTTCATATGCCCTCAGTCTGCTGGGTGTCCCTGACCTCCTATACAACCATCTGGATTTTTCTCTCCAATCACCCATTGATGGCCGAGGACCCTGGTCTCATGTGCTGCCGCCTGTGGAGCCAGCTGCCAGAACTTGTCCAGCTGCAAATGGGAAAGACTGTCAACCACCTCATTCTTAATCCCTTCGATATGCTGTGCCATAAATAACAAATTCAGTTGCAGCCCCAACAGCACCATTTGGCGCAGCACCCACCACCATCTCCATAACCCCCCTTATCTATTTATCACCTCCACTACCCCTTTGTTATCACACCAAAAGAGTATGCACTTCCCCTTCATTTTGTCCCCCCACACCTCCAGGGTCTCCAATATGGGGAATATTTCCAGAAAGTGATGTCTTTCAGTAATCCCTCTTCTTTCCAATGATTTGGCCATGCTTCCAATATCCATTCACCTCTGATTCACCACCTGTCAGGTTTTTTACCTGGTGATCAGGTTTTCAGAGTCCCTATCAGGTAATATGGTTTTGCTCTGTGCTGGCCAGATTTTTGAGCCATTTTGAGTGCTCACATACTTTTAAAACAAATGTATTCATTGTTCAGCTACATGACCAGGTTACAAACAAGTTCTGTTGTCAATGTAGCCTTTTGTTTGTGAATGCAGTCACCCTGGGAGGTGTAAAGTATGGCTATTAGCACTTAATTAACCTAATATTTCCACTGCAACTTAAAGTGGCATAGCATCACAGCTGCCCCAACCTTTTGTAACAGTTACAGAGCCAGTTGTCCTCCATTTTCATTTGCTGGTAAACATTTTCATCTCTAACAGAATTTAGGCATTTTTAAATGTTTGAAATTATTTTTTTTTTCCTCAAGAAAAAACAGTATGGTCACTTCTTTGGCTCTGAATTAGTACTGTGGACAAGAACAGGAAAATATATAAAGTATGTATACTAATGTATGCTATTTACAGTATTTCCTTTGTCTCCCCCCAGATCATATCTGTAAATGAGATTTATTTTATTGCTGTATGTTTATCTGGTTAACCAACGTCAATAAATAAATACATAAGTAAGTAAATAATTAGGAGCAACCTAGGAAAGTAACTTTAACAGGCACAGTATAGTATCAACATCTTTTTAAACTGCTGCTTTAAGTCTTGTTTTTTATTGATATAACAAATGGACTTCTAGGAGGAACAATGCATGATGAGTCATGAAAAGTGGTTGTGCTAGGGGCAGGGCTTAGGATCCAGTTTTTGCCTCATCCAAAGGTGGTAGCCCTACCTCTGAAGTAAACCCTCATCCCTAAAGCCCCTGAAGCATGAGTGTATAGCTTCAGGCCAATGTTGTAAGCCCACTCCTCTTGCCAGAATGTCACCCCTTTGTAGTTGTCAAGGAAACGTTCCCACATCGCCAGATCCTCCCACACCCCTTTAGTGATGTCTACTCAATGATGTGGTTGCTTTGCCTTACCTGTGGCCCTCAACAGCCTTCTGGTGAATGCCCTGCCTGGTCTTATGACCTTACAAGTAAAATTAAGGTGCCCCAGTAGCTGTTGTACTAATACCAGCAGCACCTGCCTCCTCCCCCTCACCTGAGATAAGAGTCCACTGAGCCAGGCAACCTTGTCCCCTGACAGGCAGAAACATTCTTGTACTGTGTCTACCTCAATCCCCAAAAATTCCAACCAGTGGGCTAGTCCTTCCATTTTTCCCTCTGTCAGTGGGATGCCCATGTGCACACACATCCCTTTAAAATCTTCCAACATCCCCTTTGTCTCCACCTTGCTGTCCCCTATGAGTAGAAAATCATCTAAATAGTGTACCACCCTCCTGTGCTCATATCTCCACCTGAACATCCACTGTACCCACAAATTAAATGCATCAAATATCAAACAAGCGTCTAAGCAATCCATTGGCATGGCTTTCTCGAAATATAGCCCCCCTCAAACTGGAAGCCCAACAGGTCCCAATCCCTGGGTCTCACTGGCAGCAGTCTGAAAGCAGATTCGATGTCCGTCTTTGCTAGCCACACACCCTGTACCACTCTGATCAGCATCACTGCCTGGTCCAGAGATGCGTATGAGACCGCCCGCAGGTAATCTGGGATCCCCTTGTTCACTGAGCCCCCCTTCGGTGAGGAGAGATGGTGAATGAGTACAAATTATCTCTTTTTTCTTTGGTACTACACCTAATGGTGAAAGCTGAAGTTTGGGCAAGGAGGTTTGGTGAAAGGGTCCCCTATCCTCCCTGCCCATGCCTCCTTCTGGATTTTTGACCAGACAATGTCTTCTTTCTCCATGACCGATCCCAAATTCTTTGCCTTCATTGCCCTGCATACCCCTTCAAAAAACAGACAAAAACCCTCCTCATAAAATCTGCCCTTGCTATGTCTGGGTATTCCCATGTCCAGGCCTCCACTATTTCCGTGTCTATGGGTGTGCACACCAATGAAAAATCCCATCTCCCTTCCCCTGCTCCCACCTCAGTTCCACCCGTAATTGGAGTTGTAACCCCCAGTGGTGTCCCCCCTGCCCCTCCCACTCCCCTGCCCCCACTGAAAAAACTGCTCCTGGGTCTGTCCCCCTTGTTGCCCTCCCTTTTCACCCCTTGATGACAGTTCATCACTGGGTGTGAACCCACACAGTGAGAGCAAACATGCTTGAATTTACAGTTTGCCGAAGTGCAGGATGCTCTGTTTTATCCCCAACATGTCTTTGCTGTAGGAGTAGGGGATGCCTTATTGCTGTGCTCCCCTCCTGTACCCTCTGCCAGGCCCAATAGTGTCCGCACCCACAGTTTGGAATGCGTACGGCCCCATCTCTGGTCCCCGTTCACTGCCATCCTTTTTCTGAATGCCTCATTGTACTTTAACCATCCATATCCCAGCTTTGCCTTATTGATGTCCCTAATGAATGCTGTATATGTCGAAAGGGGGATTGCCAGTTCTGGCTGTTTTTTCAGAACCAACGCACTATATATCAGGAAACCTGCCTGCCGTGTGTCAATGTTCTTCCCTTTGTATTTCACCTCCTCCTCCTTATGCCCCATCACTGCGAGGGCTACTGCCATCTCCAAATTCCCCACCGATTCCTTCTGTTCATATTTCTTGGCCGTATCCTCGTCCACCAACCCAAAAATGTCGACATACTGCCACTTCCAAATTTTTTCATGAAGGGAAACTGGTACGTGATCCCCCAACATGAACCCCGGGTCCCTTCGTACAGCTTCTTCTTCCCTGCTTGATTTTCAATGATCCACTCCCCTTCCTTGCCTTAGCTCTTTATGAAACTGTCCAGATACCACATATTTAAATCCTGAGAAACAACCAGATCCACTGCAGGTTTCATCATTTTAAAAGTTTTTTATTTCATTTTTCAATATGCAATTTAGGTTCACTGCTGTGAGATACTAACCCCACTCTTTATGGCCTGTAAAGCCCTCTCCATCCTCTCTATGCCCATGTCCCCTATAAAACCTTCTGAGTACTCCTTCAAATCCCCTTCATTTGTGACATCCACATCGCCCTTACCCCCGTTCGGGCCTGGTTCTATTGGTGGTCCCGGTGGCAGGGTGGGTGAGGGTCTGGTCCCTGCTCTTCATAGCCTCTTCCCTCCCATGTTCCACCTGCCTGGTCATCTCTCTCCTTCCTGTTCCTTGATTTCTCTTCCTCTCTTCACTTTGTCACATCCACCAACTCTGTCATCTGGCTCATTAGCTTAGAAGCCTCTTCTATCACCTTGGAGCTGGAGCTTGGGACTTTCTTTGGTGCCATCTTCCCGCTGTTGAGATACTATGGTATGAATTGACAACATGATTACTTTGTGTTGTGCCCTACTACTGCCCAGTGCCAGCCATCCAGATGCCATCTTAGGCTCTTCTTAGAAATTCCCCTTTTCCTATCCTGTTGTTTGTGTTTCTTTTCCTCCTACCCGGCTCCCACATATTGGTTTTGGTGTCTCCACCTTGGACTTGGACCCTGTTGGCCTCTGGTCCTCCTTCCTTGATTAGCCAGGCCCCACTCTTCCCAAGAGCCCCCTCCTCACTCCCATCCAATTGCCAGTGTCCCCTGGTCCCTTTTACCAGCTCTGGCTGTCTATCTTGTTGCACATACTTTTTTTTTTTCGCATCTCCTCCCCCTAATCCCCATACTACCACATGAACAATACCCTTGGGAAGTCCAATCCCCTGTTCACCCACCAATTTGGCTGGCCCTGCAGCCCCTCTCACCCTATCAGGGCCCAACGTGTGCATTGCCTCCCTCCTGTTGTGCCACCATTCAGCCTGTGCCATGCAGCTCCATGCTGCTTGCCTGGGTCTCCTGAGGCCTTGGTCCACCTGGGCACCATAGGTGCTGGCCACTTCCAGTTGACTCCTTGCAGCTGTCCCCACACCATTTCCTCAACCGAATGGCCCATGCATTGAAGGGTACCCAATGTCTCTCCACAGTTTTCCATTAACCAAAACCATCCGCCACCCCTGCTGGGGTATGCGGGCCATGCCGTGAAACAAACCAGCATAGTACCTGCCACCAACACAGCCTCCTCCCTACTCCCAGGTCCCTACCAGCCTGTTCTCATTTACTACAGCTCAAACACTCCTCAGTGAGCTGCCCTTTGACCTCGCAGTTCACCACCCTATTGGCCTTCCCTGTCCATGCTCGTTGTGTCCCTTCCTTAAAGCCCCTGAAGCACATTCACCTGTGCCCTGTAGTATATTCAGTGCTGATGCCTCGCCCACTTCCTAGGCTGCCCCCTTCGGCTCAACCACTTGTGCAGGCCTGTGTCCCCCTCCTCAATCCAACTGCCTCGTTCCAAAAAAACAAGGGAGAAAAAACCTCAATGAATAATGCTGTTGGTCACCCTGTCAACTGCCTCATGCTGCTTCTTTCACCTCAGCTTTCCCTTCGGGCTAATGGGCTCTATGTATGTGGCTTCTCCAATCGCTAAACCAAAACCACCCACAATTGTGAGCGCTTAACAACGTCCTTCCAAACACTCCCTCTTTCTTTTTTTTTATATACTAGCCACCGTCAGTGGCTCCATGTGGCGATCTTATCCTGGGCCTGCCCCAGCACCACTGCAGCTGGTAAAACCCCAGCCAGGGTTCTATGTGGGGTCTAGGCCTCTACCCACCATCAATCACCTTGGAGGTTCCTGCATCAGCCACAACTACCAACGCCCTAGCCGGCATAAATCTCATAGCCACAAACACCGCCAATCTGGCCTTGTTGACCCAACCACCACTACGGGCCTAGGCCCCTAATCCAAGCCACCTCTAGCCTTGGACCTTCCACTGATGAGCTTACAGATGCCCTGCTCCATGTGGTGCCCCACTCTTAAAACCAAATGAATCTCTACTAAATGGGCCTAGTCCCCTAATAAAAAACCCACCACAAGCCTTAAACCTTCTGCATGATGAGCTTATGGATGCCCTGCTCCACATGGTGCCCCACTCCCAAAACAAATGAAATATCTTAAACCGCACTACCATTGGCCCAACCGCAGTTCCAATGTGGCCTTGGGCCCCATGAACCTGCAGTCTTGGGCTTCCATCCTTGACCACCAAAAAGACCTTCATCACTCTAATAACATGCCCACTCTGGGGCTCCATGCGGCCACTGGCCCCCATGAAACTGCTGGCCCTGGCCCCTAACCATCATACAACAACCAGGCCCCTGCCTTTCTCTTTGTCCAGCTGGGGCTCCAATAATAAAAAAAAACAACTCACATCTGTGCCTTACCTGAACCAGTCACCCACAAAGTGCTAAGAGGTAAACTCCTAGCAAAAGAGGGCTACTGGAGGGCTGCCGGCTCCTATATACCCTCCCTGAAATCCCCTCAGTTGGGCCCCCCCAGTCCCTCCCCCTAGCCAATGGGCTGTGAGCTTCCCTTCCTGTGTCAAATGACACACTGTGAGGTCATTAACCCTGCCTCCATCCTCCTCTTCCTCCTCCCCTTCTGCCTTATTTCTTTAAGGGCCACCTGACAATTTGGCCTGCCTTTTAGTGGCAAACCTATTTGTGAAATTCAAGGTGCTTCACACAATGTACATGCAAAACACACACACACACACACACACACACACACACACACACACACACACTATTTAGTGGTAAATAATTATTTAAAATAGAGCTATAAGAAGTGTTAGAAATGCTTGTTCAAACATATTTGCTTTTAGCTTTTACATATTGCTTTACACCGTGCAGGCTATTTGCAATCATATGGTAGTCCATTCCGTCTCCCCTGTATTCCTGGTGTATAATCTTGCCTATTTGTTAGCCTTGTTCTTTTGATTTTAGCTGTGCCTGTTGCAATCTGAACCCGTGTAATTTGTTATGCTTTTGAATCTGCTGTACTATGTGCCAGGACCTCCTTGTAAACGAGCATTGCTCAGTGGAGTTTCTTCCTGGTAAAAAAATAAAGACAAGCACTATACCACTTCCAGTGGACAAGTACTGCTGTTGAGAATGCTTGGTCTACTGCAACTTTCTGTTTAGTTCTGAGATGTTTAGATGGAGACAAGTGCGCTCCCCCTAAAGAAAATATAAATCAATTAAAATACTGCTCTGAAGTTGCTAAACATTTCTAGAGCTGCTTTTTACACCTTTTGAACCCCAAGAGTGAGATCAATTAATAAGCAGTGCTTTAAACCTCTTGGGGATAGACAACCTCAGATCTTGGTGCTGACCCCCTCCTCCCACTAGTGTAATTAAATTTGACCAGAATCTTTCTGACATGGAACTTTGTTACCATTTTAATCTTTAAGTTTTCTTAAGAGTAGTTGTCTGGTCCAGACGTCTTAGTCAAGGCCCCCTGTGCTCCATGGCATTGTAGGTATAACTTCTGTGACAAGGATATTGAACTTCCTCAAATTAGTTTAGTCAAGTTTCACAGCAGTCAGAACTTTAACTGGAAATGCTTAGGAGGTGGAACTCTGATCCCTGGACCCTATTCACAAAGGTGCAGAGTGGCTATGCATCACATAACTCCTGCGTGTAGCCCACCCCACATCTTCCCACGCCTATTGTGCCCCTCCCGCGCAGCATGTAAAATGCATATACACCCTCTCTACACACCCAACCCCCCAGCTGAACCTGCAGCTCTGCACGGGGGGGGGGCTGGGGGCTGGTGTGAGTGTGTGTGGTCACACTCCACGCCATTCATGAAGGTGCAGAGTTTGGTGCATGGGGGGCAATGGCTATGCCCTCTGAGGGCAGCCGTAATGTGCCCCCCCAGGATGCTGCCACAAGTTGCGGTGGGGATTGCAGGGGTCATTGGACCCCCCCCACTTCGGCTGACCCAGCTGTTGGTGCACTCTGGGAGGGCTGGAGTTGACTACTGGGCTAACCCCCTCACCTTTGCTGTTAGCACACTGCGTGCCAGCACCCCAAAGGCTCAAGTAATCTACCATGGGACCTAGGTCGGGCAGCTGATTGGCTGCCTGCCTGGGTCTGCAGATCCGCACCTGACTGCCCCCACAAACCTGTGCTGGGGAGGTGGGGCCACGTATGGGAGATGCACATGGGCTGGTGTATGGGAATATGGCTGCCCTGCGGCACTCCCGTGGGTGCATAGCTGCGTAGGGGGGGATTGCATGTTTTTCGGCATATCCCCGCCCGCCTTTGTGAATAGGCACCTATATTTGTAGAAGGTGTATTTGTCATCAGTGGCAGTTGGAACTCTTCAATAGTATTCAATGGAGAAAGGTGTCAGAGGAGGTAAAACAGAGTTCCTGCCCAATTTAATCCCTGACTGTAGATCATAAAGTGCTGTAGCACATTAACAAGGGACTTACACATTTAAATTTATTTTGCATCCATCACCTCCTGTGGAATAAAAGCTTAAAATATGATTTTTTTTCTGGTAATGTTCTTATGGCAAAGATTATTCTGGGGGTGGGGAGATAAAACATTACTTCAGAATAAATATCTATCACAATTGGCTTAGTTTCTGTGGGCTTTGGGTCAGCATTCTTCATTTAATAGTCTATGCTCTGGGGTACAGTGGAAGGTTAGATGAAGTGGGGTTCTCTGCAGTACTCAGTGTATGTCATAGAAGTGGCATCTATCCTGTGGTATAGTGACTTATCACAGGTTGGTGACACAGGTGATCACATGTATATATGCCACAGTTTCCTCAAAGCATAGAACCATAGGTGCCATCCTGAGCTGGCAGCCAGTAGTGATTTTAAATATGTGGCTGCTTCACACAGAACAGTGTTACAGTTGGCCACCACTGCATAGATGTGGCTATGCACCACCAGATACAGAACTACAGATGCCATCCAGAACATCTGATCAGCTGATGATTTTAAAAAAAGTAGCTACTTGCTGCGGGACAGTGCCATGGGTAGGCAACACTGGATGCATCTATGCACCACAGGACATGGGAACATGGGTGCCATCCTGACCCCATGGACAGGGATTTTTAAAAAGCATCTGCTTACCACAGGACAGAGCTATGGGTTGGTGCTGCTTGTATGAATTCTGTTATGTGAAATCAGAACTGTGGGCACCACCCCGAATCAGCATACCAACATGCAGGAATAATTTTAGTCCAAAATCTTCATGTAGCATAGATTGCTAAACAGAATGCATTTGAGTTTTACTACAGTGCAGAGGACCTTTGTGTTGCAATTTAATTTGGACAGGTATGTATGCAGCATCCCCTGACACATATACTTAACAATTCTACTTTTGATCTCACACACACCTAAGCTTGGTGTTCAGTCATTTTCCTCTTTTGTTTTTTTTTCTTCTGTGCAATTTGTCTTCTTTCTGTGCATTCTGTTTCTTTTTTTCTGTTCTTCTGTCTTCTTCTATATTTCACTTTTCATAGTTCTTTAAATTTTTATGTATATTTTCTTTGCAATGTTTCTCTCTCACTTCTATTTTTATCTGTGCTTTCTATATCATTCATTTTTCCTGTTCACAAGTGGATCCGTTTCCCATAAATTATTTCCCTGCCTTGACTCTGACCAGGCAACAGTGAAGGCATGCTATTTAACCCCCAGTCATGGTAGCACTAACGAAACTAACTAAGAATGCAATTTCTCAGATTTCTTGCTATTAGTTAGTACTGAATTCAGGGGCAGCAGTGTAGATCCTATGAGGTAGAGCTTGTGGATGTTAAGATATACTGTAATTGCTAGAAGCTAGGAGGGAGACAGGGGACACAATAGAAACATACACGTTTCTATAAGGGATAAAAAAAAAAGTGGACAGCAGTGCACTGTTTACTTCAATGCAAACACAAACACTAAAGGTAGCACAAAGAAGTTTGTTGGGGGGAAGCTTAAGAAGGATGCCTGGAAGTGCTTTTTTTACAGGAAGGGTGGTGGAAGGGAGGAACAGATTGCCAAGTGAGGTGGTGTGTGTAAAATCAGTGATATGGTTCAAGCATAGATTGCATAGACACATGGGTTTAATGAATGGTAATGGGTGAGGGGTCAAAAGAGACGGGAGACTAAGGGTGACCACATTGGGGAGGGGGCTTGGTCTCATAGGTTAGGAAGGGATAAGAGCAGAATGTATAGACCAGCTGGTCACAGAAGACAGTACATAGCAAACAAAAAGGCTTACTTCCCAGTAGTAGAAGCAGTGGGGAATAGGATCTTTCGTTTCTGTAGCATTAAAATAAATGCACAAGCACTTTTGCAATTAATGAAGAGTGTGTGC
The DNA here is from genome assembly GCA_016271365.2 of Neoceratodus forsteri. NCBI lineage: Eukaryota > Metazoa > Chordata > Ceratodontiformes > Ceratodontidae > Neoceratodus > Neoceratodus forsteri. The sequence goes on along the minus strand of CM057449.1, from coordinate 1,087,413,311 downwards.
TGACTTCTGTGACTGTTTGATGCTATAAGCCTGATAGTGGGGGCCTTATTCTGTGAGTGCACATATTTCAAGGTTTTAATAGGCCAACTGGTTTTCTGCCATTAATTTCTATGTTTCTACTGCTCATTTCAAGTGCCATTACTATTAGAAGTACCTGGAGGGAAATGGCATGATGTTGAATCACAATTTCCTTGCAATTCAACATTGTAATCACATCACGCCCACAGCAGATTGGTCCAGTTTTTGAAGTGCAGTACTAGTAAAATGTTCACTGCCAGCTGATGATTAAAAAAAGAAGTGTCTGCTTGCTGGGGAATAGAATCACAGATGGGACAACTGGTTTGATGTGGCTGTGCACTTCATGGAATAGAGTGTGCTAGCCACAGTCATTTCTCAGAATCTGGGTCTTTTTGATAGTACAACAAACTTCCACAGCAATTTCCCAGCAGTGTCAACAGCTGTTGAAATTTCTGCAACTGTGCAACTGCAGAAAATGGGAGCATTGGGGGAGCAAGGGGCTTGACCATAGTATAGCCTAGCGGTGAAAGCACCAAACTGAACCTGAAGACAAGCACACATGGATTTGCATACTTGACACTTATATATTGTGTTACCTAGAGCAAGTCACTTAACCTCTTAACCTCCCTGTGCTCCTGGATCACACCTAGAAATGAGCTTCACCTCAGTGTGCCTTTCCTGCTCAAAAAAAAAAAAAATCATAGTTGCTGAGTTGTCCTTGTCCTGGGCTTAAAACCTTTACAAGCTTGTAATAAAACCTTGGAACAGGTAGCATCTTTTCTGATGATATCCTCTAACATTACATGTATTTTCCTAATTATGAAATCTTTATAAAACCATCAATCTTGCTGCACCTTTATTTATTTATTTATTTTTTTATGGGGGCGTTTTATCCCCGACTGCTGGTGAGGGCTAGGTGTTGGTGGTCCGACCATCCTGTGCTCTTTGTCCTCCCCTTGAGGGGATCATGCAGCATGGCAGTGGGGCTACAGTTTTTGTAGTTATAGAGATGACTGCATTAGGCCCAAATTACCACCCCCTGAGAATGCCCGCATGAAGGACTGGGGTCCAGGCAAAAAGCCGTGCTGAGACATGGCTTCTGCCAACCGCCTAACAGCATCCTCCCCTCCTGACACCATCCACTGGTTGGAGTGGTGCCTAACCCTCCCCAGGATTGGAGAGCTGATAATCAGTGGCTAAATACAGCTCCTCCCCTTCTAAGCCAAGCCCTGGTGAACCGGGTTCATTCCCAAACCTGGGTCGCTGATGTAGCTTGAGGTGTGGTGTCCAGCACCTCAGCCCTCAGCACCACTGGGTCAGCCCTGCTGCACCTTTATTAATATTCTTTGGTAAAAACTATGTTAATACAGATTAAGATTGCTACTGCATTAAACCACAAGTGCTTAGAGTATGGGGATGTGCTGTTATGGTTTTCAATCCAATGCCCACAGAGTTTGGAAATGGGCTATTAGGGTAGTTAAGCCTAACTCCCACCCCCTCTGCCTCACTTCCCCTTTTTACTCAAGACCAGCTACAGGTATGGTGCCATGCATCAACTGTGTGATATCTCACACAGGGTCAACATATTCAACATTTTTAAATAGCAGTTCTAATCCCCATCCTCTACCCTTGTGACCCAAGGCCAAGCTACAGATCCAGCTCCATGATACAAGGCTGTGCTGGTTCATGTGAGCCTCTTTTTGCCTAGTATGATATGTACTATACACTTATACTTTGTTTCATACAGTTTCAAGAAGACACTGTGTACAATAGTAAACATATCCCAGACATGTAATATCCTTTGAGTAGTATGCCTCCTAATAAAAAAAAAAAGGAAAGCGTGCAATATGTATAACACTATGCATACAAATCTGTAATAAGTCTACTGCTTTGCAAAGGATCCACTGTATTGTTTGCAAAGTAAGCCACATCATAAATGGATGTAAAAAGTCTTGAGCTGTACACCACAAGTATTCTAATTAAAGACCTAAAATGAGTAGGATGTGTCTTACATACCAGACCTGTATGGCATGACTCCAGACCTGTAGCTTGGCCTTGGGTCACAAGGGTAGGGGTTGGAGTGGGGATTAGGGTTGCTGTTTACAAATTTTGAATATGTTGGGCCTGTATGAGGTACCACACCATTGATACATGACCCTATAACAGTAGTCTGGTCTTGGGTAAAAAGGAGTGAGGAGGAGGGGGTGGGAGTTAGGCTTGACTATCCTAATAGCACATTTCCAAATTTTGTAGGGTTGAAAGCCATATAGGACATTCCTAAACTCTGAGGGTTTCTGTTTTATGCAGTAGCAGCCCTAATCTGCATTAATGTAGTTTTTTGCAGTGGAAGAGTCCTGATAGAATTGGCCGAGATCCTGGTGGGTCCCCTGACAGACCTGTTTAACACCTCGTTGGAGACAGGGAAAGTGCCTCAGGACTGGAGAATGGTGCATGTGGTGCCTCTCCACAAGGGTGGCCCCAGAGATGAACTTGATAATTACAGACCTGTCAGCCTCACCTCAGTTGTAGGCAAGCTAATGGAGACCATTCTCAAAGAGAGACTGACAAGCTTTCTAGAGGTACATGGTCTCCAGGATGAAAAGCAACATGGGTTTGTATTGGGAAGATCATGGTAGAACATTTTATTTACTTCTTCGACTGGGTCACAAGTGCACTGGATAGGGGCAAGGTGGTGGATGTCCTGTATCTGGACTTCACCAAGGCCTTTGACTCTGTGCTGCACAGAAGAATGCTTAATAAATTAAGGAACCTGGGAGTAGGCCAGAAACTGGTGGGGTGGGTCCAAAATTGGGTGCTGGACAGGAACCAGTGGGTGATTGTCAGGGGGGAACTATCGATGCCCGGACCTGTGATCAGCGGGCTATCGCTGAGCTCTGTGCTCAGGCCAGTGATGTTTAGCATCTTTATTGGTGACATAGAGGTTGGGATCAAAAGTAAAATCTGTCTATTTGCCATTGATACCAAGCTATGTGGGAGAGTGGACACAGAGCAGGGGAGGCAGGAGCTCAGGGATGATCTGGCTAGGCACAAAAACTGGTCAGACATCTGGCAGCAGGCGTTCAATGCCAAGAAGTGCAGGGTCATGCACCTGGAATCTAGGAATCCTGGGAACAGCTAGTGGCTGGGGGGGGGTGGTACAGGTACCCATTTCAGATGAGGAAAGGGATCTGGGGGTCATAGTTATGGGGTACATGAAACACTCCTCACAGTGCTGTAAAGCAGCAGCCAAGGCAAACAAAATGCTGGGATGCATCACCAGGGGAATCACCTCCAGGAAGGAGGAAGTCATACTACCCTTGTACAAGTCACTGGTGAGACCACACTTGGAGTACTGCGTGCAGATCTGGTCCCCTTACTTAAAAAAGACATCAGGCTACTGAAGGTGGTGACTAAGATGATTCAGGGCCTAGGGGATGTATCATATGAGGAGAGACTGTGGGAGCTCAATATGTATTCTCTGGAGCACAGAAGGGAGAGGGGAAATATGACAGAAACCTTTAAGTACCTAAAAGGTATAAACAAGGTTGAAATATGGGGCTTATTCAGTCTACAAAGGGAAAGTGCCATGAGGGGACATAGTCTGAAATTGGGGGGGGGGGGGATTTAAAAAGGAAATGAGGAAACACTTCTTCACTGAAAGGATATTGTCCAAGTGGAATGAACTACTAGAGGAGATGGTCTCATTGAGAATGGTGGACAGTTTTAACAGGGGGTGGGACAAGGTAAAAGGGAAAGTCAAAACTGGTGGTAGGAGGCGTGGGGGGTAGAAGGGGTGGGGCAAGATTACCTCGGGGGGGTAGGGGAAGGGGCAGCTCCAGTATAAAATCTGTGAGCTGCACAATCGAGCAAACTTGATAGACTGTTTTGGCCTATTTCTGTTGGTATCTTGTATGTATGTATGTGTTTCCTCAGTTTTTGAGACGGTTCTGGAGGGAATGTAAAGGATCAATGGGACGGAGTGATGCTCCTGATGGGCTACTCTTGAGGCCCTGCACAAAGAAAAATGTGACTCCTAGCTTTCTTTGTACTTTCAAATTTTCTTTGCACAGGGCCCTACAGTGTGTGAGAATAGCAGAACTCATTGTCTAGTCCTGTGGTGGCCTCCAAGTATGGACACCAGGAAAGCAGTGATGATGGAGGGAACCTAGAGTCTAAAGGTCATTTATTGTAGATCACCATTAATTGTGGTGGGAGTGCAAAGGATCACTGGAAGGGAGTGATTATCCTAAGGGGCTAGTCTGAAGGGAACTCGGTGGTAGCATCGTGTTGCACAGAGAATTTCACCAAAGTGGGTGTTTTCACTTTTGTGGGAAATTTTGGTTCTTTCTGTGATCAAGAGATGTAGTCAACTATGTTAAAGATGGTGAGATATCTGTTGACAAAGACTGAGGGCTAGATTGTCAATGGTTGGCGCAGGGCTTTCACAAGCCCTGCAACAAACCGTGCAGCTGTCCTGAACACACTGGCTCACAGAGCACCTGATTCTGGTAGGTCACATGCCTTTGCAACACTGTACCCTTTTTATGGTGGCTTGTGCCAAATACTTGGCACATATTCCATGAAAAGGTCAGCAAAGTTAGACCAACAAAAGCTGGTCTAACTCACCGCATGTGGTGCACAGAGGGCTTGGGGACTGAGAATCTTGTTTGGCCCTATCTTTAGCGCACACCATACTGAGCGCCATTGAGCTACATAGAAACATAGAAACACAGAAGTTGACAACAGATAAGGACCACAAGGCCCATCCAGTCAGCCCATTTTTTTCTACCTTATGAATGTGCCATAGGCCTTTACTCTGTCAATGGCCTATCTATTCATACTCATCTGTATTGCTCCCTTATGCCTATCCCATGCCTGTTTGGAGCCCTGCACTGCATTCATATCCACCACTTTCTGAGGTAGGCCGTTACATGCATCCACCACCCTTTCTGTGAAAAAGAATTTCCTCACATTCCCCCTTAATTGGCCCCCCTCTAATCTAATGCTGTGTCCTCTGGTCCTGCTATTTTTCTTATATTGAAACATGTTAGACTCTTTTACCTTGTTAATGCCCTTAAGATGTTTGAATGTTTTGATCATAGTTTGATAGATCAGAGTTGGGCATACGTGTCTTGTGCCATAACTTGTCCTTTGAGAATAGAGCCCTGAGCTTCTGAAATGTGTAGAAGATGGACCTACTATTTGTATGGGTAATTCCAAGCTGATACTACACGAATATTGGAGATGTTACCTCTGCCAGAGGACCTGGAGAGATTGCAGCCACTGCCTGAGGGCAGGCTAAGGTAGACACTGCTGTACTTGTGCACAGTACACTGTCTGGTGAGGGTAAAGACCTGGTTAATGTGAAGTGTCCAAATCCTGGGTGGACAATAGTCAAGAGTACCAGAGTGAATGTCCTAACAGTGATGCTGCCTCCTTCACACCAGCTAAACTGATGCTGCAGAACTTAAGGCCAAGAGACGGTCACTTTTCTCACATTACCCTTGATATTTCCTTTCCCTTATCCCTTGCCGGGTTGATCTGTTTTTTCCTTTTTCCTTTTTGTTCTTTTTTAGCTGCTTGCTCTCTCTCTCTCTATATATATATATATATAGTAGAAGGCACTTGCAGATTTTAGGAGTGAATTTGAATTCTAAACAGAAGGCAGAGTGAGGTTTTAAATGTGAAAACACACGATATTACTGAGCACTACAAAACTCCATCCTTACTCAGTCACTCTCAACCACCCACTAATTCTGTTACATACAGTCTAATATACCTCATAACACCTGATGAACATTAATATAGTAGCGGCTGTTCATGTGACTGAGGCTTGACTTATGTGTGTGGCGCAAGCGCAGTGCTTATTATCTCCCTCTGACTCAGTGTGACACCTCCCCAACTTGAGCCGTGAGAAGCACAAAGGTGGGAGGCAGCTGGAAACTGATGGTAAGTTCTGATGGGCTATTAGCTACAGCTGACTATGACATGGATGGCCGCTCTAGTCACACTGATTTGTTTGCTAGTATAATCATTTAGAATGACAACATGACACAGAACAGAACAACTCTGAGCTTCACTGTCAGCTGTAGTGTAGAGCTTCCATTAATACCGCCTTTCATTAATAGTCTGATTATTATATATAGATATCACAAAAGTAATAATTCTAGGTAGAGGGCTGAGAAGAAAAATAAAACACTCAATCTCAAATGCAAATGAATTAAATCCAATCAGACTTATACAATTTAATTATTCTGCATTTGAGATTTTGAGTGTTTTTTTTTCCTGCTCAGTCCTCTACCAAGAATTATTATTTTGTGATGGGTATAACATACTGAGTAGAATTAGTCGGCACACTTGAGAGAACCATGCATTTGTTACAGGCTGCCACAAAAAAGCAAAGCAATTTTAGGAATTTATTAAATTAATTTAATTTAGAGATTTTTTTTCCTTTACTATATACATATTTGACTTGCTGCATTGCATTTCCAAAACCCCACACATTTCCTTCAGACTGGGAGCTGGAAAGTTGTTTGCTGCTGTATTTAAATGGCCACAGAGCACTCAGCATCAGTAATGGAGTGGTGGACTCAGACTTGGTACAATTATACCTAGGCTCTTATTAATCCAGGTCCGCTGGGCTGGACTGGATCTGGAGGAGGGGTTCTGGTTTTAGGTGGGTCAGTCCGATCAACCCTACACCCAACCTATTACCTGAGTAACTGAATACAATAATGTGGTTTAAAAAATCAAAGAAATCTTCCACCAGCAATTGGTGTATTTTGTCTGGTGATAGCACTATTAGCAGTATGGTTTGAAGATCACCCAGAATAACTTTTTCTAGGGCAGCAAATTTAGGAGATAGGATAATAAACAGCCATCTTGAAGAAAAACAAATGGGATGGTTACAAAACCAATCAGATTGATTTTTTTCCATGTAAGTGATACTACAATTGTCCACATGCTGTGAAATATAACAGTGTAACAATGCCAGGGATTAGCAAAAAGACTGAGATAAAGTAGATTAGAGGTGGTTACACAAAATTTTTGGTGTACTTAGCTTGGTGTTCCTGCCCTAGGTTTTATGTTGGGAGAACCCAAAAACAATTAAAAGAGATAACCCAGGAACATGTTAAGGCCATAAGAAACTGTGTTGTGTGTAGTGCCAATGGAGCACATTTTTTTGCAGAGCCATCAGAGCGTTATCAGGGGCTTTCAATACACAGTATGGCACTAGAGCATATTTATTTATTTGTTTTTGTTTACCAGGTAAGCACACTAGACAACAAGTGCCTATTTTCAGGTGCGACCCGGGAGGTTACAGAGTACATAAGAAACGTAATACAGAGTCAGGGTAACATACAGGCCCACGTACAAGTGGCAAATGGTACACATGGCAATATACAGTAAAGTAGGCAGTACGTCAACAGGGTACATAGCATTAAGAGGTAGAATGACAACAGGTAACAACATGTCAGATAGAAGGCAGAATGTCAGCAAGATATATAATAGTATTGAGAGGCAGAATAACAGCAGGAGACATCGTGGCAGTGACTACCTCAACAAAAAAAGAACGTACAGACATGCATTTGCATGACCTGAGGGCATCACGGGATAGAGTAGGCATGAAAAATGCAGCAAGAATGGGTACTGATATGTCAGGAGTGCCTCTCCAGTAGAAGGGCGCAAAAGTGCCTTGCGCTGGATTTCAACAGAGAATGACAGTGGCCGGTGAGTCAGCTCACAAACTACCGAGGTGAAATGGAGTCGGGGGTAAGGGAGAGACTACTCTGGGTCTATATGGCACATATAGACAAGCAGAAGCCGCTTTGAGGAAGTTCCATAGGGATGTTTTTAAGTAGGCATAGGAGGGGGAGGCACAAACTAGGGCGGGAAGGGAGTTCCATAGTCTAGGCGCATAGATGGAGAAGGCCCGGCCACCAGTGAGGGTGTGGTCTTAGGGACCAGGCGGACCTGGGCAGCACTAGATCGTAAGTGTTAGGCAGGGGTTCCATGCTTGAGGGGAAGGGCAAGAGCAGATGGGGTAGCCGTTTGGACCATATTGTCTACGAAGTTGCCAAGGACAAAGGTGTGGTGCTTTTTAGGAGGGAGCCACTCCAGTCGAGAGTAGAGCTCACAGCAATGCGTAAGGCAAGGTGCAGAGAGTGCAAAGCGACATACATTGTTATACGCAGTATCTCATTTTGCTAGGCTAGAATTCAGGACTGGGGCAAAGGCTACAAGCCCATAGCAGAGCATGGGAAGGATAATCCCCCTGGAAATGGTGAGCTGGGCAGCTGGAGTGAGGTAATCCTTAGCTCTGAAGGCAAGTCCAAGCTTGGAGTTCGTGGCTTTACATATATTCCGAAGATGCTCGGTAAGTTCCAGTTGTGGGTCAAGGGTAACTCCGAGATACTTGATGGAGTCAATGACCGGCAGGAGGGAGCCGTTAGCTTCATGGATAGCTAGACGAGCTGGGCAGGAGGCAGTTTTGGCCACTGAACCGAAGATCATGGCCTGGGCCTTTTCCAGGTTTATGGTAAGCTTGTGCCCCTCAGGCCAGTTCTGGATAAGATCAAAGTCTGCATTAAGTAGGGAGTTGATGACAGTAATGTCCTGGGAACTGGATAATACGATGAGGTCATCCGCATATAGAGTTGGGTGCCCATAGGTTGCAATGGAGGGCAGTTCATTTATGAAAAGGGAAAACAGAATGGGTCCAAGGATGGATCCCTGTGGGACCCCGCAGCTGATGGGGGAAAGGGCCGAGAGCGTACGGTGGAAGCAGGTATAGTGCTGTCTTCCCCCAAGGTAGTTGGAGAATCAGGCAAGTGCTCAGGGGAGAATTCAAAAGCATGTAGAGTGGAGTGGAGGAGAGTATGGTCAACCTGATCGAAGGCCTTTGAGAGGTCAATGAAGATGGCTCCAGTCAGTTTGCCTTGGTCAGTCGTGGATCTGATCTCAGAGGTAACCATGGCAATTGCAGTCGATGTACTATGCCACTTCCTGAAGCCATGCTGAGCAGGGGAGAGAACTGCGTAACCCTGAAGGTAGTGAGAGATTTGTGCCGCCACTGCCTTTTCAAGGAGCTTACAGGTAGCAGAGAGTATGGCGATGGGGTGATAATTTTTCAACTCTTTGGGGTCACCTTGTTTGTAAACCGGGACAACCTTGGCCACTTTGCATATGTCAGGTATGATTCCCCAGATAAGGGAAGAGTTGAATATATGAGTGACAGGCCGGGTGAGGAGGAGAGCCCCCAAGCTGAGCAGCTTTGGTTTGAGGCTGTCGTGACCCGCCCCCATATGGTGGGAGAGACCGGAAAAGAGTACTTGGGTCTCATGAACTGAGATCCATTTGAGGTAGAATGGTGGTTGGAGGGGGGGTGCTCACCCAAGGGTTTTGGGGTAGAGAGTTCAGAAGAGGGAGGAGCAGGCAGGTCAGAAAACATGTCGCTAAATGCAGAGGCAATAGTATGGGGGTTATTGCAGTTTGCCCCTCCGATATTCATGTCAGTGAGCGTTTCTTTGGCAGACCTCCTGACCAGGTTTTTAACATTTTGCCAAAAGTGCCGGGGGTTATCGGCCAAGGCAAGCAGGGGAGATTTGCAGTACTTACTCTTGGCAGCGCGTATGGCTCTCTTGCAGGAGTTTCTGCGCTGCCGGTATTCGAAGAGGTCGTTATTGTTGCCGGAGAGCTTGTGTTTCATCCAACATTTGTCTCTCTGCTTCATGAGGGAGAATAGTCCTCCATGGAGCCACTTTGTGACCGTGCCCCTCACCCTCCTTTTTGTAAGGGGAGCATGCCTGTTTTGCAGGGGGACGAATATTGCAAGGAAGTGATCCAGGGTGGCAACAGGGTCATTAGAGCCATAGACCCTAGACCAGTTGGCACATTGTAGATCCTCAAGGTAGTCTTTGAGGATGAGTTTGGAATAGTCCCTCATCTGGATCACTCTGCTGGGGATTTTGAGTGAGGAGGAACCCCAGACGCAGTAGGTTGGAGAGTGATCAGAGATGGCATCCGGGAATGTGCCTGAGTGGACAATTCTGTCCAGTCTGTTGCTCAGTATCCAGTCAATTAGTGACCCTTTGTCCCCCCATGTGGAGATCCTACTGGGTCCTGTGATGGTCTGGCTTACGGCAAGGCCTGAGAGAAGAGGCTCGTATTGCTTGGTATTTGGTCCCAGCCAGTTGTGGTTAAGGTCCCCCAGGATTAGCAGCTCATTTGAGCCTACCTTTTCTTTAAGGTGGTCAGGTAGTGAGAAGAGTCCTTGAACAACCCCCTTCGGAGGGTTGTAGGCACAAACCAGATGCACCTTTTTTGTGTTCCCAAGCAAGAGGAGGGTGAATGAACTCACAGGCTGCGGTATCAGGGGTGACTGAGAAACAGTAGACACGTTAGGTGCCCCTATGGTATAGGAGAACCCCCTCCATGTTTATAGCCTGCCGTGTCCCACCAGATGAGGCTGTAGCCGGGATGGCACATGAGAGTCAGGAAAGTGAGACCTCAGCCAGGTTTCCATGATGTGCATAATGTCCAGCTTGTAGTGGGCCACCCAGGCTGTGAGTTCAGCTAGGTTTTGGAGAATGCTGCAGATATTGAGGTGCGCTATTTTTAGGCCTTTGGCAGATAGCCAGACCGAGGGAGGCTTGAAGAGGTAAGGGGTTGCCGGGGGCCTTGACAGCAGGTTTAGTTTCCAGCCTGTGTAAGTGGAGCCATGGTCCTAGCCTTATGAAGCAGCGTGGGTGCGTAAGGTGCCTGGCGTTGGAAGGATCCTGACTGACAATGCAGCCTGGCTGAGGTCAGCAGGTGAATGTGCAGTGTGGGTGTTTTCGGCCATGCACAGTCTAGCAGAAAGACAATGCTATGCTCTTTTTGGGAGCTATTTGGGGAGCCACCCTAAGCGCCAGATCAAGGGAGGAGAGAACTGAGCCTTCCAGATAGCACCCTGGAGAGTATAAGTCAGTAGCAGCAGTGACCAGGGGACAGTGCTACATTTTGGAGATACTGGCAGCACTGTTTGGGGAGATCTGGGATAGCTTGGGGGGAGGCTACACTTCAGCAGAGTTAAGGCTTGGGTAGGAACCCAAGGAAAGGTCATACAAAGCTGTAGGCTGACAGGCTTGTTTAAATCAGTGCAGGTAAAACTGTGGAGGCCTCTAGTGGTGAATAAATATAGCCTGCAAATGGCAAAGTGGGCTGATTGGTTATTTTGCACCATGTGGACAGAGCTATCTATTGCGGTGACAACCAAGGGTGGTGGTGGGAGCAGTGGAGCAGCTGGCAGGGCCAATCCTGCACACAGCAGCAGCAGCAGAGCACCCTTGTGGCAGTAAGCATGCCTGCAGACTCGTATACCCCCGGAGAAGGCTCTAAGAGACGTCTGCTTGTTACACGGTAAAATGTTTGTTAAAATTTAAGCTCTGCTTTGCATTAAGAATGAAATACGGCTTTTGTAAGGACCGCTGAGCATCTCAGGCAGGTGCAGGCTCCTTCAGTGTATTATTACCTTGCAGGCAGGCTCACTCTGGGGGGTTGGGGAGGGCAGGCTCAGCAGCCCTCATGACCTCTGGGTCAGGGACCCTCGCAGGATCCAGGTGGCTGTTCCTGTAGAAAAAAGAGAGCTATGGTGAGATTTTATACTGAGGCAAGAGGGAGGAGATAGGGAGGCAAAAGGGGTGAGAATGGAGGAGGAGACCTAAGCATAAGAGAGGGGGCAGGGAAGGCTGGGGCTATGAAATGTCTTTAAACACTGTAGGACTGTAGCACAGGGAACTCCTGAGTCTAGGCAATGTCCTTAACACTTGAAAACTATGGCAGAGAAACGAACCATCTTAGGCACTAGAAACTGTGGCATAACACCATATAAGTTAGCAGGTTAACCGAGATCAGGTATAAATGCTTTTCACACAATTTGTGTGCGAGAAAACTGAAATGCTTTTACACAGTATAAAAGTGTTAGCTAGCTGTAACTAGTCCCCAGTTATGTCTGCCATTTCCTTAAGGAGCCCTTATGGTGCAGGTGGAGATCGATTGTTTCAGAAGGACAAACATGAATGCCTCTACTATACATTAAAACTTTTAAAGTACCCCAGAGTTTAGTAAAAATGCAGGTAAATCACTAGCTACTTTAAATTACTATCTCTTAAGGTAATCCAGTAGATTCAGTACTAATGCAGGTGAGACGCTATTTATCAGACATATAAAAACCTATCTAAACTCCTATGCTGTCAGCAATCACTAGAAAATGGCGCCAAGTTCGAATCTTTTGTATCCTGCAATCATTCCTGCACACAGCAGCAGCAGCAGCAGCAGACCACCCGCATGGCAGTGAGCATGCCTGCAGACTCATAGACCTCTGGAGAAGGATCTAAGAGACATCCGCTTGTTACATGGTAAAATATTTGTTCAAATTGAAGCTCCGCTTTGCATTAAGAATGAAATACGGCTTTTGTAAGGACCGCTGAGCACTTCAGACAGGCACAGGCTCCTTCAGCGTATTATTCCCTTGCAGGCAGACTCACTTTGGGGGGTGGAGGAGGGCAGGCTCGGCAGCCCTCACGACCTCCGGGTCAGGGACCCTCACAGAATCCAAGTGGCTATTCCTTGCAGGCAGGCTTGATCTGGGGGGGGGGAGGGCAGGCTCGGCAGCCCCTCATGACTCTGGGTCAGGAACCCTCGTGAGGATCCAGGTGGCTATTCCTTGCAGGCAGGCTTGCTCTGGGGTGGGGTGGGGGAGGCAGCCTCAGCAGCTGTCACGACCTCCAGGTCAGGGACCCTCGCATGATCCAGGTGGCTATTCCTTGCAGGCAGGCTCGCTCTGGGGGGTGGGGGAGGGCAGGCTTGGCAGCCCTCATGACTTCCAGGTCAGGGACCCTCACAGGATCCAGTTGGCTATTCTAAGAAATCACAGGGGAGGTGACTGACTGAATACAACACTAAACAGGGGAACTGGTGAAGTTTCCACTTAAACACCCTGGTGCCTCACAGTCTAAATGAAATATTAGGTTTTGCTCTGTTTTTACAATAATTACGTTGTTGAAGTATGTGATTTTAAATCCTTTTTTGTACTACAGTTTAAAAATGAGATGTTCATTTTTGCCCCTTGCTTTCTTCTTTTTTATTTACTTCTTTCCCACCATTTTAAGTTTTCAAATGTACATTTATTTGTCCATAGCATATATATATATATATATATTTTTTTTTATTTTCCCCTCTCTCTCCTCTAATTTCTTCTAATAATTTAACATCTATTTATAAGGGGTTTTCTTTATAATTTTCTTCTCTTTTCCCTTCCTCTCCCCTTCCTCCTCTTTATGTCCACCTTCTCTTTGATCTTGCTCTTATTTCAAGACTATGCTGAATGTTTTAATAAATGTCAGTGTGAGTCTGTTTGCTTCTTTCCAGGTTTTCATGAGGTACACGACCAATTTAAGAACAGAGGCATTCTTCATGTTTTGCTAATTCTGAACATTATTTAGTTAGACTTTCTTATATTGTATTTGACTGAACATGCACTTTACCTGTATTTGCATTTGAAGGCATCTGGGCATTATATTTAAGTAATGTAGTGATTACTGTTCAAATCAAATAAAATGTGATAGTGATATATATTGATTATAATACTAATACTGCAACACAACCTCTGTGAAATCTGTTCTTGAAATGACTTTACATTTTGCACAATTACATTATTGCATTATTTGAAGCACATTTTGAAAAGTGGGGTACACCATTCATTTTGGCAAGATATTTTCTCCATACTGATATATTTAAGGTCTGGGTAACTTTATAGTACATTGCTTGGTTTGAACTAACCTTCTTAAATATTTAATTTGGTAGGCTACTTATAGTCTTGCCAACAAGCTAGACTCCACCCTCAAAGGAAGACATCAGAGGACATCAAATGCACCAGGAGAGTAACTAGTTTGTGATGTGAGGTGTTTTACATTCTGACTGTAAACTTACATTTTCACACATGTCCTGCACTGAGAAGCCAAAAAGTCCTTTTTTGTAAGCAATCAATTTAAAATAACAGAAGCTCTGGTGTGCTAAGTTTTTTCTTTGGGCTTTTTTTATACTTATATTTTACAGAATTTTTATTTTTTATATATACATATCATAGAAGTAAATGCATACATGAAATAAATATAAATACAAAATCACTACTTTTATAACTCTTATATACGGTGAGTCTAGACCAAAGGGGAGGGAGGATTTATTAAGCTACATAAAATTAATTCACAGACTTTAGCTGAGAACTTTAATGATATCCAAAAATGATTTTACTTCCTAATCAATTCCTCACTAAGCATCTCTTTTTATTTTGTTACTTTTTCTAGTATGGGAACAAAATTAAACAATGAAAACAACAACACAACTCATGCCTGAACAACTTAAACCCAGTCATCCTCCCCCATTCAGATCATGTTTAAGCATACATATAAGTCAAATTTAACATTCCTTATCTCTCAAACCTCACATATTCATCATCTTTTCTTCAGAAAGAGTAGTGGAATCAGTTCCATCATTCTTTTTCAACATATTGAACCTTAATAAAAGATGTTACCTGGTTAATATAATAAAATGCATATTGTTTACCCCTAAACTTAACTTTTAACTTGGCTGGTGCTAAAAGCTGAAATTCAACACCCAATTCAAGTATCTGTTGCCTATAGGCCAAAAAGCAACGTCTATGTTGCTGTGTTGCATACGAGTAATCAGGGTAAATGGAAATCTTGTGAGATTTATGGGATAAAGAAGCTTTCATTCTGGACAGTCTAGTTATCAAATCCTTATCAGTATCGAATGCAAAAGTTACCAAAATTGTGACTTTCCATTGTGAAGGGTCATCCGTAAGTTCTTCCACTTGTGTTTTGGGTTTCACAGGTATCCTATAAGCTCTAGTAATAAATGAAAGATTTTCTTCCGATAGTTTGAAAACGTTTCCTAAAATATCTTTCACCAAATCTCTAGTCGACTCAAAATCCTTTTCCAAAGACAAAGGTAAACCCAGAAATCATAAGTTCTTGTTCCGCTGTTGGTTCTCTAAATTCTCCATTTTTCTGCCCATTGAATATTTATCCCATAGAAGATTTGCAGCTGTAGCTTTGACACCTGGATTCTTGTTAATAGATTCCTGCACTTCTTTTTTTACTGTGGTAACCTCCTTAGTAACCTCTTCAATCTTGTCATGACTTTGCTTGGCATCAGATTGTAAAAAGTCTACTTTCTGGGATAAAGCATTAAACTTTAAATCAAATGTCTGTGTCCACTGAAGTAATTTATCCAATGCATCTCCAAGAGAATCCAAGGAATGGTGACTTCCCATAGCCATCTCTGACTGCTGTTGAAGAGGAATCTTCCTCTGGCTCTCAGTCTCCTCAGATCCATCAATAGGTATATTGGAAGTGCTGGATTTTTTATCCAAATCCAAAGTTCTTTCTGTTATTTCAGTTTGAAAATTCTCTGGTGTAAGCAGAATCAGAACTGATTTGCTTATTGGAGATGTCAGTTTTTTATTTATTACCAACTCAGAATGATAAGCACTCAGATTTTTAACAGGCTTAAATATTTTTACATGATGTATGGGGAGATGTTAAGGAGGGTGCAGAGGGCATTTTAGATTGCTCAACATGACTCAGTGGTATTGGGTCCTTTGAGAGCTGTAGTGGTTGGGCCAATGGCATTCCACCAGAGCCAGGATTCCTTCCCCCAGCACCTCTGCCGTTTAAGCCTGGTTGCAATTTGAAATATTTTTGCAGCAGTCTGATACATGGCGATAGATATTCCTCTGATGATGTGGACATCTCTGCCTTATATTTATTAGCCATCTAGTAGTTCTGAATTAGTTTTATTTCAGATTTTTCTCAGACCGACTCACTCCGCTTTCACTCAGAGCAGCCGCCTGTTGCCATGTTGGACCTTCTCCCATTTGTTCTTTGGTCTGACATGTAATTATGGGACAGTGATTTGATTGTATGCCTCAAATGTGTTGTTAGGCATGAGGCAGTTGTGCAGAATTTCCCCTTATCTTGTACTGAAGTTCTTCACTTCAAAACAAAAAAATAATTTGAAGGTCATGTCTCATATCCTAACATTTTATAGAGTTACTTTTTTGTAAGTGGCCTTGAATTATCACACCTATAACATGCCTGAAACATGTGGGGACAACAGTGGGAAGGTGCAACAATGTGTTGCAGAGGTGGTTTACAGTAGGAGGAATCTACCGCACTTATGACCATCCAGCCTTCAGACACTGAGAAGGATTTGCCCCAAACAAAACCTGTGAGGGAAAAAGGGATGGAAATCTAAAAGACAAAAGAGGTGGTTAGTGTGACTGGGAGGCATTAAGCCCATTTATAAAATGGGGTATAAAAAACTGACCAAATCAAGTAACTTCATTGGTTAAAACACATCACCTGATCATTGATTACTTACCTAGAAACTGCACAGTTCTTAACTACCTCCCCCTAAT
The DNA here is from genome assembly GCA_016271365.2 of Neoceratodus forsteri. Classification (NCBI taxonomy): domain Eukaryota; kingdom Metazoa; phylum Chordata; order Ceratodontiformes; family Ceratodontidae; genus Neoceratodus; species Neoceratodus forsteri. The sequence continues at coordinate 1,087,396,813 of CM057449.1, read as the reverse complement.
CTACCTTGCAACAACCTAACTAAATGAAAATAAAACCTTTTTCCATTAAAATATTTGTTCCCTAACTTTTTAAATGCAAAATCCCACAACACAGCATAGGTTTCTTCAAAATAAATACAGTTCCCTGGTTTCTTCAAAGGCACACAACCTTTGTCACCAAATTTACCCATTCTACCTAGCAACCACACAACTAAAGGAAGCTAAAACCTTGTTCCTTAAAAAAAAAAAAATTTTCAATTTTGTAAGTACAGTAACTTTCTCCAGCACATAAGTTTCTTGAGAATTAATGCATTTCCCAGGTGCACTGAAAGTCACTCAGCCATTGGCCGCAATGATTTGCAGTTCACCTATGGCATGCATTAATCTTCTAGAAACACCTTTCCTTGTTGTGGGTTATTGCTTACATATGAAGCCCATCTCTCCAAGTGGTGTAACAGGGTGTGCTTTGAAACAACTGAGAAGCTGCATGGGATGTACTATATTGGACTAGAAATCTGCAACAGATCTCTCTTACATCTGAGGGAAGTTTTCCTTACTTTACAGTCTTACATTGGTATTGCTTTGTGTTTAATTATTTTCATTTTTAAACCGGGAAGGGTTTTTTCAAAACTACTTATCTTTTGAGCAACTTCAGAAGGGTTGAAATAACTGCATATCTGATTTTCCTTTGTGGGTAACTGGACTGTCTACTAGTATTCTGTGACAGTTTGCATCAATATATTTGGAAATAATTTACTGGTAGTGGCTGTGTACTTTGAATAGCAAAGGCTGCAGTTTGTAATTTGATGCCAGACACAGCCTCAGGTGGGGGAAATTGTCTTCACTAGTCAGGGAGACCTTGCATCATAGCAAATTGTTTTGGGTGGAGGAGCATTCCAGCATTGATCAATTACTATAAACTACTGGTGTGATCCTGTTTCAGACAGAAGCCCATCTCTTCAAGTGGTGTAACAGGGTATGCTTTGAAACAACTGAGAAGCTACATGGGATATACTATATTTGACTAGAAATCTGCAACAGACCTCTCTTACTTACATCTGAGGGAAGTTTTCCTTACTTTACAGTCTTACATTGGTAATGCTTTGTGTTTAATTATTTTCATTTTTAAATCAGGAAGAGGGTTTTCAAAACTATTTATCTTGTGAGCAACTTCAGAAGGATTGAAATAACTGCATATTTGATTTTCTTTTGTGGGTAACTGGACTGTCTACTAGCATTCTGTAACAGTTTGCATCAAAGTACTTTTAAATAGTTGACAAATCAGTTACTGGAGGTTAGCTGAATTACTATAAAGGGCAGTACTCACCAGGGTGGTGGAGCAGTGGTGTATTTGATTGTTTCTAACAGTCACCAGTGGTTGTGGACTACCCACCAACCCTCCCCCACACCCCACCCCCAGGCATGACGTTCCTTTATAGCCAAGGTTCTGACATCACTTCCTCAACAGGTCTTGGGGTAGAACTGTCATATTCTTAATAACCCAGCACAGTGCATAAAGGGTAAGAACACACCACAAAAAGGAAGACAAAAAATATATATTTATATATATATATTACATATTGTATATTATAAGGGAGAGGGACATGTGGACATGTGGGGAGTAATGCAATGCAATGCACTGGCTGTGGGGCAGTAGTTTTCCGGGAGACATTCTGGAAACTGCATTGCTGTCCTATCTGCAGGCAACTGTCAACTCTGAGGGAAGAGATTGCCCACCTCCAGTCTGAAATGGCAAGGACTAAGGAGGCCTCCCCAACCCAAAGAGCACCACTGCCACAGAGGCTGCCAAGTATGAAGAGCAGTTGGACCACAGTGGGTTCTGGGAGGGTACGGGTGGTGGAACAGAGGCAAAGGCCCCTAGTTGTACTTCTACACAAACCATATGCCAGTCTGGCAGAGCAAGGTTCCTCTATGATGGCACCCTCAGTGGAGACCAGAAAGAATGCTGAGGACACCCACAAGGGAGACCCACAGAAGGGTGGCAAGGGACACCACAGGGGAAGGAAACAGCTCCTGATAGGGGACTCAATTGTTAGAAGGGTAGACCTGGGGAAGGGAAGGGAGAGGAGAGGGAAGTAAGCTGCCTGCCTGGTGCCATGGCTTGGAGGGACAAGAAGTGAATCCTCAGGATTGCAGAAGCAGCATCACAGGAGAGGGAACTAGATATCATTGTCCACCTTGGAGCAAATGACCTAGCTAGGCATGGGATCAGTGCAGTGCAGGATGAAATTGTGGAGTTGGGGAGGGGCCTCAGACAGGTAGCAAGCACAGTTACCTTCTCAGAGGTGCTGCCAGTCCATGGCAGGGGTGAGGCTAGGGTACTACACACCATGCAGTTTAATGAATGGTTGCAAAACTGGTGCAGAGCACAGGGCTTTGGCTTCATTAGGGACTGGGAGTACACCTGGAGAGATGAAGGTTTATACTGGCATGATGGTCTGCATCTGTCCATGAAGGGAAACCAAGATCCTAAGTGACAGGTTTAAATGCTTTCTTGGCAAGCTTTTAAACTAGCCATGGGGGAGATGCTAATAAGAGGTAGGAAAATTTCAAGCCTAACCCCACAAAACATGACGGATAGTAAGGTAAACACTGAGGTACAGTGCTCAACAGAGGGCAGGACAGGGGTAAATGGAAAAATAGACATGGGCAAAAAGAGCAGGCATGGAGGAAAAAAGGATAAAGCCAACATCAAATGGAGGGCAATGAGTACCAATGCCCATAGTCTGGGAAACAAGCTTCCTGAGCTAGTAGCCTTGATGGAAGATGAACACTTGGATATTGTGGCAGTCACAGAAACATGGTACATGGATAACCATGACTGGGATGTCAACATACCAGGGTACACAGTCTACAGAAGGGACAGGGAAGGGAAAAGAAGAGGTGGAGTAGCTCTATACATAACGGAAAGGATCAAAGCTACAGAACTAAAAAGTAAAGGGGGAGGACAAGAGGCACTCTGGGTCACCTTGGAGACAGGGAATGGCATCACAATACGCACAGGGGTTGTATACAGACCCCCATCTCAAGTGGAGGAAATGGACAAGAAAATGATAGAGGACATTCTCAAAATGGCTGAAAAAGGGAAGATACTGTTGATGGGGGACCTGAATATGCCAGATGTCAACTGGATGACATGTACTGCAGCCACATCCAAGAGCAGGGTCATTCTCGATGCCCTGCAGGGGGCAGGCCTTAGACAGCTAGTGTTGGATCCCACTCGGGAGGAAGCAATACTAGACCTGGTACTCTCAAATGGAGAGAGGATCACAAATTTAGAAGTCAATAGACATCTGGGAACAAGCGACCACTGCACAGTATGTTTCGCAGTAAGCACAACCATGGAGACAAGCCATATAAAAACAAGCATACTGGACTTTAGAAGGGCTGACTTTGGCAAAATGGGTGAATACCTGAGGAATACACTAGCAAATGGCCAAAAAGGAGGGGTGGAAGAACAATGGAGAAAAATCAAAACTGCTATCATAGAGGCAACAAGCCTTTGTGTGAAACAGATAAAGAAAACAAAGTGGAGTAAAAAAACACTATGGTTCTCAAAAGAGGTGGCAGGGAAGGTTAAGGAGAAAAAGGCTGCATTCAAAAAGTATAAGGCATCACAGAAGGAACACGACAGGGAACTGTATCAATTAAAGCAGAAAGAAGTGGGGAAGGCAGTCAGAATAGCAAAAGCCCAAACTGAGGAAAAAATAGCCAAGTCAGTTAAGAAGGAGGATGAAACCTTTTATAGGTACATTAGGGAGCATAGAAAGGTTAAGGGAGGAATAGTGAAGATTAATAAGGGAGAAGGGAGGTGGGCAGAGGGAGACAGTGAAAAGGCAGAGATACTGAATGAATACTTTGCTCAGTATTCACAAGGAAGATGAGGAGGAGTTGCCTAAACCAGACAATAGAAGCACTCTGGGTAGGGGTTGACACCAGTCCATTTACAGAAGAAAGAGGCCTGAAAGAACTCCTAAAACTCAAGGTGGACAAAGCAATGGGGCCTGTTGGGATTCACCCCAGAATCCTAAAAGAACTAAGGGAGGACCTAGTGACACCACTGACCACACTTTGTAACAAATCATGGGAGGATAGGGTGGTACCTGAGGACTGGAGGATGGCAGATGTGATTCCCCTTCACAAAAGTAGGAGCAAGGCAGAAGCAGGAAACTACAGACCTATAAGTTTGTCCTCAGTGGTAGGGAAAATGATGGAATCACTTCTGAAAGAAAGAATTGTTGAATACCTAGAGGCCAGCAGGGCACAGGACCCAAAAGCAGCATGGATTTACAGTAGGAAGGTCATGTCAGATGAATCTAATAGATTTCTTTGACTGGGTGACCAAAGTAATAGACCAGGGAGGGGCTGTGGATATGGCCTACCTAGACTTAGCAAGGCATTTGACACAGTCCCACACAAAGATTAATAATCAAGTTAGCCAGCCTGGGAGTGGGTCCCAGGGTGGTAGCCCTGGGTTGCAAAGTGGCTGCACAACAGGACACAGAAGGTAATAGTGAGTGGAACACATTCTGAAGAAAGGGGGGTCACTAGTGGAGTACCTCAGGGCTCAGTACTGGGTCCAGTCCTCTTTAACATCTTTATAGGCGACATTGCAGAGGGTCTGGAGGGAAAGGTATGCCTCTTTGCAGATGATACAAAGATCTGTAACAGAGTTGATACACAAGGGGGGTAGAAAGGATGAGAAGGGACTTGGCAAGGCTGGAGGAATGGTCAGACATATGGCAACTTAGATTCAATGCAAGGAAGTGCAAAGTAATGCACCTGGGAAACAAAAACCCAGGAGAAGAGTACACAATAGCAGGGGAGGTACTAACAACAACAAAAATGGTACGGTACTTGGGGGTAGTCATATCAAATGATCTAAAGGTGGGTAAGCAATGTGAGAAGTCAGTAAGGAGAGCCAGGGGGATACTGGGATGCATAGGAAGGGGCATCACAAGTAGAAAAAGGGAAGTGGTTATCCCTCTGTACAGACAGTTGGTGAGACCCCATCTGGAGTACTGTGTGCAGTTTTGTAGACCTCATCTACTCGAGGACATAGGCAGGATGGAAGCAGTCCAGAGGAGGGCAACTAAAATGGTGCAGGATCTGCATCAGAAATCATATGAAGAGGGACTGAGAGAGCTTAATATGTATACCCTTGATGAAAGGAGGGGTGGGGGAACATGATAGAAATGTTCAAGTACCTCTAGGGAATCAGCAAAGTCCAGGAGGGTAGCATCTTTCAGAAAAAGAGATGTGTAAGAACAAGGGGACACAATTTAAAGATAGAGGGGGGACGGCTCAGGGGTAATGTGAGGAAATCTTTTTTCACAGAGAGAGTGGTGGATGTGTGGAACTGCCTTCCTGGGGAGGTTGTTGGGGTAAAACAGTGGGGGAATTCAAACATGCATGGGACAGACACAGGGCAATTGTAGTGGGGGGTGGCAGGAAGTAGGCTGTTGGTTAACTAGAATCTGCAGCTTATCCAGTAGGTAGGGAAATGGGCCGACTGGGTGGACCAAGTGGTCCTTATCTGCCGTCAAAGTCTATGTTTCTATATATTTCTAGCCAGGAGACTGAATAGGAGGAGGAATATGAACTGAAACTGGTGCCAGTGGAGGACCCAATACCAAGGAAGAAACGAAAAAAAAAAAAAATAGAAAATGCAGGGGAAAGTCAGAGTGCAGTACAAAAAAATAGGAGCACAAAAAAGACTCAGAAAGGGGAAAGCATTGGCAATAGTTCCAAAACTGTACTAACAGCTCCAGGTCAGCATCCCTTTATCACCTTCACCAAAACATCCCACACACCCACTGACAATCCTCTTAATCTTCCTCTGTCCCTCCCCTGGCGACCCCGAGAACTGCCACCACCATTGGTAGTAAAGTCCTCTCGGCTGTGGCCCCCTTCTATGGAACAGACTTCCCACCCCCCTCAGATCTACTGACAAGCAACACACCTTTAAACATGACTACAAAACCTGGTCCTCGCTATGGACACCTCCACCTGTCTGCACAGGTAATGCCCATCCTCCTAGCTTTCCCCTGACTTGCCTCACTATCTACCTTTCCCTCATCCTGCTCTGGTCTTTAGGTAACCACAACATAGCTTGAGGGGGTGGTCTAAGTAAAAACTTCTTCGACCCATTGTGTGTCTATACTTGTACATGTTTTTCTCCCACTTGTTTGAAACTGATTTACTGTTACCCCTGCCTGAATCCTTATTGTTCTGCAAATTGTGCCATTATTATTTAATTGCCTTGCTTGTACTTGTTTACCATTTTTGTGTTGCCTTTTTTTAAATTTATTAATTGAAATGTTTCACCAGGATGGCACATTGAACAACACATTGCTCATCTCATGGTGTGACCTGGGGGGGAAGGGTTACATAGGGTTGTGAAGGATGATCAGTTACAATAGTATGTGGGTAATACAAACAATACAACATTGTAAGATTGTGCAACAGTTAGAATACAAGTTATTGTACAATAAATAGTAGTGGAACATTGGGTAAATTACAATACATGTCCAAAATCATACAAAAGAACATAAAAATGTACAAAACAGTAATAATGCAATAGAACCATTTATAGTGCATGAGTATACCAGGAGCAGGCTTGAGGTAGTACGAAAGTACTGTTGGAGTAAAAAGGATGGGGTTAGGTTGTGCACACTAGTGACCCAGAAGGGCAGGTGGAGAAGAGAGGGGGGGAGAGGCAAGAACTGAATATGAGGAGAAGGGGTAGCCATTTCCTGATTTTCCCCTTCAGGATGTTGATATTGCTATTTACATGTTGATCACTCCGGTGACTTGCCTATGCCTACTGAACTGCACATTGCTGTTACCAATTTGTAGCATCTTACATTGTCATTTTTATATTCTATTTTCTGTTCGTACCTTCTAGGTCTGGGTCGTGCCTGAAAATGGTCCTTTGGATCAGTGCACTCTACCCGGTCAACAAAGTCATAAATAAATAAATAAATAATATGGAAGTTCACATCTACAGTTTGAGATTTATTTTTTTGTAGACCACCAGCACAGCTGATGTGCAAAGAAATAAATAGCTAACTGCATTAATACACTGATAAGTCACTAGGCAAGCAGGAAGCACTGCCACATGCAACTAGGTGGAACAGTCTTTGGGGCTCACATGCGGTACATTCTATGCCATTACATGAACACATCAAAGGTATGCATCGGCATGTGTATGCATGTGTAGTAAAAAAATGGGAGACATTGGGAGATTTCCAATGACTATAACTTCATGGAGACTTAAAGTTAATTAAAGGTCTTTAGTACAGTGATTTATTCATATGATGAAGATAGTAAAGCATGTAGGTAAAGTTGAAAGCATAAAAGGTAAGCTGATGCCAACAGAGGTAGAAGGATAACTCCATTTTGTGCCATGGGTCCTAGAGGTGGCCATGCAGTGAACAAAAGCTGAGATGCAGCACAGACAGTTTTGCTACATGCAATTATGTCCATTAGAAATACACAACACTTAGTACATTTAGATTTTTTTTGCAAGGCAGAGAAGTAAACTCCTGATGAACAAAGAAACCTGGAAATGAAGCATGAAGAATACGTTCAAGCGATATCTTTGGCTTGAGGAACAAACAAACCAAAAGAACTAACCTAGTCATGTTTTTCATCCAAGAGACCTCTGCTGTAAAATTCTTTGCTTTTGTTGTGGCTTAAAAGCCCATCAGTTGCCAAGCAATTGGCAGTTTATACAGCATGGCAGTACTCTTCAGACATTTTTTAGCTCAAAATGAGTGAAATCTGCGTCATGAGTTATGATGTTTTCATCCTTCCAGCACTTTATTGTTCATCATTATCAACCAAGTTGACTCTGAACAGCTTTTTAAAATATTTGTTAAATCAAATTATATTAGACTATATTACAGTGAAACATGTGGACAGCCAATTCAGGCGTATTATTTGATAAGTGATACAGCTCTCTAGCTGAAGCCATAAATGAGAATAATATTCCCTTTTGGGCTTGCTATTCCCCTTCCTGAGTAGGATAGCAAAACTTATTTGAGATGCCACTTCACGCCATGCAAACTATAAACTTGATTTTTACACCTTCACAGTATGTCTGAAATCGGTCTGTAATACCCTCCCACAGCAGTAGTTAATGTGTCTTGAAAATGTTGAATTGGCTCTTAATCAGGCCTGGGATGTTCCTCTGCTAACAATTTCCCCAGATTTCAGGTTTTATTGCAGCTAGATTAATGGCTCTTCCTGTCGATTGCAGGCTGTGGTCGATTGCTGGAGGAAAGAGATAGTCTCTGGAAATGTCAGTGTCAGTCTTAGAGTGAAAAATGATAAAGTATCATTCCAGAGAAACAGACAAACTGGCATAAAGCCTTGAAGAATTCCTATGGGTTATCTAAACAAGCAAATACAGTTTCTCAGAGATCAGGAATTGTCTCAAGTTATACGTTTAGAAGGTGAATCCCCTCCATGTTTCAGGAATTATTACTATGAGAAATATTTAAAGTAATTTCTTGAACGATCATTTTTTTGTTTTATTACTGTCATTTTTCATAATATAAAAATGTCTCAGTGCAATTTTCCTAAACATTTTCCTCCAAGTAGTCTTTAAGGAATAAAGGCATACAGAATCACACATACCCCCAAAATGCAAAGCATCATGGGCTGTATATGCAAATCACCATGCCATTTTAGGCTGGTTCAGCTTTAAGCAGAAATGCATGGTGCCAAAGGGCCTCTCACACAATCTGCAAAAGGTTCAAACAGAAGACTCAGACATGTGTTTCGTCCTACCAAGAACTCATCAGTGTGCCTTGTCTGTATGACACCCCAGCTGTTTCATTTGCCCTGGGTGTCACACAGACAGAACTTAATGATGAATCCTGAAAAGGATGAAAAGTGCCCTGTGTCTTCTGTTTACCTGCTTCAAGTGTAAAGAGGCCCTTTGCACCATGCATTCCTGCTTAAAGCTGAACCAGCCTAAAATGTGATGGTGATTTGCATATGCAGCCCATGATGCTTTGCATTATGGAGGTATGTATGATTTTGTATTTCTTTGAAACTTGGCCTTATGGCCAATGCCCTTTAGGGTAACCATTGGCTCAGTTCTTTTGCACTAAGGTTCCTTGTCTTTAAGGAATAAAGATTTACAAATAAGCAACTCACATAGGAAGACAAGTTCCATAAGAAGAACTTAGAGGACCTAAAGGACTCCTTTTTATTAGTGTATCAATATAGGCAGAAAAGGAAGGGTAAACCAGATTAGCATTATATTCCCTTTTTAATATTAACATTTATTCATTATCAAGTGTATTAATTGGAAAAATAGGGCACACAGAATAAGCATATACATGTAAACACCAGGCTCATTGACAAAGGAAAAAGTAGATCTAGTGTTTTCAGATTAATATATTTTGTACAGTAAAAACAGACATAATGAAAATATACAGTACCCAGTATCTGAATTAACTTAAAGGAGCAGTGCATCTTATGGTTAAAGTTTTGACCTACTGTACACCTTTTTATTCTGTTTGAGAGAGCCCATGTTCTCCTTCCTGTCTTGTAAGATGTCCTTTTTTCCATTTTGAGTCTGCTTTAGCACTGTTCTTTGACATGTGAAATAATAAAAGGAACGCTCCTTTTAGACTTGCTATCCCTAGGTTTTTATCATCATTCCTTGGTTTTTTGAGCACTTATTGTCTCATAAAGATGTGGAGCAGTGTCTGTTTCATTCTAGTTCATCTTAGCCATAAGACAAATGATGTCAAATAATGGATGTTCAAACAGAGCTGAAAATAAGGTGATGAAAACCTTGGGGATAGTCAGTCTAGGAGATGGACAAAATTCAGTGGGAGATCCCACCACCTTCAATGTATAGCAGTATCAAACATACCTAAGAGGGTCTGGGGACAGGATTCCTCACTTTATGTAGCATTTTTGCACTTTATTCAGTCTGTGTTATGCCTTTAGAAAACTACTGTTTGAGCTCCCAAGGGTACCCCTTCCATTTCCACATCTGGAGACAGCTGTTTTAGCAGGTGCAGTCCTTTTAATTATTTTATATGTCAAAGAAATGTGGAACAATACCAGGGATTAACACAAATATTGAGATAAAACAGTTTGCAGGTTGTTACACAGTTTTGTGATGTACTTAGCCTGGTGTTCCCGCCCTAGGTTTTATGTTGTGAGAACCAAAAATGAATTAAAAGAGAGAATTCAGCAACATGTTACCGCCATAAGAAATGGTGATGTGTCTAGTGTGATTGGATCACATTTTTATGGCTGCATAGGCAGAGCCATGCTGACATATTGCTATGACATAGGAGATAGCAAGGACCGTGAAGTGCATGACCAGATACCTAGACTGTCCTTCCATGGTGGAATCGAACCACAACCAAATGCAGTCCTCTCCATTCACTATAGTGCTGTTCATTTGTGTCTCCCTGCTCCCCTCTGCTGCACTCATTATTTGCTCCCATGCTCACTTCCAGTTCACTTCCAGCCAGCCGACTCATTCCCCAAAGAGTCAAATCTGAAAGTTCCAGAAAAAAAAAACACAGAAGGGAATAAAATGATTGTCACTAACCTTTCTGGCTCCCCACCTGATCCGCAAACAGAAATGCAGCTACAAAAGTTCTCCTTCTTGGGTTCCACTTGCAACAGAGGTTGCTAGGCAACCAGCTGCTTTACCGAATGACCCGAATGCACTGTCTGCCTCAGGGTATATCTGACTTAACAGTGTTCAGTGAATAGAAAAATTAATGGGAAAAAAACATAACACATTTTAATGGTTATTCTGTTAATGAGTCAAGAAATTGCCAGTAGCAATCTCAGTCCCCCCCCCCCAAAACACACACTCACACTCACACACATTCAGTCACATACAGTCAGAAATACACTCAGAAACGGGAATAAGGGACGCATAAATGCAACAGTGCCCTTTTTCCAAATCCTGAACTGCTTCACATTACACTTATTTTGATTTCTTTTATTTCATCTTACAATTATCAAACCATTTGGTCACTTGCCATCTTCTCATAGCTGTCCTTAGCCCTTGCAGATATTCAAGAATAGCACCCCTCTTATTAAGTTCAATTCAGGAACCAGTAAAAAGTTTTAGTATTGAATGCTTGACGATCTGTTTTTTTGGTTAGTTCACCATAAGACAGAATTACAAATTAAACAGCTTTTTACTTAGTTTATGAATTAGAGGGTCAGTCTTACCTGCTTGCACTGAGAAATGTTAATAGTGTGAAAGTATAATCGACTGTAGCTCCAGGAACATTACGATCAGTGCATTCTCATCTTTCACAATTGATAAGAAGAGCACTTGAAACTTGTAGCATTTCCCTTATTGGGACCATCAGCTGAATGGTATGAAAATATATCCCCAATTACTGCAAGACCTGATTAAAATCAAATAATAAAAAATGGATTCAAATGTGCATCTGAGTTTCAAACTCAGTTTGTATGTACTAAGCGCCTATCCTGTAAAACGATCTCTCTTGTTTTTTTTTTATCTGAAAATGCGTGTTTTTTATATACTCAGTATGTAAAGGATTTTTCATTGCATTGCTTTAGTGAGTTAGAAAAATGTAATTTATTTTTAAATCCACGTTGTGTGAAAATTGAGCTTGCCAATCAAAGGCAAGACAAGTTGTCTAGTGACCCCTGCCAGGAAGGAACAAAATGGGGGAGGGGTGGGGGAGAGGAAAGGGTCAGGTAGTAGGGGAGGGACCGGTGACATTACCAGGACAGGAGAAGGGTAATCTGACAAAGTGAAGCTGTAGCCCCAGGGATTGGCTGGGGGGCGGAGCATCTGGGGTCCTACCCAGGGGTCCTGTGGGGGTATATTAGCCCAGGACACCAACAGAATGACCTCTTTTGCTGGGAAAGTTTGTTTGAAGAACTCAGCACATCATTGGCAAATCATCAGGTAAGACACTGGGGGCAAATAGGCCTTGTAGGCTATGTGGTCCAGGTGGCTAGCTCTTGGATTATTGTGTATCTCAATGCATTTTAAATGTAGTGAAGCATGGGCAAAAAAATAACATGTTGCTGGCATGCCCATTGGTTTGGTTTGTTTATGGTTGAAAATGCTGCAGAACTCAGTGGGGCTGTTTTGGTTTATCATTGGTGGTGTAGGGGAACAGGTCTTGCATAGAAGAAGGCTCTTTTACTGGTGAAAGGCTCTGTGAGTTGTTTAAACCATGTTTGGGCAGACAGTGCTCCTCGCGGGTGGTTGTTGATGCCCCATGAGTGGAGAATGAGAAGGTTTGACAATGTGAGGTGGAGAAAGCACTTGGGCAAAAAGGCTGCTTTTTCACTGCAAAATACTCTAGCGAGTCATGAAAAACCACGTTGGGGCAGGCAGAGCCCATCTCAGTGGCTGGGAGCCACATGTGTTTTTAAAATGCAGGAAGCGTGAGGGGGTGAAGCACCGGAGCGAGTTGCAGTGTGAGTATCCAGTTGTTTTCGGTCAGGCTATGTGTTTTGTTGTATGGGAGGGGTGCAGTGATTTAAAAAAGAAAATGAGACAAAAAAAAAAAGAAAAGAGCGAGAAATGTTGTTGCCAGGCAGGTTGGAGTCGGTAGGGCCCAAGAGTTTCAGAATCGGCTGTTGCGGTGGTGAAGGCGAGACCACATGGCATACGGGGAGGCCCCTTCCCAGTCTGGCTTGCAGCAGCTAGACCTCTGATGCCACGCAATCTGGTGTGGCCTGTTTACGGTGAAGGCCTGGCCTGGCTCAAAGTGGGGATTTGGGGGCAGCGGAGGAGGTATTGCTGCACGATTGCTGGGTTTTTTTCTTTTAAAATCCACTTCATTAGGTGTTTTATTGTACAGGGCACTTGTAATTTGGCGAAGGTGGAGGCTGAGTGCACGTATGGGGGAGGCCCCTTTGCCGGTATAGCCTGCAGCAGCTAGGCCTTTGAGGCCACGCAGTCCAGCGTGGTTTGTTGCGGTGTGGGTTTGGCAGCAAGAGAGAGGTGGCTGCATGATTTCGGGGGTGTTTAAAAAAATGGGAAATGCAGAAGCTGGCACCAGGGGGCACATGCAGGGAGAGGATGCAGCTCGCTCCACATTCTGGGTTTGAGTCTTCATCGGGTAAGGCCAGGGTGGGCGCAAGAAGTGTAGCTCATGCCGTGGTGGTTGGTTTAGGCCCTGGCAACCATGCCAGGTGGGAGCAGATGGTTTTTGGAGGTGGAAAACAAGGCTTGATGGGAAAGATGGCCGTGGAGAGGTAGGAAAGGCCTGTCATGTGGGGCGAGTGCCTGGGTCAGTAGGAGTGGTCCAGCAGGCCAGGAGTGGGGCTGCTAGGGTCTGGTGGGCACAGCAGATGGTGTATTGTATTGAAGCAGGTGTTTTTTGATAAAAAAAGAGAAAGAAAAGGTGAAGCAATGTTGGCACCTCCATCTGTCATGGGGAAAGGGGGGGTATGGTGGTACTGGAGCCCGGAGGCTTTGGAAGGCAGGGGAGAACAAGTGGGAGGACACGGACAGATCCAGAGCACAAGGGGGGGCCTCGCATAGGGGTGAGGTAAGTTATGATGTGGGCTGTGCCCTGAACTTTCAGCAACTATGTGGGAAGCCTCATCAGGGAGACTGCGGATGTATTGCACCATGTGCTTGGGGCTGAGTTGGCTAGAGGGCTGGCGACCGAAATGATCAAGAGCATAGGTCCTGCTTGGGGGGAGATGAGTGCAAAATGCACAGACAGGGGCAAGAAAAAAAAACAAACCTTTTAACCTGCGGATCAAAAGGGAATGTGTGTGGCCACACGCATACAGCCTAAGAGAAAGATAAAAAATATATATCCCAGTAGGATACTCAGGTGACAGGGCAATGAAAAATGGAGCGGGACCTCAAAGTGGGGGTCGGATTCGGGAAACTATATAAAAAGAAAAAAAAGGAGAAGGGAGGAGGAAGCGATAAGGCATCTGAGGTTCCTACAACCTCAGTGTCATAGGTTTGGTGCGCAAGTTTGAGCATTTGTTTCTTGCCCATCTGCATGCAGTGTCAGAGGAGCAGCAATGGCACCCAAGTGAACCCCTTTGTCCAGCAAGAAGATGATGCAGGAGGAGGCTAAATTGATGTGGCAGATGTCGGAGCTGGTGGCAGCAATAAAGCACAGAGAGGTGGAGGAGGCATAGAAAAAGTGCAAGGAGCGAGAGGAATGCCCGGGCAGGGGAAGGGGTGGCAAGAGTCCCAGATGGGAGTTGCCACACCATGCACCTCTGCCCACACTGAACTGGATGGGGAGAGCCCAGATGGGGGTAAGAATGATGTGGATCTTATGGATGAAAACAGTTTGAGAGATTATCTAGAAGGGCTGCTGGGCAGCATGGGGGACACGGGGCTCGAAAAGATGTAGCAGGCTATGTGATCTTTAAAGCATAAAGGGGATGGGGTGGGTAAGGGGGGGTAGGCCCACAAGCAAGAAATTGTACAAAGGGCCTCTGGACTGCTCAGTTGGGGACTACATCCTGGCTTCAATCAAGGAGAAAATCTGGAAAGTGGAGCATGTTGACATCTTCGGGCTAGTGGATGAGGACATGGCCATGAAATATGAGCAGAAGGAGTCAGTAGGAAAGTTGGAAATGGCGGTGGCTTTGGCAGTGGTAGGTCATAAGGCAGAGGAGGTGAAATACAGGGGAAAGACCATAGATATTTGGCAAGGGGGTTTCATCATCTACAATGCATTGGTGCTAGAGAAGCAGCCAGAGTTAGCCATTCCCTTACTGACACACATGTCCATCATCCGAGATGCGCACAAGGGCAAAAGTAGGGTAGGGTGACTCAAATATGATGAAGCTTTCAGGAAGAGAATGGCAGCAAAAGGGGATCTGAGATGGGATTGTACCCACTTGGAATTGTGGGGCAGGACCCTCTCTGGGGAGGAGAGTGGGACTGGGTGCGAGCAGGTGAGGAAGCACCCTACTGCCACAGGATCCAAGACCTGTTGGGGCTTCAACAAGGCCACCTGGACCTGGGGCAGCTGTAAGTTCAAGCATGCCTGTTCAAGAAGTAGAGGGGTGCACCCGGTCTCCAGCTGCCAGCAAGGTGGCAACAGAGGGGACTGACTGGGGGGCTGCACTATGACCAGTCCTTTCAGAACACCTGGGAGGGCAGGGCAGGGGATGGGGGCACCCACAGGGGAAGCACTACACCTTTAATGGCTGGCATTAGCAAAGGACCAAGTGAAGGGCAGTGGGGATATGCACTGGTGCGTACATCCATTTCACTGCCGGTAGTAGAGGAATGGACCGCGGACTACCAAAATAAGGGGCAGTGGAGCTGCTCTGGGAGGGTTTCTGGGGGGGTTCCCACTGGGTTTTCAAGGGTGGTGGGTGGGGATGTGGGCTAAGGATCTTGGGTTAGTGAAGGGGAAAGAGGGGATAGTTGGTGCCAAGATTGAAAAAGAAATCAAGGCAGGTCAGGTGGAAGGGCCACTGAGGGTCCCCCATGCACACATTTCCAGGTTTCCCCATTGGGCATTGTCCCCAAGAAGGAGGAAGGGGAATTCTGGCTGATACACCACTTATCCTACCCTGAGGGTTCGTTGGTGAATGAGGGCATACCAGATCACCTTAGAGAAGTGTCTTATGCCTCACTGGAACAGGTCATAGCACTGATCAGAGCAATTGAAGGGGCGTGGTTGGTGAAGATGGACATTGAGTCTGCATTTCAACTCCTGCCCATCAGGCCAGTGGATTGGGACTTGTTGGGCTTCAAATTCCAGGGGATCATCTATTTTGACAAAGCCATGCCAATGGGGTGCTCAGTGACGTGTTCCACCTTTGAAGCATTCAGCAGCTGGGTGCAGTGGATATTCAGGGCCAGGTATGGGAACAGGAGGGTGGTACATTACCTGGATGATTTTCTCCTCATTGGGGAGTTGAAGGAGGAGGCACAGGGCATGCTATTGGACTTCAAGGAGATGTGCCAGCGTATAGGCATACCGCTGGCTCAGGGCAAGACAGAGGGCCCACCCAGAGCTTAGGTCATAGAGATAGACAAGGAGAGGGGTTGTTTCAGGCTTCTTGAGACAAAGGTGGCATGCCTCAAGGGTCTGCTGGCACAGGTGACAGGGAGGAGGAAGGTGCTGCTGGTACAGATGCAACAACTTCTGGGGCACCTTAATTTTGCCTACAAGGCCATCACCCCAGGCAGAGCATTTACAAGGAGGCTAGGAAGGGCCATGGGGAAGGCTAAGCTGCCACACCACTGGGTAGATGTGCCAAGAGGGGTGCGGGCAGACTTCCAGGTATGGGAGGAGTTCCTCAATGACATAGGGGTGACATTCTGGTAGGACGAGTGGGTGCGGAATACAGACCTGGAGTTGTTCACGGATGCCTCGGCTCCCTATGGATGGGGGTGTACTTCCTGGGAGACTGGATGTCAGAAGCTTAGCCAGTATGGTGGTGGGAGTGGGGGATATTGAAGGACATCACTTTCTTGGAGATATTTCTGATATGGATGGCCATGGAAGTGTGGGGGAGACAGGATGCGGGGGAAGCACATCTTGTTCTGGTGAGATAACAAAGGGGTGGTGGAGGTTATTAACAGACAAGGGGAGAAGACAGAGATGGTAGGCAGGCTACTCAGGTGCATGGTTTTGTTGGGTCTACAATTGAATCTGTCTTTCAAAGCACAGCATATTGAGGGGTTGAAGAACTAGGTGGTGGACAGTCTTTCCTGTTTGCAGCTCGGAAGGTTTTGGGAGCTGAGGCCGCTGGCAGCAATGCACAGGACCAGGATCCCAGACCAGTTATGGGAGGTTGGAGGGACATGGCCAGGGCACTGTACTGGGGTTCCTGGTCAGCCAACACATTGAGGGCATGCAAAGCAGGGTGGATGAGATTCCAGGAATTCAGAAGGAAGCATGGGTGGGGCAGGGATGGACTGGTCCAGGATGAGCAGGTAAGGAGGTTTATAATGGAGAAGTGGGAGGACGGGCTGGCCCACACCACAATGGTGGTTCATTTTGTGGGCATCAGTTGGGTCTGCCAGGACAGGAGATGGCCTGATGTGGCAGCCAGCAGAACAGTTAAAAGGATGGTCACAGACTGGCAATGGGGACAGGGCACCAGGATGGATGGGAGCTGCCCCATACGAGGGCAGTTACTGGACAAGGTATTAGGGGCAATGCAACAGGTGTGCACCTTGGGCCAGGAGGTGATCCTATTCTGGCCCATTTTTGCAGTCATGGCAGTGGGGGCCTTCCGGGTGGGGAAGGCCACATGCCCCAAGAAAAGCAGCTGTTGGGCAAGCTTTGCAAGACAAGGATGTCTGGTGGGGGGCTGGATAGAGTGGTCATTAACCTGACCAGGTCCAAAACAGACCAAAAGGGAAGGGGGACACAGGTTTCATTGGTGAGGCAACTGCAGTCTGCCAGCTACACAGTAGAGGCACTAGAAGCATAGTTGAACACCCATGGTAGGGCTGGGGGGGCTTTGTTCCAGCATGGGGATGGCTCCCCGGTCACCAGTTTTCAGGTGGGGGCTGTACTCAAGAGGGCTCTGGCTTTCATTGGGGAGGATCCAGGTGAATTTGGCTCACATTCCTTTCTGATCAGGGCAGCCAGAGATTCAGCAGATAAAGGGTCTGCAGTGGAGGCAATAAAGAAGATTGGGCACTGGATGTCCAGCTGCTACAAGAGGTATGTCAGGTGTTTATAATGGTGACTTACACTGTTTATCTTGTCTCCATGGCAGGTTCCAAGAGGAAAGTGTGAACAGTGGGGCACTCCTTCATCTATTGAGTGGAGAGGTTTGCGGTTGCCGCTTCCAGAGGAGCAGAATTGTGATACAACACCGAGCACACCAGGGTGTTCTGGAAAGGCATTAGGGGCATGAGGGGGGCACAAATTCTGCCACTAATGGATGAGTTACGGGTGCAATGAGCCACGCCTGACTGCATTATTATACACTTAGGGAGTAATGACTTGAGGGGCCTGCCATGGGGAGAACTGAGGAGGAACATTCTGGGGGATTTCGAGAGGATCAAAAAGTGGTGGCCAAGGGTGACAATCGGCTGGATTGACATCACCGCCCAAAGGGTCTGGAAGGAGGTCAAGGATGTCTGGATGATTGAAAAAGTCAAGAAACATTTGAATAGGAGGATAGCAAGGGCAGAAATTGAAATGGGGGGCATGCACTTGCAGCACAAGGACATTTCCTTTGACCAGGCTGCTGTGTACAGGTCTGATGGGGTGCATTTGTCGGAATTTGACATGTGCCTATTCCTGAGGCCGATTGAAGAGCTAGTGGGAGAAATAGCCAAAAAAGGTTTGAGGTACTAGCCTGCAAGGGGGGAGCCCCTTTGTCCATTGCAAGCTGGAGGAGGGGCAGTGGAAGAAGGAAAGGAGGAACTGAGGGGAAGGAAAATGGGGGAAGGGTAGGATACAAGGGCTGGGGACAAGGAACCCAGACATGGTGTTAAAGTGGGGAGGGGGGATAGGTCCAAGCACCAGATTCAGAAGTGTCCAGGCCTGGAGTGTGAAGGCCCATGTAGGTGAAACCGGCCTGGTTTTGTTGTGGAGGAGGGGGGCAGGATTCACAGTGTCCGGATCCTGAAAAGTCAAGATGGATGAACAACCAGAGGCAGGAAGAGGCCGGAACCAAGGAAACTGTTAATTAATTTATGTGTGGAAAACTGAAGTATTAACATTAATGATGTAAATATTCTTTGTGCCAAAAATAAATATTTGCCAGTGAGCAACCAAAAAGTGAAATAAGTTGTAGTGTCCATCATATGGGAAGGGTTCAGGGGACAATTGGGCTTGCCAATGAAAGGCAAGCCAGATTGTCTAGTGACCCCTGCCAGGAAGGAGCAAAATGGGGGAGGGGTGGGGGAGATGGAAGGGTCAGGTAGTAGGGGAGGGGCTAGTGACATCACCTGGACAGGAGAGGGGTAATCTGACAAGGTGAAGCCAGAGCCCCAGGGATTGGCTGGGGGCAGAGCCCCAGGGGTCCTAGCCAGGGGTCCTGTGGGGGTATATTAGTCCTGGACACCAACAGGATGACCTCTTTTAATGGGAATTTTCCCACCCATATTAAGGAAGGGCTGGTGGGCAGGTTTGGCACAAAGGTAGGTGGAGGTCAGAGTGAGTGAGTGTCCGGGGGGGCCCTGGGTATAGGGCCAGTGTGGTTTGGCTGCGGGGAGGCAGCTACAGGCCCAGGGGGCTGGGTCATAACTCTCTGGGGGGAGGAGCAGGGGACACAATGGAAATGGGGAATGGGGAGGAAGAAGGAAAGGAGGAGCAGGGGAAGGAAAAAGGGGGGAGGGAGGTAGGATATATGGACTGGGACAAGGAACCTAGATGTGGTGTTAAAGCGGGGAGGGTGGATATGTCCAGGCACCAGATTCAGAAGTGTCCAGGCCTGGAGGGTGAAGGCCTGTGTAGGTGGAACTGGCCTGGTTCTGGTGTGGAGGAGGGGGGCTGGATTCACAGTGTCCAGACCCTGAAAAGTCAAGATGGATGAACAACCAGAAGAAGGAAGGAAGAGGTCAGAACCAAGGAAACTGTGAATGAATGTATTATGTGTGGAAAATTGAAGTATTAACATTAATGATGTAAATATTTTTTGTGCCAAAAATAAATATTTGCCAATGAGCAACCAAAAAGTGAAATAAGTTATAGTGTCCATCATTCCTGGGAGGGGTTCAGGGGACAAGCTACAATTGTTACAAAAAAAAACATAGAATGTGTTACATCATTGCTTCTTTGTAGCAGCCATAGTGAGTTTCTTGTGCTATTAATGGAAGCCAGTGACAATGTTCCTTTCGGCTGGCTTCAGGAAATTGCATGGTCATCGGGTTAAATACTCAGAACTATATCAAATACCAACTTTTGATCCCATTATTAAGTGACACAATGCCACCACTTGACTGGTCACTTTATGTTTTGGAGTGTGGCAATATTAATGACTTCTAAAAGTGTGTGAATTGTGTGGAGGGGGAGCATTACAATATAATGACAGACGCTTTGAACTTTCAACACATTTCAGTGCCATACAAGTTGCCATGCTGACAGACTATTGACCAGATTTGCATTATAAATTTGGGTTTTCTCTGGACTTTGTAATATTCCAGCGTTATATCAGTAGCTGCTACTGTGAACCAGTTTTATTATCTTTTTTTACCTAAATATTGCCAGACTCTTTGTGATATGTGCAGAGACTAACAACCTGCAACAATGAAGTCACTTTGCATTCTCCCTCCAATCTGAAATGAGAGTAACAGTTAACGTTTTATCCACTTTACCCTCATAACATTTATATTATTTATAACAGCTTATATGTCCATAAAGTGGCTGTTTTTTTTTTTATATGGAATGGGGGCACAATCTAAGATGAGCATTATCCGACACAGTTGCAGTTAATGACTAGATTCAATATTGCAGCTGTTATGAAATGCATTAACATCAACAGCTTAGATGAAGTTTTACACTTAAAAAAATAGATGTTAAGTGAATTCCCTGTACTTATATTAAAATTGTGATATAAACTGAATCTGAAAAACTAATAGTGGAAAAAAAAGAGGTATTCTTTTTAAAATGGAAAAAAACACCCAAAGCTATTCTCAGTCAAATGTACTGCAAATCATATTCTTAACCGAGGTCAACGTACAGCAGTGTGCTAGAAATAATGAAAGTGGCTCATCATATGTGCCCTGCATGCCTTGTTTTTTACTTGCATACTAAGACTTACTGTCATATTCATTTACCAAACTTTCTGCCGAAATTAGCCATGGTATGCACCACTTTGATGTATATTTTTTCAGAAACAAAGTTATGTCCACTAGTGAATATTCCCACTAAATATGTTGCACAATTCATTTTCTAATTTTGCACAGTGCACCAAAGAAGAGAAATTGACAGAAAATAAATCTAAGTACTGAAAATGTATGAAAAAATGTACTCAGTAGGTATGTGCATATAAAATTGCACGGTATACTGTATATCTGTTTCAGTACTTTGTAGTAGAACACTTCTGGATGTACTGATGTGGTGATATGGATCTAGAGCTATGAGAGTTAGGTCACCGGTTCGACATCCAGTAAGGCTGTCTTTATGAAGTTTACTTAGCCGATCAGTAAAATTGGAAATCAAATAAAATCGGACAGGGAAGTAGAGAGGAGTTAGTACAATACTGTACGCTGTCTGAAGGTTGCAGATACTAAAACCCTGTGCCAGGAAGCATGCTAGTTTGGAGTAGTTTATGGGTACAGTGAGATATGATTTCAAGGTGTTCCATGTGTTGAACCCTCCTGTCTGCAGAGGCTCTATTTGGAGCAATGTGTGGGTGTCCAATATATTCTCCAAGGCTGCAGGCACTGAACACTCAATTTCTGCAAGGGTTGCTAGTTGTGATTAATTAGGGGTGCACTGTCCATGTGGTACAAATGTTGAATCATCCTGTCTGCTGTCACACCAGTTTGGGCAATAGGTGGGGTTACAGTGTTATGCACTGTCTTGGATTTGCAGGCGATGAATGCTCCTGTCTGTATGGTCTCTACTTGGGGCAGTGGCAGTGCAGTGCTGTGTTCTGACTGGGTGCTGCAGGTTATGAACCATCATGTTGGGGGCTTTTGGATGCAGTTATGAGGGGTGGGGTTTTGTTCTGAATGGTACAGCAGATACTAAATAATGTCTGTATAAGATCATGATGGAGAACAGAATATCAAGATCGAGTTCCAGGTGCTGAATCTCAGAGCTGCCCATTCCACAGTGCATGTACCTGATGACCAGCCCTACTTCAGCTAACTGTGCCACTGGATCTGTCCTCCCATCCTCTTTCTGCCCTTTCTCACATAAGCATGGCTGAGATAGATGAACCCAAAAGCTTTGAATCCCTATGCCCCTCTTCATATAGCAGGACCGATTCTCAAAGCACATGAGTAGGTCACCCTCTCATCACAGGCTCTGCTCTCTGTTTTTGGCACTGAACACATGGATAGAATGAGGTATCAGGGACATGGCAATGACACGTGACATATACTAACCAGACCTATGGTGATGGGTGCCGACTGCACCCGTTGCCATAGTAATACTGGGAGAACCAATAAAAAATTATCTTTCCAAGCCAATTAAATATCAGAGTATGGCAACCACTAATTAGAGCAGGAGCACTTCAAGTTGTTAATCAAGCTGAGTCAGTTGTCAGTTAGTGAATGTGCCAGCTAGATCCTGAGTGACTGAGGTAATGCATTTTGTCAAATTCTACCTTCTACATGAAGATGTGACCAGTTCTGCTGCATATTAATTAGGAATAAGTTGGTTCGTATTTGAGTTTGAAACAAATGTTTTTTTTATCTTGGGGTAATGGAAGCATGCAAGTCCTGAGGCCACATGAATCTGCTAACCACACACACACACACACACACACATACACATACACCGCAAATAGATAGACAAAAAAATGATAGTGGGCAGCAAATGAAAAGCGGGACTACTCTAATTTCTTTTATTTGTAGATGATGGAAGTGCCACATCCTAAGTGACTGAAGTAAATTTATCAGATCCTGCTGTTTTTCACTTCAGGTACAGTATGCCTGTTCTGTCACTGCTGCCTGTTTATTCTAAGTGGTTCCAATTGGCTTTTTCTGAGTAACATCATTGTTTTCTTTGCTATTAATTGAAGTGCCAGTTCCTGGATCACTGAGGTAAACTGTCAAGTCATATAATGCTCCACAATATGAACTGTACTGCCACTGCTGCCTGTTAATTTAGACTGTTAATGTTTTGTTTTTGCTGCCTAATCAAACATTTGGTTGGGGGGGGGTCATTTTCCTTTGCTGCTTAACATCATTTTTTTTCTTTGTGGGTAACTGAAGTGCCAGATCCTAGGCTGGGTGACTAAGATAAATTATCAAATCCTACCTATTTCCACAACAAATGGATCTGTAGTGTCATTGCTGCTATTAATTCAGATAGGCTCTGATTGTTTTTTGCTGCCTAATACAAGTTTTACTTTTCTTTGTGGGGAACTGAAGTGCCAGATCCTAGGCTGAGTGACTGATGTAAAACTGCCAAATCATTGCTGTTTTCCACAAGGGTATGATCTATGAACTGGCAGTACATAGATCATACTGTTGTGGAAAACAGCGTGATTTGACAATTTACTACAGTCACTCAGGAACTGGCACTTTGATTACCAGAAAAAAAATTGTCAATAACAGCCAATCAGATCCACTCTGAAATAACAGGCAGCAATGGCAACACACGCACACTGTTGTGGAAGTGGAATGCAACAGCATTTGAGAATTTACCTCAGTTACTCAGGATATGGCACGTCCATTACCCACAAGTAAAACATGTCAGAGTGGTCCTGCTTTGCATTTGCTGCCATGATGTGTTTTATTTTTATGATGTAAACCCTGTGTGACATCAGAAAAAGGCACAAAAACACTTCCAAAATTATAAAGTTTTCTGGTGGCCGTATTACTCATTTTTATTAAAATCTTTAAAATAATGACATGTCATGGCATCCTTTCAGCATACATACAGTTACTGGTCATGTAGAGGGCTACAGTCTACTTTTGTAATAGGAGGGACAAATGTCAGACAAAAGTGGACAATGTCCCTTTAAAGCAGCATTGCAGCTGTGTTGGATCTGACC
Source organism: Neoceratodus forsteri (assembly GCA_016271365.2). NCBI lineage: Eukaryota > Metazoa > Chordata > Ceratodontiformes > Ceratodontidae > Neoceratodus > Neoceratodus forsteri. The sequence continues at coordinate 1,087,373,191 of CM057449.1, read as the reverse complement.
AGAGTTTGTTTGGACAGCCATCAGAGTGATACCAGGAGCTTTCAATATATGGCACTACAGCATGTTCCAAGAAACCCCAGGTGAGGTACCCGGCTGAATAAAATACTGAAAAAGGAGAATTGCTGGAGTTTCCACCTAAACACCCTGGCACCTCAGGGACTCAATGAAGTATTGGATTTTTCTCCATTTTTACAATAATGACATTGTTTAAGTAAGCGATTTTACATCATTCTCTGTAATACAGTCTGAAAATGAGGGCACAGATTTTCAAAGCACTGTGCTGGGTGCAAAGTGGTTGAGCCTATGCTGTGCACATAGTTGCTCCTGAATCCCCATATTCAGATGATAATGCTGCACTCATTATTAGTGCCAGTGCATTAGCGCAGAGTTAGTGCATGCAGTGCCCAAAGTGGGGTGGTACCCTGCATAATGTGCACAGCTTGATATTCAGTGTGATAGCGCTGCACAAATGGGATTTCACAGGTCACATAGTGTTGTGCAAATACTGCCTATAAAAAGAAAATCTTAACTCAGGGCAAACAAAAGAGGTGGTGGGAGACACTGCAGGCCACACACCAAGATGGCTGACATGGCAGCACACATTGTGTACCTGATGCAGCAGGTTATGGAGGATCCAATGGTCACCATATGCCCAGGCATAGGCCATGGAGGTGCTATGCTGCAAACAGACAGTACAATCCAAGAGTCACATTCAAAGCCCCCTGTGACAAATCATGGGCCCATACAGGCTCAACAGGCCTAAGCTCAGGCAGCTGTATGAGCTGCTACATGACCAGCTCCAGACAGACCCCCAGTGCAGCCATACGATGTATGCAGAGCTGAAGATGAAAGCTGCACTGTGTTTCCCAGCCACTGGAACATTCCTGACACCAGTGGGAGATACCACCAGTATCTTACAGTCAGCTGCCTCATGGCTGTTGGACCAGTTCCTAGATGCTCTGCTGACCCATGCTGGGGAGTTCATCATATTCCCCAGAATGCCAGGTAAGAAAATAGTAGCCATGCAGCAGTTCTATTGGGTTGCACACCTATCAACTGTACTCAGTGCCACAGACTGCACCTATGTTGCCATCTGGGCACCCACTGGTGATAGAGTGGAGGCTTATGTCAGTAGGAAGGGATACCACTCCATCAATTGCCAGGTGGTGTGTGATGCAATTGGGTGCATCACCAGTGTCCTGGCATGGTACCCTAGCAGTACTCGTAGTGCCTTCATCTGGCACAACTCCAGTTTGTGCAAGAGGTTTGAAAGTGGGGACATCTCTAGTGGCCGCCTCATTCTTCAGTATACCCCAATGGCCTCCTCCCTCCCATGTTGCAGATGATGACACTAACCAATGACTGTTATGTACACAGGGGGAAGTGCATATCCCCTGTGTCTCTGACTCCTCCTACAGTACCTGTCCTACAGCCCTCATCCATTGCAGAGGACAGATACAGTGCAGCACACAGCGCAACATGCAACATCGAGTGTGTCTTTGGAATGCTCAAGATACAGTTCTGTTGCCTTGATAATTTTGGTGCTGCCCTACAGCACACCCTTCATAAGGCCTATACCATACTCCTTGCCTGTTGTATGCTACACAATGTGGCACTCAACCATGGGATATGCATACCAGCCCCAGAGGAACAACCTGTGGTAGGTTTAGAGCCAAAGGACCAGGTGATACAGGAGCAGCTTGACAGGCAAGAACCCAGGATGGTCAGAAGGGCCCAGGAGTACAGAACCCCCCCCCCACATAACATGCCTCTTCTGAGATGGAGGGTGAGTACAGACCACACAGGAGACTGTAATGTGTATATTCAATGTAGTATCATAAAACAATATCAACACATACACAGACGTAATCCAAGAAGGGGGTTATCAAAAGTGGGGGTTAAAAGAAAGACATTCCAACCAGGTGAGTGGGGGTGCAAATAGGGTGCAGACACTATACAGCCTAGTTCAGTAGGGGGAAGCCTACAGCGGTATCAACATAAATACATGCCAGCCAGGTGGGGGTCCAAAAGGGGGTTGACAAAATACAGGCCATCCAGACAGTGGGGTGCCAGCAAAGGGTGTACTCACAGATACAGTCCATTGAGGGGGCCAAAGGGGTGTATACATTGATACACACCAGCCAAGTGGGGGGATTCAAAATGGGAGTTATGATATAAGACAGATCATCAGGGCAGGGAGGAATATGAATGGGATAGGCCAAGTGGGCAAGGGGTGGTGACATAGGTAATGAGAGGAAGAGGGGGCACATGTTGGTGAGGGTTGGCGATTTGCACCCTATGTGCATCTATGTATGGACAGTATGTGTGCACTGTGCCTGGTATGGATGGGAGCAGTTCATAATCCACAATATGGGGAATGAGTGTGGGGATATGTTATCCACCTCCGCCATGGCCCCAGGAGGTACTGACTCCACTGAGGAACAGGCCGTGTCCTGGTATGTGTGTGGTGCCCTTGGTATCCTGGGATTCCTGGGCATGCTGGGCATTCTTGTTGTGGTACTTCTTGGTGTGGGCATATGCCATGGGGTGATACTACTCTCACTGGACAGGCTGGGGCTATGACTGGCCCTCACAGTGCCTGCCAGCATGGCTGCAGTCTCCAGCCCAGTGGAATACAGGCAATCCATGCAGGAGGTCATGTCCCAGCACAGTAGCTCCATGCTGGAGGTCAGATCCTGTCACAGGTCATGAAGAGCTACCATGCGCTCCACATGACGTACCTCCACCTTCTCCTCGGCATGCTGCATATCATCATGCAGCAAATAGCGGATACCAGTTCCTGCTGTGCGACTCTTTGTGCCTCCTGGCTGACTGCAGCAGCTGTTGGTTGTCAACCACATCCTGCTGTCCCCCAGGGACTGTCCATTGGAACAGAGTTGGGCTGCACCTCGGTCATTGTATGGCCCAGGGTTGCATCGCCATCGATGTTGAGGTCCACTGAGGGTCCTGCTGGCTGACCGTGACCGGCCCAGTGGGACTGGCCTGGGGCAGCAGGGCTGTGGCTGTGCCAGAAGATAGGGGAGCACAGTGGCAGCAGGCCCTGTGGTATCGGTTGTGGGTGGCAGGACGATGGTTGTAGCGGAAGTGGGGACTTGGGGTGGCACAGTGATGGCTGGTACAGGAGCTGTGGGGGGCTACACTGCTATAACTGCATTGCCACGTGGGGACAGTGGCTGGGTTCAATTGTTATGGGGGTTGGCAGGGGGTGACAACCACTAGTTGTCATGGACAGACCCCGTTTGTTACCAGCTTGCAATGTATGCCTCATTTTCTTTATCTCCCTCATCCTTTTCACTGGTGTCCATCGGCAGGTACATACTGGTGGGTGGCAGAGGCAGCTGCCACTAAGATGGACCTGGGGCATCTTCTGCCACGTCTGGTATGATGTAGTAAACTGTTGGGAGAGGGAAGGAGAGTTATATAGCAGTGTACCATACAGAGCTGTGTGCTGGTTGAGGCCGCATGTGTGCCTGGTACACAGTGACACAGCACTCATGCTCTATGTGTGGTACACTCCCTATACCCACTCTGTGGCTGTACACACTACACACCCCTACATTGGTGAGCACACACACACACACACTCACCAAGGAGCACGCATCACTGCACCAGTAAACGCACACCCCAGCACCTGTGAGCACACACCCCTGCATCTGTGAGCACACACCCCTGTGTCTGTGAGCACACATCCTGGTACCAATGAGCACACAGGTGACAGCACATGGGACACAGTAGTGGAGTACCACACAGGTGGTTACACACCAAAAGACATGGAAACATAGTGTAGCCTACACCTAATGTGTCACACAGCACTGGCGTATACATGCACCCATACATAGATACACACACACATGTACAGTACACTCATGGCTGACAGGACAGTGCACAGAAGGTCACTCACACGGCTGGGCTGGTCCCACTTGGCTCTCATAACTGCCATGTGGGACTCCCATCATTTCCATGGACCTCAAGGTGGAGGCTATTGTCTCCTCCGCAGGTTCCAGGGTAGGTGTAGCCGCTGATGCCTGTGGATCTCTGCCTGTCTCATGCATCTCCCTGTGTTGCATTGATAGGACTTTCTTTGTCCTTGTCCATATGTCCCTGAGGAGCTTCCACACAGCCTCCATGGTTCTGCTTTGCCCACTGACAGCATTGACCATGTCAGTGATCTCTACACAGGCCTGCCATACCTGGGCATTCATGGCCTGCCTCCAGGACAAGACCTCCTCCCTGGCCATGTAGGCCTGTGCCAGAGCTTGCAACTCCTCCTCAGAGAAGCGGTGAGCCTGTGGTCTGTCCATGTCTTCCATGGCACCTGCTGGATGGGGGAGTGGAATACAGGTGACCAGGATTTGCACACAGTGGATCACTGATATTGTTGGAGGCCCTTATCCCCCAGTCAGGGACACGTAAGAGTCCTGGCAATGCATGTCCTAACACAGCTGGTGGCCTGCCTGACTCAGGCCTGCCCATGTGCAGATACAGTCATTTTAAAGGTCACAGACAGACAGGGGTTGACAAGGGCAGGGGCCTAAAGGAACCCAGGGCTACCACCACCTACGTATGTATGTGAGGGTGTTGCATGCTCTGTCACCATTCACCATTGACTACTATAGGAGGGATCCTTCACCTAGACACAACACCACTGCCGCTAGATACAGGTGTGAGTTGTCCACCACCTCAGCATTTCCAGTGTACCACTGCATACCACCTACACTCAGTTCAGTGCTTACCTGAGTCCCTTTCTAGGCCATTTCATAGGACAGCTACCTCTAGCAACCTGCAGTTCTGCTGTGGAATCTAGGTGTTGCACTGTGCTTTAGGCACTATTAGACATGCTAATGTATGGATACTTTCCAGTAATAATATGCAGATGTGGGTGTTTACCCTTAGACTGTGAAATTGACTCATTTGCATACATTTACTGATTATTGCAGGTCTGCTACCACACTAATGTGGTTGTACTAGTGCACCCTTGCATGACACCTGTGCTTGCAGAAAGTTGGTCTGCAATATAGACATGACAATAAATGTTGCAGCGAATGACATCAAACAGCCTGGCCCCATGCACCATGCCATTGTGCAACTGTGGAGCGCAGTCCTATGCAGAGCTAATCACATGCACACTGCACACCCTGCACATGCGTCACCTCATGCCTGGTGTGTACTTAAGGTAACCCCAAATTATGCATTGTGCTGCACAATATGACATTAGTGTGGTGCTGCCACAGCAATGTGGCTCTGCAGTTGGGCAGGACACACCAAGACAGCCCTGAAACTGGAAAGAGCTTTGTGGGAGTGCTAGGCCTAGGCTGATGGAAAAACTTGGCAGGTAGACTGAGGAGACCTGTTCTCCAAAGGGACCAGAGGTAGTCCACAACAGAGCTTGCCAATTTGATTGGCCTGGTGTTGGCCACAGAGAGCCAGCTGCTTGGTGATGGGGTGGGATCAGACAGGCCATGTTGCAAAGTGTTGTCATCTGAGGGGTGGCACCTCACATGATGCACCAGGGTCATATGCACTGGTAACTAATGTCTGGACCTGTGCAGTGGCCTTCAGAGGAGGGAGGCACACAGCATGCAGCAATTTCAGGCAATGATGGACAGTGGCACTGTGAAAAGGCTAGGTGAGTACAGGTGGCTCTATATCTGGTGTGTGTAATGGCCTGTGTGAAGTCCTGTGTCATGATAATATATGCCAGGGTTACTGTTCCTGAGGGACTGTGCACTGTACCTGTGTGTCCCTGTTGTTCTCCTTTGTTCTATGAGAAACACTCCACTGTATGGCTTGCTTGTACATATGCAGGTGCATGGACCCCTCTCCCATGTGATATCCTCATGCCTTGTACATGACAGGACCTGCTGTGGTTCCCTGAGGTGTGCACCTGCCAGGGCATCAGGGTTGTGTGCTACCACAGTGACATGGCAGCAGTTTCAGGGTGGATGACAGGGACATGTTTAGTGCCATTAAATGTTATTCAGGGTTTGGTTACCAGATACGGTGACCTGGACATGTTAACGCTGTTTGCCAGGTAGTATGACCCAGGAGGATGTCACATGTGTTCTACATGTGGCTATGCTGGTAGGTGTACCCATCATGATGTGGATGTATTCGCTGTCTGTGTCATGCACACTATCCGTTTTATGCTGCATGGATGCTAGCGTGCATATGTCAGGTAAATCATGGGGTGCTATGCTACTGCACAGAGAGTGCCAGGCATGTACTGGCCACTGTGAGTGGCCCCACCTACTGAATCTTACCGCACAAACATTGCACAGGTATGCCTTTTCTGCCAGTGTCATATGTGACCTGGTGTACCATACATACAAATGCACACTATGCCATGTACAGGACCTGTAGCCAACATGTATGGGTCTGTTGTGCTGGGGCTGGGAGGATGGATGGATGTGGGCACTGCATGATCAGAATACACTGTGCAAGATGATACCTACCACGGGAGATGTAGCATACCTGCTGTGCCTGGCCACGGCATTCATGTGTGTGATATCACAGGTGGTCACCCAGGTATGCTGCAGCCCTGCCTGGACCCATCCATCTGTATCATGCACGTGTGGCAGCTGGCACATAGTACAGACATATGGGCATGTATACTGTGTTGAATGTATGATACTGATCACATCTCCCCTTTCTTACTCTACAGACTTCAGTGGACAGCGGATCCTGGCCAGGGCCTGGGAACTCTAGGGTCACAGGAAGAACTGACCTGGGGACTTGCCAGGCCATGTTGGAGCCCAGCAGAGTGGGCTCCAACACACAGGCATCCATGTACGTACCCTGTGTTGTATCTCACACCTGGAGTTGCATGCCTACACTATGCTGCATGCCGCTGTGGCCGGTGATGGATGTCCATGTGTGGTCTGCCTTGCAGTATGCATGCCTGTGGGGGTTTCACATATGCAGTTATTATGGGGGACACTCACCCTGCACTTGGGACATTATCCCACCAGTGACATTGTGGTGTGTCATGGGCTGTGCAGTCTACTGCTATGCACCTACTTGCAGCTGGCATAGTGCCCTGTGCTTGTCTATTGTGCCATGGCCTGCCTTATACTGTGCTGTGGCATGTTCCCTGTGATACTGATTAGGTGCAACAAGGAGTTGGTAGTATTGCTCACAGCCCCAGTTGTCAAACCCATCAGTGTTTGTCAGGTCTGTTTTGCCACATGCTTGGAACTATGTATGCATGTCTATCTTTAGGAGGTAGGCACTGGTCACTGTAGTACCTGTACATCACTGCACGTGTGGTAGTCCATTTGTAGTGATATCTCTGGTGCCATATGCACTGGGTGTCATGCCTGTATAACACAACAGAGCCTAGCATATGTGTCATGGGGTCAGAGGAAGGAGGGGGCAGTGGTGGGCAGTGCATGTAGTTTACAATAAATGATCAACACTGTTATGCAGAGTTGGTAGTGTCTAAACAACAAAGTGATGATCAGGCTATGATTACTCCACTGGACACAGTGGGGGGTGGGGTATGCATACATTCTGACATGACTGGGTCTTTGCTAGGCCAATGTCCTGCACTAACTGAGCATAAGTGGCAACCCTGTACTTAGGGTGGTGACAACATCTTCAGGATGAGGAGGGTGCCTGCAGGCAGGTCTGCATCCCACACCAGTGCTGACAAGGGAGTAGGTATGGTGCTCCACCTGTGTACAACACCATGGAACTTGTACGGTACTCTGACTGTTGCACACAGTGTGGCATAATGGTGCTGTCCTTGTACAGCTGAGCTGTGTGTAACATGTGTATGGCTGGCCGGGACCCTTCAGACAAGAAGGGTGGCTCATAGCTGTCTGTTGTCTGGCCTGTGTGTTACATGGCTGGTGTGCAGGGTGCAGAGTGTATGTGCGACTCCTAGCACCTCTCGCCATTCCACAGCCTACTGTATCCTGGTTTGGTGCTGCAGTTGCTTGTGCTGCAGTTCCACATCTGGCATGCCTACCTGTGTTGATTGCCACTTGCACAACTGTGCCCTGTGCAGCAGCAGCACAGTACACCAATTTTATGTGGAGTCCCCTATTGTGGGATCCACTTTGCTGTCTCTAGTATGCCACGCACATTCCAATGTGGCTGTTTGCCTCACTCCACCTGTGTGTGATATAAAGGGCATGTGTTGGCCAGTTGTATTTCTATTCTGCACATAATTCCACTTCTGTGTCCCTTGTCCTGTGTGTCCCACTGGCTGAGTTCTGTGTCTTGCTTTCCATAGGTGCTCATAGAGCTGCAGGTCACTGACCAGACATAGTTAACTGTGTGGGCAGGGATGAGCTGCTGTGGTGACAAGTCCACCTCCTCTGGCTGCTGGTGAGGAGTGTTGAGGATAACACGGCAGTGATAAGGGACATCCCGGCAGCACTACAGTGCCGACAGCCACAATCACTGCCATCACCACCTCCTCCAATGGCAAATCCATAATTATGGACATGGCTACTGTGGATGGGTGTGTGTTTGTGTTTGTTGTTCCTCCCTTTCTCCCGGGGCGGTTGCCCTGTTTTGTTTTTGATAACCTCCTGCTTTGTACGGACAGCTATCCTCAGTTTTGTTGTCAGCTCTCTTTGTGTAGGCGGTTGACCTTTTTGTTTTTGATTAGCCCCCTTGATACAGGCAGATGCCCTGTTCTGTTTTTCAGTACCCCACCTTTGTACGGGTGGTTGCTCTCTGTTTTGTTGTTCCCTCCTTTGTATGAGCAGTTGCCCTTTTTGTTTCTGGTTATCCCCTCTTGTTACAGGTGGATAACCTTTTCTATTTTTTACTCCACCCTCCCCTTTGTATAGGCAGGTGCCCTCTTCTTTGTTGTTCTCCTTTTTCTGGGGCAGTTGCCCTTTTTGTATTTGCTTACCCCCTCCCCCCATTGTTATGTGGGCGGCCCCTGCACTGTTTGTTTCGGATTGCCCCTCCCTTGGTATGGGTAGTTGACCTCTCTTTTGTTGCCCCCCTTTTTATGGGTGGTTGCCCTTTCTGTGTTCGTTGTCTTACTCCCCCTGCTATGAGCAGATGCACTTTTTTCTTTGTTTCTTGACCCCCTTCCACCCATGTTGTTCTTATTGAGGTTTCTGCCATTGCCACTATTGATGTTGCTGTCTTTTTTTTGAACTGCCTGTTGACATTTTTGTAAAGTTTATTTTTGATACCTATGCTGCTGTGTCATGTGTCTGTCGAAGGTGCTCTCCCCTCTCACCCACAGTCATCCCCAGTGTCCAGCTCCATACCCAGTGCTCTAGTCAGGGCTGCGCACGTACATGGCCCCCTGTGTTCTCCTCTATCCTCATTGCTATATTCAGATATGCCCTACTGCATTATGCTGTAGCAGCACTTTTCATTTGCAAGTCATGCCATCTGCCCTATATTCCTATGGTATAGCACTGTCACAATGCCTCTGAATATAACATGGTACGGGACAGACACAAGCACTAGTGCAGACACAGTGCAATAACAGTGTTAGCATGCATTACTGAACATTGGGCCCCAGATGTTCATTTATAGTTGCCCCTTGCCCCCCACTTCCTCACCCCTTTTTATTTACCTCTTTCCTGCCATTTTAAGTTTGTATATGTACATTCATTTGTCCCTAACATACTTTTTCATTTGCACTCTCTCTTCTCTAATTTCTCATAATAATATACTATTTAGGTGAAAGGCTTTTTCTTGATCCTTTTCTTATCTTTCCCCTTCCACTCCCTCTCCCTTCTTTCTTCCTCCCTATGTCAATCTCCTCTTCGATTTTGGTCTTATTTCAAGACTATGCTGCAAGTTTTGATAAATGCCAGTATGACTCTGTTTGCTTCTTTCCAGGTTTTCATGAAGTGCATGACCAATCTAAGAAGAGAGGCATTCTTCATTGTTTTGCTAATTCTTGACATTATTTAGTTAGACTTTCTTATACTTTATTTGACTGAACATACATTTTACATGTACTTGCATATGGAGGTTTTGGATTTTTATATTTAGGTAATGTAGTGATTACTGCTCAAAGTTTGTCAAATGAAAGTTGACAGTAATATGTGTAAGCATTAAGCCATGACACAGTATGGTTCTACTGTGGAATTAATCCATGAATGGGAGGGGGCTGGGACATGAGGCCACAGGCCGCAGGTCAAGTGCCTCCAATCACCAAGGCATGGATTAATTCCACAGTAGAACTATGCTGTGGAGTGGCTTAATGTGCCTGTGACATGGCAAGTGCAAAAAAATGAACATGAATCAGTATTCAGTTATACAGAAAAAAAAAAAACACAGACACTGATTCAAATTTAAATGTTTAAAATTGTATTGCAAAGGTACACATTGTGCACAATGTCATATTTGCATTACATGTTGTGGGTGGAAGCAGGTATTATTTAACAACATTCACATTTAACTGCATCGTTTAATAATTCGTAGACATATTTTCTATGCTATTACTTGACTTAGAGGGATTTTTTGGCGCTGCTCGATGTATCCTAATGAATGTTTCTGCCAACTCTTGTGGTGCATGCTGAGAAGGAAAATGTCACCAGGATTTGCATACAGTCTGCACTGAGCCGGTTACAGCAAATGCATGTGTTACTTTTAGTAAACATTTAACAATTATGGGAAACATTTTTTAACTTAACTATGCCGTGTAACATTTTTTACTTACAACTAGGCCGGGTAATATTTTGAGTAATATTTTTTATACACCATGGCTTTGAGAAGATTACTATCCAAACATTTTGGAATGGACACCAAGAGAAAACACAGGTGAAAACATCACAATAAGGTATGCTTGCTATGGCATTCACTAGCAGCAACAGGAACTAAAATATTGAGCACCTTTCTAAGACACTACAGTAACAGCAACATGAATGAAAATATTTCAGATTTTACTCATTTTACCAAAACAGCGTCTCTGCTTTCTGCTACTCACTTTAAACAACAAGAAGAGCAAAGACATTTCTAGGACAAAGAACAACACTTACAAACAATAACAGGTGCAATATGATCATTCTGGTGTTTAACAAACACATTTCTGGTTATTGCGCGGGCTTTTCATGGTCACCATAGTAACTGAAGTTGACTAGCCCATTAATTGTAAAATTACTCAGATGAAAGGGACTACAGATGCTGCTACTAGCACTTGCTACTGCAGATTCTTTTTGATTGGGGTACTGCAGCAGCTTGCTGCTTCAGATTTTATTTCTGTCTCTGGTTAATGTGGCAAGGGGTTATGTGGTTGTTTACAGCTTGTGGAAGATGACAGACTTGTAGGGTTGCCACCTGTCAGGTTTTTTGCCTGGTGATCAGGTTGTCAGAGTCCCTATTCATTAATCCAGTTTTGCTCTGTACTGGTCAGGTTTTTGAGCCATTCTGAGTGCTCATATACTTTTGAAACAAATTCATTCATTGTTTCAGCTACATGTCCATGGTACAAACAAGTTCTGTTGTCAATGTAGCCTTTTGTTTGTGAATGCAGTCACCCTGGGAGGTGTAAAGTATGGCCATTAACACCATTAGCACCTACTTAACCTAATATTTCCACTGCATCTTAAAGTGGCATAACAGCACAGCTGCCCCCTCCTTTTGTAACCGTAACAGAGCCAGTTGTCCTCCATTTTCATTTGCTGGTAAACATTTTCATCTCTAACAGAATTTAGGCATTTTTAAATATTTTAAATTATTTTTTTCCTCAAGAAAAAAAATATGGTCACTTCCTTGGCTTTGAAATAGTACTGTGGATAAGAACAGAAAAGATATAAAGTATGTATACTATTGCATGCTATTTACAGTATTTCCCTTGTCTCCCCCCAGATCATATCTGTAAATTAGATTTATTTTATAGCTGTATGTTTATCTGGTTAACCAATGTCAATAAATACATACATAAGTAAATAAATAATTAGGACGAACCTAGGAAAGTAACTTTAACAGGTACAGTACAGTATCAACATTTTTATTTAATTGCTGCTTTAAGTGTTGTTTTTTGTTGATATAACAAATAGATTTCTAGGAGGAACAATGCATGATGAGTCATGAAAGAGGGTGGGGCTGGGGCGGGGCTTAGGATCCGGTTTTTGCCTCATTCAAAGGTGGCAACCCTACTTGCGATCAATGTTGGTGGTGCAGTAACAGTGGCTTCTGGTGTTTTGGAAATATGGCTGCTTGACAGGATAGAAGGCCACTTCTCCCTGTCATTTGTAGAAGGGGACCAGTAATTTCTGTGACTGGTCTCACATTGGTGTTGTGTCACTGACTTGGTTTCCCTTGATGCAAGCCCAGCCTCATGTAACAGGTGAACTGCTGTACTGTGAATGCAGTGATTAGTATACCTAGATGAGCTGTGCATCATTCAAGATCTGGGACATCATATCTTCCAGGTAGTTCAACCCCATTGGTTGGTTGCCATACCAACACTGTTTTTTTGTCTAGGATGTGCTGCACTACCTTTTTTATTTATTTATTTATTTAGTTTTTGTTGACCTTACAATATTAGCAAGCCCTTCAACAGACATGGTGCTTAGATCAGCATTTTGTGTTGTAGACTATAGACTGTCAGAAAAAAAGTTTAAAGGCCATGAGGTGTTTTTATGAGTATCTGGCTCACTTTTCTTACGTTCCCGCTTGTCTAGTTCCTCTGCAGACAGATTGACATGCCTACTACTGCTTTCTTCAGTAAATCCAGAATTCTGACTGACCTTTGTATGTTTTGTTTTTTGCAATCACTTACTGTCAGGAATGGTTGCTGTGGGGATGCCGTTTCCACTCGCTTTATTATCATACTGGGTATCTACCCATCTAGTAATTCCAACCACTCCACAGATCAAGAATGTAACATTGAAGTTCTCCATTGTAGATATCAGCACTGACTGTGAGGTATGTACAAGTGCACTCCAACCTTGGAGTCTCTGGTGCGTGGGTGGAGTGGGTGGGAAGCCAGAGAACATTGGGCTCTAGATTGTGTTGTGGCTGGAAACTGTACTACAGGAGCAACCATGGATTACTTGAGAATTAATCCATGGTCATCTGTTACCTTTCCTCCAGTTCCACAGTAGCTGTTCTGCTCTGTTCTATTGTGCCATGTTACACATGTTTTTTATTAAAACTGTAACACCATCTCTGTGAAATCTGTGCACAAAATAATTTAAAATTGTGCACATTTGTGCTATTGCACTAATTTTTACATGTTTTAAAAAGTGGGGCACACCATTCATTTTGGCAAGTATGGAATTAAAGATGTTTTCTCCTTGCTGATACATATACGGTCTGGGTAGCCTTATATTGATTGGGTTGAATGAACCTTCATAAATATTTAAATTGGTGGGCTATTTTATAGTGTTGCCCAATGACCTAGACTCCAGCCCCCCCCCCCCGAAGATGTCAGAGGATGTCAAATGTACACAGGGAGCAACTAGTTTGTGGTAAGTGGCCTTTTTATTATTTCTATAAACTTACATTTTTGCACATGTCTTGCACTGATAAGCCATTTTTGTAAGCAATTTAGAATAATGGAAGCCTCTTATGTGCTGAGTTTTTACTTTGTTCCAACTGCATAATCATGGGTCAGTGATCTGATTGTACATCTTATTAGGCATGAGGCACTTGTGCTGAGTGTCTTTAAACACACAAAAGGGAAGTATGATTATTGACCATAACAGCACATCCCTGAAGTGTCTTATAGCACTTATAACATGGGTTCTGTTTGAAAGCATATAGATGTTTTTAATAATTTCAAGTAAATATTGTTTTCTGTATGAAATATGTGCAGATGTCAAAAAACATGGTTCCGGCTGCATTTATTGATATTGTAGTTGAACCTACTATGCAGGCTAAACAAGTACAGGAGTGAGATAACTACATTCATGTACTTGCAATTTAGCAAATCAGGTGGCTAAAATATTCTTAGCCAAGTCTATAATGATGTTCATTAGATGAGGCTGAGTGATTTCAATCACATGAGAAAAGATGATATCCCATGATATTGAACACCTTGGAGTGTATTATTGTGATTATAAAATGGACCCATTTTGACTTTGTAACTGATGGCATGATCTACTTTCTGACTGGGATTATGTATTGAGATATCAACCTGGTTGAAAGTAGTCTCAGCCAATCAGATTTGAGGATTTAGACCACCCACTTTATAATGATGTTTACTGGATGAGGCAAAGCTGATTAAATATTGTCAATAAAAAAGAGGGTTCTGTGAAATTTTTCAAAGCAAAATCATGTCTAAAACATTTTGTGAAGCTAGACATGAAATAAAAATTCTATATAAGCTATGGCATAAAAGCCACGCCATTAGAATTTGTGAACATTTGTACCAGTTCAGGATGCTGAACGTTATCTCTAATTGAAGAAGATTCAAAGCCAGATCTTATAAAACAAAGATTTAACTAAAAAGAAACTGCTTGAAAAAGAGAATGTAAGAAAAAGGAGTAAGGAAGAGAATCATCTATTATTTTTGAATACTAATAATGAAGCTATAGCCTAGAACTGAAGAAGCCAGCCTGCAAGTCATTCAGAAAGATTCACTGTGCTACTAAAAACTTAAATATCACTTTATACTACATTTCAACTTGGGCATTTATACATTTCTAATCTAAATATGTGCTTTAAATGTTTTTGCTTTAAGTAATTTGTATGGTTATACAAACAAATAGTTTAAGTCTGGTGGCACTTTTTAGTAAACCACAGTACTTGTACCGTATGTATAGTTTACATTGTACTTTCTCCTATTTTTACTTTTTTATGTCTACTGTTATGTGCATTTATACAGTCGGTATATACCTATTGTTCTGAGTAGCCTTTATAATATTTTATTTGTCTACTGTTATGTACATTTATACAATCTGTATATACAGTACCTGTTGTTCTAAGTAGCTTTTAAAATATTTTGTCTACTGCTATATATATTTATACAATCTGTATATACTGGTTGTTTTAAGTAGCTTGTATAATATTTTATACAATTAATAAGATGCATGCATTCTTAAAAGGCATAGGTTTATTCTAAATACATTTCCCAGGTTCATTCAAAGGCACACAGCCTTTGTTACCAAACTTACCAATTCTACCTTGCAACAACTCCACTAAAGGAAAATAAAACATTTTTCCATTAAAAAAATCCATTTTGTAAGCAGAGTAACCCTCTTCAGGGCATGGGTTTCTTGAGAATTAATGCACTTCCTGGGCATACTGAAAGCCACTTGGCCATTGGCCTCGAGCCTTCCAATTCACCCATAGCATGCTTTAATTCTCTAGAAATACTTGCCCTGTTGTGGATCATTGCTTACATATATTTCTAGTCAGGAGACCGAACAGGGAGAGGAGGAATAAGAACTGAAACTGGTGCCGTGGAAGACCCAATGCCAAGGAAGAAGGCAGCACAGAGGAACAATTTTACATTTAAGAAGACCGATTAATGTATTGTTAAACCAATGAGAATTATTTCTGCTTTTTCTATATAATCTGGTGTTAATAATATGGGATATTTGAAAAAACTGCCACAAAGCTTCTGAAGAAGGACCTGGTTGGTTCGAAAGCTAAAGCACTTTGTTCTTTTCTGTAACATCCATGTTGGGCCAATAAAAGGTATCAAATCATTTGTTTCTGGATCTACATTTAAGAAGAGAAATATAAAACAAGGGAAAGGCATGGAAAAAAACAACATCAAGGGAAAATGCAGGGGAAAGTCAGAGTACAGTACAAAAAGAAATGTGGACAGGAAAAAGACTCAGAAAGGGGAAAGCACTGGCAATAGTACCAAAACTGTACTAGCAGCTCCAGGTCTGTGACCCTTACCACTATCACCAAAACATCCCACACACACTCATAGGTCACCAAACCAGGATATTCAGATCTGCAGATTGAATTTTCATTTACATAGACCACCAACACAGCTGATGTGCAAAGAATCAAATTGCCAACTCCGTTAATACGCTGCTAAATCACTTGGGCAAGCAGGAAGCTCTGCCACATGGAACTAGGTGGAACAATCTGTTTTTTGGGGCACACATGTGGTACATTCTATATGTTTACATGAGCACTTAAGAGTTATGTGTGGGCATAGGTGAGCATGTATGGAAAAAATGGGAGACGTGATTTCCAATGAACTATAACTTTATGGGACCTAAAATTAAAGGTCTTTAGTACAATAATTTATTCATATGATGAAGATAGTAAAGCATATAGGGAAAGTTCAAGGTAAAAAAGGTAAGCTGATCCCATCAGAGGTAAAACGATAACCACATTTTGTGCCACGGGTCCCAGAGGTGGCCATGCAGCGAACAAAATAGAGCTGAGATGCAGTGCAAACATTTTTGTTACGTGTGGTTTTGTCCATTAGAAATATACAACACTTAGTACATTCATATATATATATTTTTTTTGTAAGGCAGAGAAGTATACTCCTGATGAACAAAGAAACCTGGAAATGATGCCTGAAGAATTTGTATAAGTGATACTTTTGGCTTAGGGAACAAAAGAACTAAAGGAATTAACCTTCTAGTCATGTTTTCTTCCAAGAGACCTCTGCTCTAAAATTCTTTGCTTTTGTTGTGGCTTAAAAGCCCATCATCTGCCAAAGCAATTAATAATTTATACAGCATGGCAGTACTTTACAGACACATTTTCAGCTCAAAATGAGGGAAATCTGTGTCATGAGTTATGATGTTTTCATCCTTCCAGCATTTTATTGCTAATCATCATCAGCCAAGTTGCCTCTGATCATCTTTTAAAAATATTTTTTAAATCAAATTATATTAGTCTATATTACAGTGAAACATGCGGACAGCCAATTCATGCATTTCTTAAGTGATACAACTCTCTAGCTGAAGCCATAAATGAGAATAATATTCCTTTTTGGGTTTGCTATTTCCTATTCTGAGTAGGATAGCAAAACTTGTTTGAGATGCTGCTTCACCTCATACAGACTATAAACTTAGTTTTTACACCTTCAGAGTATGTCTGAAATCGGTCTGTAATATCCTCCCACAACAGTAGTTAATGTGTCTTGAAAATGTTGAATTGGCTCTTAATCAGGCCTGGGATGTGCCTCTGTTGACAATTTCCATGAATTTCAGGTTTTATTGCAGCTAGATTAATGGCTCTTCCTGTCGATTGCTGGCTATGATTGGTTGCTGTAGGAAAGAGATAGTCTCTGAAAACGTCAGCATCAGTCTCAGAG
Source organism: Neoceratodus forsteri (assembly GCA_016271365.2). Classification (NCBI taxonomy): domain Eukaryota; kingdom Metazoa; phylum Chordata; order Ceratodontiformes; family Ceratodontidae; genus Neoceratodus; species Neoceratodus forsteri. The sequence goes on along the minus strand of CM057449.1, from coordinate 1,087,356,003 downwards.
TGAAAATGATAAAGTATCATTCCAGGGAAAAGACAAAACTGGTATGAAGCCTTGGAGAACTCCTTTGGGTGATCTAACCAAACAAATACCAGGAATTGTCTCAAGTTATGCATTTAGAAGGTGAATTCTCTCCGTGGTTCTGGAAGCATTACTATGAGAAATATTTAAAGTAATTTATTGAATGAGCACTTTTATTGTTTTATTACTGTCATTTTTCATAGTATAAAAGTGTCTCAGTGTGCAATTTTCTTGAACAATTTCCTCTAAGTAATCTTTATGGAATGAACATTTTCAAGTAAGCAACTTGAATAGGAAGACAAGTTCCATGACCAGAACTTAGAGGACCTATAGGACTCTTTTTAATCAGTGTATTAATGTAGGTGGAAAAGGATGGGTTAACCAGATTAGCATTACATTCCCTTTTTAATATTATTTTTATTCATTATCAACCTTTATTAATTGCAAAAATGGAGCACATAGAATAAGCATGTAAATGCCAGGCTCATTAACAAATAGAAAAGTACATCCAGTGTTCTTGGATAACTATATTCTGTACAGTAAAAACAAACATAATGGAACTATACAGTACCCAATATCTGAATGATCTTAAAGCCACAATGAATGTTGCAGTTATAATTTTGACCTATTATATACCTTTTTTCTGTTTTAGAGAATCCATATTCCCCCATCTTGTAAGATGCCCTTGCCCATTCTGAGTCTACTTTAGCACTATTCTTTGACATGTGAAATAATAAGAGTGCTCTTTTTTAGCCTGCCTATCCCTACACTCATTACCCCATAAGTTTGAGGAGCAGTGTCTGTTGCATTCTAGTTATTCTTCGTCACACGATAAATTATGTCAAATAATAGGTGTTCAAACAGAGCTGAAAATAAGGGATGAAAACCTTGGGGATAGTTAGTCTAGGGGGTGGACACAATGCACTGGGGAAACACACCACCTTTAATGTATAGCAGTATCAGACATACCTAAGAGGGCTCTGGGGACAGGTTTCCTCATTTTATGTTGCATTTTTACACTTTATTTAGTCCGTGTTGTGGCTTTAGGAAGCTACTTTTTACACAAGAGCAATCCTTCCTCCTTTTGCTCCTGGAACTAAGTCAGACTTTTAATTTCACTCCTGGAACTGAGTTTCCACAGGTCTCCCCTCCATTTCCACATCTGGGGACAGCCAAATGAGCATATGCACCCCTTTTAATTATTTCATAATGTCAAACAAAATGATAAAGCAGACCCAAATTGGCAAAAAAAGTGCCTCTGACAAGATGGGAGAACATGGTCACTCAAAAAGAGAATAGAAAGGTATTGGTTAAAATGTGCATTGTAACATTCACTGCTGCTTTAAGTGATAATTTACCAAAAGCAAAGTGGTCAATGACTATTAACTGAATCTGGTATGTTGTAGTCTAATTAGTATTTAGCATTCATTGAGTGTATAGCGCTCACCATCACATATAAGCATTACATTTCCATTACCTTTCCTCTGTCATAATAGAATGTTTCTTTCCATCAGCAGTACATACCGCACAGTGGGATAAAATGCTGGTGCAGAAGCTTAAAAATAATTTGTTAAAACCAAAGCAAACAGGGGATACACACGAGAACATTGGATATCAGTGAAAAAGAGGAAATGCTGAAGGTGTTTTAACTGGTATTTAAAATTACATCCTAGCTAGCCCTGAAGCTTGGTGGTACCATGCGGGACATGAAGGTTCAAGAGTTTAACTAAAGACTTCCCCAACAATTCTGTGGAGATGTAACTACATTGTAGAGGAGGTGTACTTGATCTCTGAGAAGAAAGAAGTGGAACCCCATTCACAGTCTCAGTAGGTGATGGCACAAACAAGGGATGCTATCAGGCCATTGGTTGCATTGCCACTGATTTCTGCCATACAAAAAGGGCTTTCTTTGTCATGAGGGGAGGCTTCATCCTTGCGACTAAGACTAAGCCACAATGAAAATGGGTCCACTAGATGTTACTGGGCATAAATAGGGTTTGGATCTGCTAACATGCTGGACTGAGACTCCCCCAGGGTTCTGTGCATTGCAATAGCACCAGTTGCATGGTGTTAAGTCAAGTTCACCCATGCCGCGGTGACAAGGAAAAACACAAACTTCATTAAGGCATCAGCACAATATTTTTTATTTATTTATTTAGCTTTTGTTGACCAGGTAAGTGCACTAGACAAATCCTGCCTATTTTCAGGCACGACCCGGGGGAAGGGGACACAGATGAATGCCAACTGACCTTGAACCAGATTAAGCTGTTGGTGGTATTTTTAGTGAATGAGGGAAATTTGGCCAGAACACCGGGGAAATTCCCCTACTCTTTTCGATAAGTGCCATGGGATCTTTAACATCCACCTGAACTACCACCAATCCAGGCAGATGGAACCTCGGTTTAACGTCTCATCCGAAAGACAGCACCTCAGAAGTGCAGCACCCCTCTCGTGCTGCACTACAGTGTCAGTACTGGGATATTAACCCAAGTGCCAGATGTGGGAACTGAACCCACAGCCCTCTGATCTCCCGGCCTCAGAGGCGAGTGTGCTACCTACTGAGCCACTGTCATTGTTAATAACAATGGTAAACATCATGTCCAGCAATTGTGCCGTCTGACCCCCATGATGCCCAATGCCCTGGGGCACATTCTGGCTGTTTGTGTGGGGCTGCACCCCCCCATACCCTCTGAACTTCAATATAATCATCTCCAGGTCAGAGGTGTATGGAACAAGGGGTGCAACACTTGGACTGCACCCTCCCTGCCAAGCGCTGCAAAATCCAGTTTGCCAGCATGACAGGTGAACTGGTTGCAGCACCCTAATGGCATTACCCACATGATGATATAGCTCATCATGCCAAGAGCTTAAGGGCACCAACACTATTATTGCAGTTGCCCACCACACCTGCCCCATACCTTTAAAATCTGTTCTTCTATGTAACCCCATTCTGTACTTAGATAATAAGGATCTCCCTCCCCTTCCATCTCTCGTCAACCCCATCACAGATTTGCAAACATCCTACCACCTTCCTGTAGCAGTTCTATAGGCAGGGGTGCCTTAAAACTCTGCAACAATGCTCTGTGCACATTTTCATGGTGACACATGTGGTGTCACAGTCATAATGTGTCTTGTGACCTTGCAGGGAAGGGCAGTGACCTCACTGTGCATAGCACAATGGAGCTGCAGTTGAGGGACCATCGCTAACTGGTTAGAGACAGTCCCTTGTGATTGTGTGTGCACTCCTACATGTCTGATAAGCAGTTTTCTTTTGTGGCCAAGAAGGGTGTTAATCATGGCCTAGGATGGCTTACAAAATAGATTTAAAAAATCAAGATCTTTGAATTGCTGTCATATATTGATTCCTACATATGAAAAGTTTGGTGCTTCTTTCTGGTCTTGGTGACTGTTCACATCACAACATGCATACACCAGATCCCTATCACAAATAAGCAACTTGCCTGGCTCAACCAAACTGCGCAGAAGCTGGGAAGTCACTTAACATGTCGATGATCTTGGTTTGCACTTGGGTTCATATCCGAGCCTGGCCCCGGCACGGTTAAGGTAGATTATGAACTGAGGATCATAAATAGAGGAATCTGACTGGCCGAGAGCTCTTTGAAGCCATGATGATATCGGGCTACATCATCATGGCTTAGAAAAAGTTCCGGCATCACCCGCCTACTTGCTCGCTACTGTCTGAGAACTGTTTTTTCAAAATGTACTCCTACACCACCCAAAAACTCATTCATAAAACATTTTAAAACATGTTCCTTTTATTTATTTATTTTTTTTAAACTCAAAACTCAGTTCATAACAGCAATAAGTCACTCCAGGGTGTGGTATATCATGGGATAGCGTCACTTCTCAGGTGGTTGGATGCACTCGGCCTGCGGCCTCGTGCCCAACCACCCCACGGTATCCATAATCTCACCCAATCGTCTGTATTAGCAATTATACGATGCAAGAAAACTTCCTGGACTCTGATTGGTCAGTGTGCTTGAGACAGTGATGATATTACACAATAACATCACTCTGCTGATTTTATGGAGCCCGAGCCTTTTTTTTTCCAGAAACAAAGATATACTGCTTCACTAAAAATCTACTAAAAGAATTTTTATTTTTATTTTGGTTTTGTGTAACACCGAGCCATTGCATAATTGAAATAAGGCACTTCAAGGTGTGTGTTATCGTGTAATAACGTCACTCCTGGGGTGGTGGAAGCACTCAGCTTCGCCTCGGGCTTCAACCCACCCCAGAAGTGATGTTATTACACAATAACACACACCTTGTTGTGCCTTATTGCTTAATTAAATGTTCGTGGAGATGCACTCCACTTCGGGATAGGGAGGATGATCTGCATCATTCCATGACTGTGAGTGAAAGAACAATTCAGCACCCATCCCAGGCTCAATATAAAAACTGGTGTACTTACAAATCCATGTGTAGAAAACAGTAGTCTTTAAATACAGGAAAGGATCACACAGGAATTTGTGCAGAAAAGTACAACAAATGAGCAGAAAATGCAGAGCAACAGCGTGTTATGGTCCAAACTATCTCCTCATGCATTTCATGTAAGCCATGCTTTCTCAAAGGATGCAAACAGGCCCACACTTCTACTATGCCAAAATGATGACAGTGTTGTCGAAGTTCGGACTGTCAGACATTGTGTGTTTTCTATCGGGGGACTGCACCACCTGAACTCTCCATGCAGGGGGCTATGCTCCCTGCACCCCCCCCCCTTCTTAAGATAACTAACTCTGAGTCAGAGTTGTTTCAAAGGGGGGTGAATATAGGGCAAAAGTGCGAAATTTCACCCTTGGGTGCCTCACAGTGACAATCTAGAAACCTGTCAAGATTGTCGCTGTGAGGGATTATGCTGTTGTGCGTTTACTGTGCGAATGGCACACCCAATAAAAATGGACTAAAGTCTAGCATTAAGGACAAAAGACAGAGTGCTTCATATTGTATCAGAGTGGTACCCATAACATATAGGTACATGTGACTAAGGTCGGCATGATGGGTGTAGAGTGTCTCTGTTTTATTTATTTAAAACTTGGTAATCGGGAAAGGCACAACTGAGCTAGGGCTCGTTTCCAGGTACAGCCGGAGGGAAGGGGGAGAGAAGAGTATATACAGGTACTGTATTTACATTTCCAAAAACAGTTACAGTGCACAAATAATCCATGTTACAACAACATAGCATGGTACAATAAGAGGAAACAGTAAGTTTTATATTGCATGAGCAGAATATACAGCTAGTGAACATAAATATAAGGGGACAGAATGGGGTTAGGATTTATACAACTAGGAAAAGCTTGTGCAGCTAGGATATGGATTCTCACAGACTTAGGGCTAACAAAGTGAGCTTGGAGGGGGGATACCAGCCAGGTGAAAATAAATTTACAGGGGTATCAACTGGGGGTCTGGGCAGGGAGGCAAGTGCAGGAGGGCTGAAAAGAGAGTTTTAGCTGGCATTTAAGGGAGGAAAGGTAGAGGGAGAGGACAACCGTAGGGGAGAGGGGGGCCAATTCCAGAGGAAGAGGAGGTGGTTGGAGAATGCAGATTGTCCAGTACATAGTCTCTGTGGATAATAGCTCAATGGCTAACAGCAGGCAAAGATGTCCAAATAATTATTTGTTTCCTAACAATCCACAAAATAGAGGCTCTACAATAGTGGGGACATCAGTGATATAACAGAAACACAGAAGTATCAAATCTGGCATCCTTTCTAGTTTGGATGCCCAGACAGTAGTGAGAAGAAAAGGTATGGACTGTGACCAGGTAGCTGCTTTGCACACCTTCAGTAGGAGTAAACCCTGTAATGCTGCCAAAGAGGCAGATGTAAGTCTAGTGGAGTGTGCCCTTAGACTTTTAGGTGCCTCCTTGCCAGCATCTCATATCCAAACTGTATACAAGGGACAATCCAATGAGAGATTGCCTTCATATCTGCTGATTCAGTTTACCTACCCTCACCATTGTGACAAATAGCTGTGTACTATCAGTTCTGAAACATTTTTGTTCTTTGCATGTAGAAACTGAGGGTCCTTTTGTCTGGGTAGTTCTCGTACCCCTTTTCACTGAACAGAAACATAGAAACATAGCATTTGTTGGCAGAGAAGAACCTCTTGGCCTACCTAGTCTGCCCCACTTTCCCTACCTACTGTGCCACTGTAGACCCTACTCGATCTCTGGTATTCCCCCCCCCCCGTCTTAATTCTAAGGTCCCCTTGTGTCTATCCCATGCATGCTTGAATCCTGTCACCATTCTAGCACCCATATCTCCTCTGGGAGGCTGTTCCAGGCATCCACCACTCTTTCAGTGAAGACGTATTTCCTCACATCTCCTCTGAGCCTCCCTCCCTCTAGTTTCATAGTGTGACCCCTTGTCCCCGAGCTTCTTTTTCCATGTAAAAATGTTGCCTTCATGTACCTTATTAATACCTGTGAGGTATTTGAAAATTTTTATCATATCACCCCTTTCCTCTAGAGAGTAAATATTTAATGCCTTGAGTTTTTCCTCTTAGGGCTTTTGATGCCTGCTGTACTCCATTTTGGTTGCTCTCTTCTGTACCGCCTCCACCCTATCTATGTCCTTCCGGAAATGAGGCCTCCAGAACTGGACACAGTACTTAAGTTGGGGCCTCACCATCGATCTATACAGGGGTATCACTACTTCCCTGTTTCTGCTTATGATATCTCCATATTTATTTATTTATTTAAAAGTTTTGTGACCAGGAAAGGCACACTGAGTCAAGGCTCATTTTCAGGTGCGACCTGGGGACAAGGAAGGAAAAAAACAGACAAAGGAGATGCATAATTAAAATACAAGTCAAGAAGTAGTAATGCAGGCAGTGAAGGTTACAAGGCATATATAACATTGTAATGCAGAAACATTCAATTAATACAAAAGACATAATAGTAAAATTACGAGTCAGAACAGGGAAAGATGAGACTCTTTTCATTTAACTAGGGTTATTTGAAGGAATAACAGGTGTTCTTACTGTTGCAAGGGTCACAAGATTAGGAAGAGGAGACAAGGTGGGAGGGAGGGACAGGACAGAGGAGTAGGAGAGACAGGTGCAGAGTTGGGCTGGGAGGAGTTGAACAAGGCATTTAAAGAAAAGGAATGAGGAAGAGTTACGGAAGTGGGAGGAGAGTTTATTTCAAAGGAGAGGGAGGTGGTAGAAGAAGTCAGACTGGCTAGTGGTAGAGTGGGAATGTGGGATGGAGAAGGAGGGGGAATCCCAGGAGCGTAGTTAGTAAGAGGGAGGAGTAGTAGGGGTAAGGCAAGAGGAGAGGTAAGGAGGGAGCAGCCCAAACCAGAATTTGGCAATGAAGGATGAAGAGTGGATGTGCCTCCTATGAGAAAGGGGTGATATGGAAAGAGCAGAATAAAGGGACCAGTGATGAGTATGGGGAGGAGAGTTGGTGGCAAATCTGCAGAAAGAATTTAATATGGTAACGAGTTTAGAGAGGGAGGTAGAGGGGGCAGTGCCATAGAAGATGTCAGCACAGTCTAGGATTGGGAGAATAATTTTAGAGATCAGCTCATGATGTATGGGGAGGGAGAGGGAGCCTTTATTTTGATATAGAACACCGAGTTTGGGATGGAGTTTGGAGGTTAATGTGTCTATATGGGCAGAGAAATTAAGGTGGCTAGCTTAACAGACCCCAAGGTATTTGAAGGCCTGAATGGTATCGAGAGTGATGTTTTTCTGGGAGAAGAACTACGGTAGGGAATGGACTCTGGCTAGCTTTTATACAGAAATGAATGTCATAGACTGTTTTCTTAGTATTAACTTTTAAGTCATTTGCTTAAAGTCAGGCCAAGACTTTTCTGAAGCCTTGTTGGAGAGGTGTTTACATGTCATTTGGAAGAGGGCCAGATGCAAAGATAACAGCATCATCCACATACATGTGAACACAGGAATTTGTGCAGCTGGAGAGGAGATTGTCTATGAAAAGTGAGAAAAGAATGGGGCAGAGAATTAACCCCTTGGGAATGCCAGCGAGGATGGGGGGGGGAGTAAGAGTTGCCCAGCAGGGCTAATTACTCCCTGCTAATGAGATAAGAACAGAACCAGTTTGTGATTGGGTTAGCTAGGCCAACAGAGCAGAGCTTTTGCAGCAAGTGTGTGTATGAGACAGAATCAAAGGCCTTAGCAAGGTCAGTGAAGATGGTGGCGGTAATATGACCTTTGTCCATGGTAGAGTGGATAGAGTTAGTGACTCGCATAAGAGAGAAGACAGTGGAATGATGTTGTCTAGAACCTGACTGGGAAAGGGGAGAGTATATCAGAAGAGGTTAGGAAGTCTGAGAGTCTTGAGTAGACTAGGAATTCCTGGAGTTTGGCAAGTGAGAGGAGAAGGGAGATGGGTCAGAAATGTCCAAGGAATTATGAGTATATTCCTTTGTGGAGGGGTATCACATTGGCTATTTTTCAGAGTTTAGGTGCAGTGCAGGTGAAGAAGGAAAGATTGAGGAGGTGCACAAGGGGAGTGACTATTGCTAAGTCAGAGAGGCGGAGTAGCTTAAGTTGGAGCCCATCTGGGCTAGACTTGTTGGAATTTAGCAAGTTCAATGCCGGGTAAACTTCCAGTGGGAGACTGGAGGGAAGCAGTAGCTATCTGTTGAGGTGGGAAGGGGAGGGTGAGAACAGGGAGGGAGGAGTTGGTCAGGGAGAACACAGGTGATGAAGAGTTTGTAAAAGATTTCAGCCATGGAGGAGGGTCTGAGATGGGGGAGCCGTTTGTCTTGATGGTTGGAGAGGGTGGACCCAAGCATCTTTCTAGCTAACCCATTGCACTATTACAATGCTTTGCTACCTTCAGGTAATCATAAATGATTGCTCTCAGGTCCCTTTCCTGTTTTGTGGTTGCCAATACCTCCCCTCCTAATTGGTATGTTGTCTTCCCTGGTGTCTGTACCCCTAGTGCATGATTTTGCACTTTTTTGCATTGAAATCTAGTTGTCAACCCCTTGACCAGTCTTCCAGCTTTTTCAGATCATCCCTCATTTTTTCCACCCCCCGTGTGTCCACTCTGTTGCAGATTTTTGTATCATCCATGAACAGTCATTCTTTCCCTTCCAGTCCTCCTGAAATGTTGCTAATAAATACATTGAAGAGGACCGGGCCTAGTACTGACCCCTGTGGCACCCCTCTGGTCACATTGCCCTCTTTAGACAGAGCACCATTTACCACCCCCCTCTGCTTCCTTTTGCTTAGCCAACTTCTTACCCATTTTACTACTTTTGGACCTACTCCTAGATTGCCCAACTTGCTCACCAGTCTTCTGTGTGGAACGATGTTGAAGGCCTTACTGAAATCCAAGTAGGCCACATCCACTGCTCAGCCCTGATGCACTTCCCTGGTTGCCCAGTCAAAGAACTCGATCAGGTTTGTCTGACAAGATCTTCCCCCGTGAAACCATGCTGCCCTGGATCATGTAATCCCCTGGTCACAAGGTATTTCCCAATCCTTTCCTTTAGTATTAATGCCATTACTTTACCCAACACTGAAGTCATGCTGACAGGTCTGTAATTTCCTGCCTCCTCCCTATTACCACTTTTGTGAAGGTGGACCACATCTCTCCTCCTCCTCCAGTCCCATGGAACTTCCCCCATATACAGTGGTAGGTTGAACTGGGCTGTCAGAGGTGCAGCTAGAACCTCCTTGAGCTCATTCGGTATCCTAGTGTGTACCCCTACAGTTAGTGAGACCACATCTGTAGTACTGCAAGCAGTTCTGGAGACCCCATCTCCACAAGGACATAGACAGGATGGAGGCAGTCCACAGGAGGGCAACTATAATGGTGCAGGGTCTGCACCAGAAGCCATACTAAGAGAGACTAAAGGAGCTTAATATGTATACCCTCAAGGAAAGGAGTGAGGGGGGGACATGATAGAAACTTTCAAGTTACCTCAAGGGAATCAACAAAGTCAAAGATTAACATCTTTCAGAAAAAGAATTGTGCAAGAACAAGGGGCACAATTTGAAGATAGAGGGGGGATGGCACAGGGGCAACATGAGGAAGTATATTTTCATGGAGAGGGTGGTGAATGCATGGAACGACCTTCCTGAGGAGGTCCCGGGATCAAAAACAGTGGGGGAATTCAAGAATGCATGGGACAGACATAAGGCAATTCTGGTGGGGGTTAGGAAGAAATAGGCTGTTGGTTAACAAGGATCTGCAGCTTATTCACTAGGTAGGGAAATGGGCAGACTGAGTGGGCCAAGCAGTCCTTATCTGCCATCAAAGTCTATGTTTCTGTGTTTCTTACCTTGTCAGGCCCCATTGGCTTGTCCACTTTTAGTTGTGCTAGTTCTTTGAGGACTCTCTCCTCTGTAAAAGGACTAGTGTCCACCTTACTTCCTTTAATGCCCTTGTCCTTTAACTGTGGCCTGTCATCTACCCCTTCCTCTGTAAATACTGAACAAAAGTATTTATCAATATGACTGCTGTTTTCTGGTCCTCTTCCACATGAATCTCTTTTTCTTCTTTTAGCTGTACTATCCCTCCTTTGGTCTTATATACTAAATAATGTTTTATCCCCTTTTTTATTGACTTGGCAATATTCTCCTCCTTTTGCACCTTTGCATTCCTGACTGCTTTCCCTGCTTCCCTTTTTTTTCTCCTGATGTCTCTTCCTATCCTCATCCATCTGTGTTGTGTTGTACCTTCTAAATGGTCACTTTTTTACTTTCTTCACTACTTCTTTAGAGAACCATAATGGTTTATTTTTTTCTCTTGCCCTTGCCTTTTCAGTACCCTCTTTTATGTTTGCCAATTGTTCCTCAACTCCACCCAGTTTCCCTATCCCTGCTAGCATAACCCTGAGGCCTTCTCCCATTTTTTTTAAATCAGCCCTCCTTAAGTCCAGGACCCTTGTTTTAATGTGGTTTGATACTGGCCCAGTTCTTATATTGAACCACACTGTACAATGATCACTGGTCCCCAGGTGGCTACTCACCATGATACTAGCAACATTGTCCCCGTTTGTCAGTAACAGGTCCAGTATTGCCCCTCTACAAGTGAGTTCCTTAACTAGTTGCCTAAGGAACACCCCAGGAAGGGGAGACAGAAGAGTCATACACTGTGTTTCAGAAGAAATGACCACAGCCATGTGTTTATTTATAGTAAGCAATAAGTAGTAGAGTTATGTGCACAGCTTGGTAGTGTCAGCAAACCTCTTGTTAGCTGGCCCAAATATCCCAATGGTCTGTCTCCCTGGGGACCCTCTGGGTGGATCCATCATTTATTAAAGGGACATGGCCTCTGTAGGGATAATGGCCCCTGAGGCACAAGGGTAGCTCCTGAGCATGTGGCATGTACTCCTCCCCCATCAGAGGGTGCAGCACACGCATGTCAAAACCCAAGACTACATCCCCCAAATAGTCTGTAGGGCTCCTCATGGGGCCTCACATACTGCCAGCCTTGAGAAGAACACAAATATGCCGGTGGTAGGTTCCCCCATTACCCCCTGTGTACTGTACTTACAAGACTGCCATGCCACCACAGGATGACTATAGTCCATCCTTCTAAAGCGAGCCATGCTAACAGTTCTCCAAAACACCCTGTATGTCTTCTAAAAACCTGTTTGTACCTATAGTAGATCAATGCACCCCATCCTTTGTATACAGCTATGTCAAATTGGTCACAGCTTCATCATGCCACAGCAGCAAATGTCAGGTGTTTCGCTTTGCTCTTCCAGATCCGCAGACACACCACTTTGGTTGTCAAGGCCATCTCTTTGTATGCCAAGGCTATCTCCATCCTGTCTGCCTTGTTTGGCTCATCTAACTCAAACAGCAAGAATGCCCCATAGAAGGCCACCAAAGGGCATTCTAAACAGCACTAATTCTGACATGGAGGAACACACCCACTCCAGACCTAATGTCCCATCCTGTCCCTATGGGTGCACTCAAATTGCACCAGTAACCAAATGTCAGGTGGTCTGTTTTGCTCTTCCAGATCTGCAGGAACACCACTTTGGTTGTCAAGGCCACCTCTTTGTATGCCAAGGCCACCTACTAATTCTGACATGGAGGAACACACCCACTCCAACTCACCTCAAATGAGCTTGAGCAGGCCAGGGCTAATCAGGTGATGGTAGTTAACTCTTTTTGATGTTTCTCACACCAATCCTTTCAACAGCTTGCAAAGCTGAAAGACTCACAAACCCTGTGATCTTGGAAAACCAGGCTATCCCTGCCAGCTGCTGGCTACCACTCCTGATGTGAGCCCCTCCTGCTTTGTCAACAGTATACACTGGCATAGTTGGTCCACCAATATTGGCCACACATTCATCCCTTGTGTTCAGAAAACCCTCAGCCCCCTCCTGTATGCTGCCTGCATGGCTGGAGCTAATGCATTAATAGGCAAATTTTGCCCTTAATGTCATCCCCCATGTTGTTGATGAAGACACTGAACAGCACTGGCCCAAGCACCGAGCCCTGTGGGACCCCACTAGTGACTTCCATTGTGCTAGATAGCTCACCAAACCACTCTCTGGATCTTTCCCCTCAGCCAGTTTTCCACCCATCTGGTCAACTTCTCACTAAACTTCTAGATCTACCAACTTCTTGATCAACCTCTTATGAGGTGCAGAGTCAAAGGCCTTGCTGAAGTCTAGGTAAATAACGTCCACTGCTTGGCCACTGTCCACTGTGTTGGTAACCCAGTCAAAGAAGTCAATCAGATTTGTTTGATACAATCTCCCTCCCATAAACTCATGTTGCCTCTCATCCTGGAGACCATTCTCATCCGGATACTCAACCAACCTTTTTCTTTTTTTTTTATTCAATATGCTTTATTCATTTTTTCTTTCCATCATACACGTTGGGCTATAAGGCACAGACATTGTCATACATAAATCAAGAACATGACATATTAGCCTTGTGGTTACATCGGCTCAATAACACCTATTGCTAACTACATCTACAACTATATCTTGCCCCTTAATACCCTTCCTTCCTCATTCTACCCCCTATCCCCACCCCCTATATCCTCCCCCCTCTCATCCCACCCATCAAGTGTGTATGTACTACCTTCAGTATAACAGCAATATTAATCTACCACTATAGAAAAACAGTCAAAGAGCCATAGACCATTATGGGTTCCATGCAGTGAGTAAAGCATCAAGGGTGCCCCATCTAGACTGGTATAGATGATAACGGTTATTCATATGCAAAATATGTTTTTCTAATTGAAGAGCTATAAGCATTCCCTCTACCATTCCAGGACTGACAACCTTGCTTTGTCTTTCCAATGTCTCATAATAATGAGTTTGGCTATGGCAGAAACCAAAGCTAGGTGTGCCTTCCTGACCCTTGGGATACCGTTCGGGAAATGATATAGTAAGCATATTTCTGGAATGAAAAGGGAATCAAGCCCAAGCAACAGACCCAGCAATTGCTTGATAGATTGCCACAAGGTCTGAACCACTGAGCATTCCCACAACATGTGATATAAGGAAACCGGGGCTTGATTACACCTAGTACAAGTGGATGAGGGGACATGACCCAATTTGTGTAATTTAACTGGTGTGTAGTATAGTATAGATTATTCATAATATTAAACTGTATCAATCGTAATCTGTCCTGCTCAACACATTTATAAGCATTCTTCCATGCCCTTTCCCAAGACCCCACTTCGGCTGTGATTGATAGTTCTTGGGCCCAATAATAGTAGATCCCCCGGGATAGGTTGGCATCAATAGATTGCATCTCCTTGTAGACCCTGATGGGATTCTCTAGCTGCATGTAGGAGCCTGTTCAATGCTTCCGTATGCGACTGATTTATATCCACCCACCCCAAATGAGTTTTAACTGCCTCTTCAATCTGCTTAAATTTGAAAAAGTTTGTGACAGGCACATCAAAACGTGAGCGGAAAGCAATGAAGGATATCAACTTATCATTCTCTGATAAGTCAGCAACCTTCTTGTCAATCAAAAGAGGCCAGAATGTGGGTAAGATGGGTTTGTGGTCAATTTTAAAATGGGGGTTACCAACTATCGGTTGTTCCAGGGATACATGCCAATTGCAAAGAGGTGAATTTGTAATTGATGGAGGGCTCTAACCGACCATCCAATGGGAGTGTTCTCAGCATTCTGGGGAGCTTCTTAGGACTAACATAGATCAAAGACGAGAGAGTACCTTGATGTTGGGATATTAGGGACCTTTCTATATCCAGCCACAGGGGAATATAAACCTGATCTTCAATTTCCCATCCTGCCTTTGACCAGTAAACCGCTCTACTAAGATGGTGGGCATAATAATAGGTAAAAGAGGAGGGTAATGCCAATCCACCCTGCGTATTGGGCCCCGTGAGCTTATTATATGACCTCCTAACACTTTTGCCTTTCCACAAGAAGGTGCTTAACATAGTTTGAAGCTGGCAAAACCATTTTTTGGGAAGATAGCACCCAAGCATCCCTACAGGGTATAATACCCTGGGAAGAACATTCATTTTTACAATATTTATTCTTCCCCATAGTGTGAGTGGAAGACTTTCCCATCTATCCAGGTCTGACTTAATGACTTTAATCAAGTCTGTAAGGTTAAGCTTAATCATAGTGAGAATATCTCTGGCAACCTGTATTCCAAGGTAAGTAAGGGTGTGAGGTTCCCACTCCAAGCTAGTGTTATTTATAACCATCTGGGTGGTCTTATTATTCAAATGAAAGACCATGGTCTTAGATATGTTAAGCTTATAGTGGGAAACCACTGCAAAGGACTTAATCTCTTCCAAAAGAGCAGGGATCCCTGTTACAGGGTCCTCCATATGTATCAGCAGGTCATCCGCATAAGCAGACAGGGTATACCGCTGCTCTCCAATTTTAATACCTTGAATTTGTGGGTAGGAAATTAGCTTCTGAGCTCTAGGGGTTACAAATAAAGATTGAACAAAAGGGGGGATAAGGGGCAACCCTGTGTGGTCCCTCTCTGGAGTTGGAAAGGGTCCGACAAGATTCCATTGCACCAGACTTGCGCTGAACCAACCTTTTTCTTAAGTAAGGTCTCTATGAGCTTGCACACAATTGAGGTCAGACTGACTGGTCTGTAATTCCCTAGGTCATCTTTGGGAATGCTGTTGTGGAGGGGCACTTCACGTGCTGTTCTCCAGTCCTGCAGTACCACACCTGACTCCAGTGAACTACTGAACAGACCAGCCAAGGGATCTGCAAGCTCCTCCGCCAGTTTTCACAGCACCCTTGGGTGTATGCCATCTGGGCCTGGGGATTTATATACCCTCAGTGCTAGCAACCCTATCATCACCCTATCCACTTCCATCAAAACATCTCTACCCCCCTTCTCCCCTCCTTCCCCGTAGTGACACTGGTCCATCTCTCTCTCCCTGGTGAAGACAAAACAGAAGTAGTCATTCAGTACTTCTGCTTTGCCCCTATTCTCCTTCACCCAACTGTCCCCTTTCCTGACCCTAACAATTCCATCTCTCTTGTTCCTTTTCTCACTAATATGGTAAAAAAAGGCCTTTTGATCCTTTTTATTTCCCTCAGCTAGCTGCAGTTCCTTCTAAGATTTAGCCTGCTAAACTACCTTGCCTGCTATCTAGCCATCTTCAGGTAATTCTCCCTGTCTTCCTCCCTCTGAGTCTGCCTGAATTTCTTGTAAGCTGACCTCTTATCCCTTGCTGTCTGGGTGACCTCAGTACTGAACCAGATGAGTGATTTGGCCATTGAGTTCTTCCCTTTGAGCCTAACACACTCCATTATGGCAACATTATTCTCTCCTTGATGATGGACCACCTTTGGCCCATCCCCATATCCACTCAGATGCTTACCAGGTGACTCCTTAGCAGCTTGCCCATCTTTCTGAAGTCTGCCTTTCTAAAATCCAGGATTTCAGTCTTAGTGGAGGCCTTTTCCATGCCCGCTTACATAACGGCAAAGTTATTTTGCCCTGGGTCACACCCAGAAATGAGCCTCAGCTCAGTGTTCCTCTCCTGGTTACCAGGTCTCAAATAAATAAATAAATATTAATGAATCCAAAATCAATTGTACTAAAAATACTTCAAAATGCATGCATGTATTTAAATTGTGTTTAGAAAATGGGCTTTTAATTTCCTGGTCTCTGATTGGTTGGTACCCCTGCCAGAGGGGTACATTAACTTTCAACAGACGACCAGGAAATTAAAAGTGCCAGCCTCAGTGGCCCTTTACCCACAGTGATATCTCTGTGCCCATCCTGCTTTCCGATTGGCAGAAAGCACCTAATTGACTTTCAAATCACTCATTTTTCTGTCGCTAGCTTAAAGAAAGTGCCTCATAACTCGATAGTTCAGTGCTGCTAACTGCCGCTTCTGTCGCTAGCTTAAAGAAAGTGACCTCATAACTCGATAATTCAGTGCTGCCAACTGCCGGATAAAACCTCACACAATTTCCACTGAATAATTAAATAAAATTTCTGCCTTACAACTTGCTTTCCTGCAGCGGACTGCTTGCACTGCTCATAATATCCTACTCGGTGCTGCTGTTTGATGTCCTGCTCGGGGTACTTTCTTGGCTAGTGTCCCGGCAGCGGTGCTGCAAATCTCCCGTCACACTAAAATAAACGGCAAGACTGAACTTCAGTAATAAAATAAAAAATAGCGGTCTGCCGAATCTTCCTCGTCACCGGGGAGCGGGGGGCATGACAAGCAACTCCAAATGCGATCGCACTGACAGCCGCTTTAGGAAAAAAAAAAACAGAAAGCCCCCTGCCTGCTCCTGCTGCCCAGAATCCCCTCACTTGCGATCGCGCTTTTACTGCGGTCCAGTAAACGGGAGACAGTTAGGAGACAGTGTGTGTGTGTGTGTGTGTGTGTCTGTGTGTCTGTGTCTCAACTAACTATTCAGATTGGCATTCTTATAAAGCAGGAGGAGGAACTATTTTATTTCAGAATCTTCTAAAAAGTCATTTTTTATTAATTTCTTTTTTTTTTTTTACAGTGCCCATTTTCTAAACACAATAATACCCTCGAGGGTGGGTGGTATGGGCAATACCGGACCTTCCAGGGCTATAAGGCCCTCCGACTCTTGACGTCGGGCCTCATTACGCCCTGGGTGGTCTGTATAATACTGCACTCTCGGTATTATTGCTTAAATATTTAATATAAGTCACAATTTGTATAGGTTATTCAAAATTACAGTGGTGTCCCCCAGGATGAAACTCAACTTTTAAAGCACTCTACAGTATACTGCAGAAGACCTACTGAACAAAGCAATGTAATTTCAATGGCAATTAGTCCCTTTTGTCATGCAGGAAACTATGACATTCACTTCATCCTGGCAGTGTCACATTTTCCTAAATGACAAAAGGGACTAATTGCCATTGGAATTACATTGCTTTATTCAGTAGGTCTGCTCCAGCATTCTGCAGAGAGCTGCAAAATGCTGCAGAATTGGGTTTCATCCTGGGGGACGCCACTGTACATACATTTTTAAAATGAAAATCAAGTGTTTCCCAAATAAAAAAACGCATGAGAAAAGCAGTTTAATTTAGTTCACAAGTTAAACATCTCAAAGCTTATAGACATATTTTATTTAATTCACATATGGCCCTATGCATGAAATACGTGCAGAATACACATATCTCACCCACACTGCTCTGCACCCAGAAGTAGCCATGCACAGGCCAGCATTCACAAATCCTGGCTGCAAGACCATGTCCCCAACCCCTTGGTGTACAGCTATGTGGTGGGGAACATGACAGCATGGGAGCAGAGTGTGGGATGTAGGGAAGCATCCAATGGGTTACTCATTCTGGGTCCCATAGTGGATCCCATCCATGCACTGGCAGAGGATAATGGGATGGCATGTACCCCACAGTGTTTAAATGCTGGGCATTTGTCCAAATGGTTACCCCAGCCTACCCAAGCAGCACAGTGGGCTGAGGCAACGGTGCAGCAGAAGCCCTGATGCTGGCACTGCTGGCAAGTGTTGGGGGGGCACATAAACACTACAAATTGGTGAAGTTGGGCATCATTGTGTGCTGAACAAATAACCTGTTATGATAGGCATCGTTAAAAAAATGTATTTATTACATAAAATAAATAAAATGCAGCAGCATGTAACATCAACCTCCTGGTACAAATGCCAGCATTTCATGAAATACGTTCTCTTTTTCAAGGCATGGCTACAGTTATGAATACACCTATTATAAAGCACCTAGTTAAAGGTACAGTGGCATCCCCCAGGATGACAACCAATTTTGCAGCATTTTGCAGCACTCTGCAGAATGCTGCAGCAGATCTACTGAATCAAGCAATGCAATTTCAATGGCAATTAGTCCCTATTGTCATTCAGGAAAATGTGACACTGCCAGGATGAAGTGAATGCCTCAGTTCCCTACATGACAAAGGAGACCAATTGCCATTGAAATTACATTGCTTTATTCAGTAGGGCTGCTGCAGCATACTGCAGAGTGCTTTAAAAGTGGGTTTCATCCTGGGGGACTGCACTGTATATACTCCTATTCTTCACATACCTGTAGTGACATCACACACATCGGTCCCACTAAAAACATCTATCTTAAATACAATTTAACTTACACTTTGATAAAAATACTGTGCAATCTAATGTCTAACTATGCATTTCAGTATATCGAGAGATAAATTTGTTCACATCATCCCCAAAATTTATACCTGTATACATAAACCTGCAAATTTGTTTTAACATTTTTTTCCAAAAAGGCACCAAACTGAAAGCTTCATTAAGGCCACTATCACTATTGGCTAGTAATATGTACTGCCACTTACATCTCACACCAAAGCAATTTGTTGTCCAGACCCCCTTGATTTAATTTAATACTTTCAAGTCCCTGGAAATGAAGAAATGTCCTTGTTCCTATTTCATAGCATGCATTGCAAGTGCATTGGTATTGTCGTTCCTTTCAATACTGTGTAAATCTTCTGAAATCCTAACTTTGAAAGATCTTTTCGTCTTTCCAACATGAAAGTCTTGACAGGTGCATGTGGCTATATATACAAGATTTGTTGTACAGCAGTTGATGACATTTCTGTTCTTAAAACATCGTCCTGTAACAGGATAAATAAACACAGTACCTGTTCATAGATTTTTGCAAAAGGAACAATTCCTACATGTATATGTCCCTGCTGGTAATGAGTTTCTTGTGGAAATGTCCATCACTTGATAAAAACTGCTGGCAACATAACTCAAGATATTTCTTCCTCATCTGTACACCATGCATGGGGGATTCTGGACAATGTTCTGAAGTTTTTTATCTGCTGCCATAATATGCAAATTTATTTCCAGAATTTGTCATATGGCATAGCTTTGGGGTGAATAATCTATAATGAAATTGAGACCATTATTACCATTCTGTTTTTTGTTCTGGTAAATTAATAACTCCTCCCTGCCCATACTATTTATATTCACTGGATTTTTCTACACATTTGGGAGAATAACCTCTTATCAAAAAACAGTTGCTCAGTTCTGTAGTGCTCTCTAAATATACTTGCTGACTGCTTGTGTTCCTTTTAAGCCTCATAAATTGGCCTTTTGGAATGTTTTTTATTACTTGTTTAGGATGACAACTATTATACGTCAGCACTGCATTTCTGACAGTACTCTTTCTAAAAAGGCTGGTCTTTAAACCTCCTTCACCATGTTTGTCTACTATTAAGTCTAAAAAACTAATTCTGTCCTGATTACAGCTCATCAAAAATTTTAGGTGCTCATTTCTGTTCTCCAAATATTTAACAAATTCCATTAATTCAATTAATCAATTATGCTTTATTTGTATAGCACCTTTTAATATCAAGGCACTGCACACATTGTTACAACAAATATAGAAACAAATATAAAACAGAGAGCAGCATAATTATTTAAAAATAATTTAGTCTGGGAAGAACAGCGAAAATACATACATTTTAAGCATAGATTTAAAACTACTGATGGTCAGGCATTCTCTCAACTGATGAGGTAGAGAATTCCACAGTGTTGGGGCTGCAAATGAAAACACATGTGTTCCAGATGTTTTAAGATGAACTCTGGGAATCTCTAGCAATCCCTCATAGGTGGATCGGAGAGGACGATTAGGGGTGTAGGGAGTAAGGAGATCTTTCACGTAGCCAGGTCCCAGTTCATGTAGGGCTTTAAAGGTAAGCAAACCTACCTTATAGGTGATCCACCACTGAACCGGCAGCCAGTGCAGTCCATGCAGCACAGGCGTTATGTGACCGGACATAGAGGTACCTGTCAACAGCCTGGCTGCAGTGTTCTGCACCAGCTGCCAGCGGTGGATATCAGCCCCAGACAGCCCCAGATAGAGGGCATTACAATAGTTAAGATGGGTAGTGATGAAGGCATGAACCAATATTGGAAGGTCACCCGGAGGAACCAGGTGTTTCACCCCGGTGATATTCCTTAGATGGTAAAATGAGGATTTGACTACAGCTGACACCTGATATTTTAGGATCAAAGCATCATCAAAAATAACACCCAGATTCCACACCCAATCTGAGGTCTTGAGCTGGACACCATCAAGCCATAGGCCTGACACTTGCCCAAACCCCAGACCCACCCCCAGGTGACCTGGGTCCACAACCAACACCTCAGTCTTATCCGGATTTAATTTCAGCCAACTAGTGCCCATCCAGTCATTGATCTCGGAACAGCAATTATTTAGCACAGAGATAGCATTATCCTGTCCAGGCACAAAGGACATATACAGCTGAGTATCATCTGCATAGCAATGAAAACTCAAGCCGTATCACCTGATGATATCTCCCAATGGTAGCATGTACACTGTGAACAACATGGGCGCCAATATGGAGCCCTGCGGAAGCCTGCAGGACAGAGGGAGGATGTCAGAGGAATAAATTCCAGTGACCACCCTCTGAGAGCTGCCTGTGAGGAAAGATCGAAACCAACTGAGGACACAATCCACAAAGGAACTGCAGGGTCTCCAAAAGCACTCCATGGTCCACAGTGTCAAAAGCTGCTGAGAGATTGAGAAGAACCAAAATGGTACAAGCCTTTCGATCCCTCACCATTAGGAGGTCATTTAGTACTCGAACAAGGGCAGTCTCTGTGCTATGCTGTTTCCTAAAACCAGACTGAAGGGCTTCATAGACATTGTGAGTTACAAGGTGATCATCCAGCTGCAGTGCAACCACCTTCTCAATAACCTTCCCCACGAAGGGAAGGTTAGAGACAGGTCGGTAGTTAGCTGGATTATTGGGATCCAAGGAAGACTTTCTAAGGACTATGAGACCCATTCCAAATTAAAAAATATATCAATAAAATAAGCTGTAACCACATATTTTAAGTAAGGATTCTGCTGTTTGTTCAATACAAACTACTTTTCCCATTGTGATAGGCAAATGTTTGCATAACTGGGGGTGAATGCTGGCCCCATTGCCATTCCTTTAGTCTGTAAACAAAGCTCTTTGTTAAAAATAAAAGTGTTAATGCATAAAACCTTTTCAGCTAATGTTACCAAAAGTTCAATGAATACTGCTGTGTAACCTGTTTTTTATATAAAGAGTCTCTGAGCACTGCTAATCCACCTATGTGTGGAATGTTTGTGTGCAGATAATTAATATCAAGTGTAACTAAATAATAATTATCAACTATATGCAAATTCTGTATAGTTTGTAAGAAATGGGAGGTATCGCATATATGAGCATGCCACAATGAAACTAGGAGTTTAATGTGCTCATCTGCAAACTGGGCTGGAGGGTCAGTTAATGAGCAAATACTAGCCACAATTAGGCATGCTGGTGGATTAACAGGATCCTTGTGGATCTTAGGGAGGCCTTATACAGTAATGTAGCTATCACAGGGAAAGGGACATTTGAAAATTCCAAAGTATGCTTCTCAATTACATCATTAGCAAACACTTTGTCTAAATAAACGTCAACATCTTTTTTAAATGATAATATAATATCCTTTGACAATTCTCTATAAAAGTCACAGTTTGATAACTGATTCAGGAGTTCTAATTCATACTTAACTTTATCCATGATAACAATGGAGAATGGACCGTCATTTGTCTGCTGCTTTGATTGCAATTAATTCATTGTTTGCTAAATTGGATAATGCTTCCTTTTTAACTATAGGCAATTGTCTACCTAGTGCACCCTACCTGGTCAACAAAAAAACTCTGGAGCAATTATAGAAACAAGATTTTTCCTTTGATGGAATGTGGTCTTGTATATCTCTTTCACATGCCATTTGAAACACTGCCACAGTTTGATTGTTAGGTGGCATGAAAGTGGAAGCTTTTCTAAGTGCCTTGATTTCTTGGACATCATAATTATCAGTTTGATCTTCTGTATTATTGTTATAGGCATCTTCAGCATGAAAAAAACACTTCTAAATCAAGCTTCCTGGTAAATCGTTTGAGATCCACTATCGTTTCAAATTTGGTGATTTCATTCCTAGGTACAAAGTTCAAACCTTTTTCTAAAACACTATGTTCAGTATCAGTTTGTTCAAAGTTTGAAATATTGACAGCAAGGGAGCTTTTTTATCTCTGGTATGATCTCCTGCTGTATTGCAGTCTCCCTATGTTCCATTAACCTCTGTAAGGTGGACGTCCTCCTCCCCCTCCCCTCCCCCGCCTTCACCAAACCGTCCCCTTTCCTGAACCTAACAATCAAAGCTTTCATGTTCCTTTTCTTACTAATATAGTGAAAAAAGGCCTTTTCACCCTTTTTATTTCCCTCAGCTAGCTGCACTTCCTTCTGAGCTTTAGCCCGCCAAACTACCTTGCCTGCTACACTAACCATCTTCAGGTAATTCTCCCTGTCTTCCTCCCTCTGTGTCCTCCTGAATATCTTGTAGGCTGACCTCTTATACCTTACTGTCAGGGTGACCTCAGTACCAAACCAGCTGAGTGCTTTGGCTCTTGAGTTCTTCCCCTTCAGCCTAACACACGTCATTGTGGCAACCATTATTCTCTCCTTGATGATGGACCACTTTTGGCCCATCCCCATATCCACTCAGATGCTTACCAGGTGACTCCTTAGCAGCTCACCCATCTTTCTGAAATCTGCCTTTCTAAAATACAGGATTTCAGTCATAGTGGGTGCTTTTTTCTGCACACGCTTACCATAATAGCAAAGCTATTTTGCCCTGATCACACCTGGAAATATGAGTCTTGGCTCAGTGTGCCTCTTCTAGTTACTAATTTTCAAATAAATAAATAAATATTAATGAACCATAAATGAATTGTACTGAAAAATACCTCAAAACACATACAGGACATTTATTTAATTAAATTCACAGATTGTGTATATTTAATGTAAGTCACAATTTGTATAGATTATTCACAAATTAAGTAGATTGTTAAAATGAAAATCAAGTGTTTCCCAAAAAATAGATGAAAAGAGCAGTTTTTATTTCACAAGTTAAACATCTCAAAGCACATAGGCATATTTCATTGAATTCACATAGGGCCCTGTGCATGAAATACACATGGAATGTACGTAACTTGCTTGCACTGCTCTGCACCCGGGGGCAGCCATGTGCAGGCTGGCATTCATGAATCCTGGCTGCCAGACCATGCCCCCACCCCCTGGTGCACAGCCACATAGCTGAGGAATGTGGCAGCGTGGGGGTGGAATGTGGGATGCTTGTCCTGTGTCCCATAGTGGATCCCATCTGCACACAGGCAGGGGATACTTGGATGGCATATACCCCACAGAGATTTAACACCAGGCATTTGCCCACCCAAGCAGCACAGTGGGCTGAGGCAATGGTATGGCAGAAGTCCCGATGCCAGCACCACTGGGGGGGTGTCCAAGGGGGGTGCATAAACATGCAGGACGGCTATTACAGGGTGCCCCCTGGTGTAGCCCCAGCTGGCTCTGAGTACCTTAGTGAATGTGCACAGCACAAGGCATGCCCCCTGGAACAACTCCTACTTTCCCCTGGTGCAGCACCTTGCAGCTGTCTGGGGGATCCAGCACGCATGGTGCTAGCATGTCCATGGTGAATTCCGCCAGGGGTGTGCAGATCACTGCCGCGTGGCAAATTGGATGTAGGAATGCCTATGCACTGCCCTTACACAGTTTGTAGGCATTTATTCATAGGCCCCAAAATATGTGTCTTATTCACAGATTGTGTACATTTCTTAAAATAAAAAAACAGGTGTATTAGGTAAAGACTATGCAAAAAAAATCTTGATTCATAATTTGCATTCATTTTTATACCCCCCAAAAAACAAGTTGCTTTCACAAACATATGAAAAATACACAGATTTGTACTTAACCTCAAGCTGTGAAAAACATATGCAAGAGATAGATGTGAGATAGCATTAATATGATTAATAGTATGCATTTTTTATTTATATTACTACTGCACTCAAAGCAATGTACTTATACTTCTATCTCATAGGTTTAATCCCCTTCCCCATTCCCCAAGATGCATCTGAAAACAAGCTGTTTACAAACTCAGTATATCTTTACTGGTGAAACGTTTGAAATAAATACATAAATAAATGTTATTAATTAGTTATTTATAATTAAAAATGAAACTGCATATAAACTTTTTATGATTTATATTCTATTTACAAAATGTGGTTCTATGAATACTTTCAGTTTTTTATAATGTTCATGTATTATGCTTATGTTTTGATATACACATATTATGCAGCTGTAAATGATACGTGTGTGTTTTGCATATGTTTTCAACCCGAACACCAAATTTCCTCACTTTTGTCGCTGTGGAACAACCCTAACTGATGCATTAAATGGAGTTTTTTGCCTCTAATTACCCTTCATTTTGAGAATGATAATGAGAAATAGTGAATGTAATGCGGCGGCTGGAGGGCAGTAACAGGAACAGCAACGTAAACAGAAGCACTAACAGTGGGGCACATGGTAATGCAACTGCGAATGAGAACAGAAAGGGTAATGCACAGGGTGGCGTAGACGGGAACGGTCCGCCACGTGATGTCTTGTCACATAGTAACATGGTGCTCGCAAATGCAAATGGCAATGGGCATGGTGACACAAAGCGAAACAGAAAGAGAAACAGTACTGTAGACACAAATGGTAAAAAAATAACGGAAACACAAGTGCAAATGAAAAGCATAAAGGGATACTTTATGGTGGAGTAGACTTGAACGATAGGAGTGAAGCAGTGCGGAATCACAAGCGGAAAGGCAACGGTAACAGTAATGTAAGCGCACAGGCTGGTTTTCCTAAAAGCTTCATAGAGAAAGACAGTGAGTACAAAGAATGTATGCATAATAATGGGTCTTGGAGCAGAAAATGAGGAGTTGGAATACTAAATTGCTTATATCTCAGGAGCTGTCGCGAAAAAAAATGTAAAAGTCATATGATTTATGACTTTTCTGGCTGAATTTTACTCAGCCCCTCTTAGGGGCTAAGTATTTTCTGATGAAAAGTCCGTATCTCGCACCGTTTCCGAGATATGGGCCCTGAAAGGCGCGGCGAACGCCATAATGTTATCCTATGGGAAAAAAAGAGAAGTTCAGAGTGCCATAACTTTGGCTCCCTGTAATTTGCCACCAAACCACTAAAAGGCACATTTGTGAGATGTTGGCTGTCTTCCCTCCAAATTTCAGCCCAAAAGACCAAACCGTTATTTTGCAGCAGGCGCCAAAGGATTGCTGCAATCGTCGGGCGCGTAATGTTATCCTATGGGAAAAAGTGTCAAATTTGGAGTGCTGTAACTTTGCCGCCATGTAATAGTTTTTCAATGAAACACTGCAAGGCACATCTGTGAGATGTCGGCTGCATTCCCTCCAAATTTCAGGCCAAAGCACCAAACCGTTCTTTTGCAGCAGGGTGCCAAAGAATTGCTGTCATTTTCCCACGGCCTTGAAAAGTACTGTCGCAATTTGAGAAAGCTTTCACAAATTCATTCGACAGTGTTGCAAGTGCGACAGTACTTTGCAAGAGTACTTTTTCCAGAAATTTGAAAAACATATTTCTGGGGTATTTTACCCCAAAATAAAGACATGGCTAGAATCCTCAGGACCCGACTAGGTGAATACAAAAAGAATTAGGTTGCTAAAGGGTCCCAATTTTAAATGCCAAGCATTTTTCTGATCACTAACTGAAAACAAAATGGCAGATTTGCGACAGTAAAAGGGCCATTTGCAACACTAAAAAGTGCATTTGCGACACTGTCAAACTTTTTGTTAACTTTTCCCATTGACTTATAATGGGAAATTGTTTTTTGAATTACTTTTGAACCGTTTAATATTTTTCATGAAATCTTCAAAAGGCACATTGGGGACCCCGGCCACATGTTCTCTGAAGATTTTGGACCGGTCACGCAAACTGTGCGACCTGTAGGCATGACAGTAAAATTCTAGAAAAGCGTAAATGCGTGCACAGATCATGCTTAATAACTCCACAGCCGTATATGCGACCAGTACAAAACTTGGCAGTTCCCAAGGCGTATGGATCTTGATCAAGTATTCCAAATTTCAGGCAAATCTGTCAAGTGGTTGCAAAGTTATTAAGGTGAAAAATTTGGGGTTTAACATGTAAATGGCTCCTCAACCCTAACTATAGTGGCATGACCGTGCCACTTAATATATATATATATATATATATATATATATATATATATATATATATATATATATATATATATATACAGTATATATATATATATATATATATATATATATATATATATATACACACACACACACACACACACACACACATTCATTGCAAAAAACTACGGTAATGTAGATTTTAGGCTTAAAAAATGCAAAGTGCACAAAGTGAGCAAAAGAAATAAACAGGGTTTTAGGTCTTGGGAGTCTTGGAGAATCAATGTTAGGGTGTTCCTTGGGGTTGTCAACTCTAATGCCCACCCCCCCGGTCCATAGCCTCCTGTCCAAATCACAAGGTACACACAAAAGCCAGTGCATCATAGTGACATATTTTCAGTGGTAGAGAAGTATGGCTCAACAGAATTAGTCATGTCTGACCTTGTTTGTTCAGGGGAGGGGGTGAGCATTAGGATTGACAACCCCAAGGAACACCCTACCACTGATTTGCAAGGACTCTGGAGATTTTTTTTGTTTTTTCATTTCCCTACTTTGGGCACTTTGCATTCTTCAACCCTAATGCCTGCATCAACATCATTTTTGCAATGAATTTCCCTTGTTTTTGTGGTTGTGGAATCTTATTCTCATTTGCACAGATCCCTTTGGGACCTGCACAAAATTGAATGATCAGAATAGTGGAAATATTTCAAGAACCATTTTTCATGTCAACACACTACTTCTGATACGTTATGTGGCCCTGTCAGACCTTGACATGAACATCAGCCTCTTGTGAGGGAAAGCTTATCAGCCCACCACATGATGTAATCTGTGCAGCAGAACATGGGGCAATCTACTTCCAGAACAGGAACTGTGGTCCCTATCCTCTTGCTGCCAAACTGGATCTCCAAGCTTGTCCTAGGACTCGAGTCACAAGCATGGGAACACAACACGCTACCCGCTGGGCCAACACCTGGCCCTATACGCAATGTTTCTTCATAACTTTTTCTTTTTTAGACATTTTGACCCCACATTTTCAGCATGGTCTTTTCATGATTCCTCCCTTCTGAACATGACAGGTCTTATTTGTGAAATACTGTCTGAAACATCATTTCACACCACAAGTGTGAAAACACATTTTGGGCAGGATTTGAAAAATGACAACTGTCATGTTCATGAGGTGGGGTAAAAAAATGGCTATGTTAACATTTTTGGGTCAAAATATTGAAAATTACCAACACTATGAGCGAGTGTTGAAAAACATCAATGTACCTTATAGACTTCTTATGATCCCACCTTATGAATGCAGTGGGTGAAAATCTTGAGATACCTCTTGAAAGGTGCTTTTGCAGTGTGACTGCAAAATCACATTTTGGGGCAGATTTGAAAATGTTCACCTATTGTACCTTGTTCAAGAGGTGGGGTCCCAAAAAGGCCATGTTGAAAATCTGAGGCACAGATATTAAAAAAAATACCAAGTTATGAGTCAAACTTCAAAACCTGTTGAAAATACGCTAACTATACTTATAGTGGTTGTTACTCAGTAGTTGTCTTGGTACTGCGGTATACTACAACTGCAGCAAAAAAAATAAATAAATAAAAATCAGATAACATTTTTTTACCACAGTTGTGAATACCACAGTATTATTTTTTAACCACTGTTGCAGTATATCACAGTACTGAGACAACTTCTGAATAAGTCTCACTGTACCTTATTTCCTCAGTTTGCAGTCTTGGTTGCAGGAGGAGGACATCCTTCTTCTTAGAAACTGGATCTATGATAATTTTTAGGTGAGTGAAAGGTGTGAGGTACAGGGTGGTAGGTGCTGAGTGGGGTGAGAGATGGGGTGTGTGGGGGTATGGGATGACGGTGGCAGAGGAGTGTAGCACAACAGACATCAGTGGACATCTATTACAGGTTTTAAAAAAATAAAGACAACAAGAGACTATTTTTGTTTTACAGGTACTAATACTGGGGATTGGGCACCCTAGTGTTGGTTTAAAATTTTGTGGCAGCAGGGGTGGATACCCCAGTGTCTCGCACTATTGGGTCAGGGGGAGGGGGGGTTGTCTGAGCCAGCACTGCAGATTGGGCAAACCAGTGTCAGAATTCTGGCATGGTGAGCAGGTGCAGGGGGAGGAATTAAACAATAATAGGCTGGGGCAACTTTCCCGACAGTGGGTGTGGGCACACCAGTGTCATAATATTTTATCACTTAGCCATCACCTGGGATTGCTCACCCCAGTGTCTAGTGCAAAGAAATCTGTCCACAGTGTGGCTAATTCCTGCCAAAGGCCATTTAGGCATGCACAGCTCTGTTCAGTGGGGGGAGGGCTGCCATTGACAAGTAGCCCTTGCACCACTAAATAAACTCTATTGAAACACATATGGACACTGTACACAATGCCAAGCTAGCCCTGCCCCCACAGATAAACGCATTTTCACCAAACGATCACATTTAGAAAAGTGGTCATAAAAAATTAGTTATCCTTAGAATGTTCAGTTTTTAAACTGAGCATGCATTGGTTTTTCCTTAAGTTTTCAAAAACAGGGCAAGTTAGGGACTTGTAAAACACAAAAACACACACCTTGGGGTAAACACTATCAAACCTGCAAGTTTCAGGTTTGAAGTCCTCCTAGATTTTTACTTATAGGTGAGCAAAAAAAAAATTCTTAAGTTTGGCTAATTTGAGATTTTTTGTGCCTGTATCAGTTTGGCCCTACTGAACCAATTGCCATGACATTTTCAGGATCTGGAGATCACTGCACCTTCTCAGTGTCTGTCGAACATCAAGTAAATTGGTTGAATGGGGGTGGCATTAATTAAGGTGCAAAAATCAGGGTTTAACATTAAAGTGCTTACTCAACCCTAATATACAGGTGTGACCACGTCTGTATAATATAACTGTATATCTATCTATCTATCTATCTGTCTGTCTGTCTGTCTGTCTGTCTGTCTGTCTGTCTGTCTATCATTTATTTCCCTGTATACCTCTGACTAATCTATTAATTAAATTATATATCAGCACTAATCAAACAATTACAGCTTTATACCTACACTAATTAAAGCCATATAACTACATTAATCAAACAAATAATGGAACAATACTGATAACACAGTTAACACATCATTCAGAAGCTAGTCAAACCAATTAACAAGCTCAAAAAGAACATGAAAAAAGGCACACAAAAACCCTCCCAATCACAGAAATCCCCCAAACTCCTGTTTACACTCAGTACACACCATTCCCTTCTTGCTGCAAGATACCTTCTGGTGTCATAACGTGATCGCAAATGTGATCTCCATAAAAATAACCATCCTAATGTATTATATTCAACAAACAATGTGTAAGAGTGGAACACTCAGAAGTATACCCATCTTGGGGGCTAATGAGGGCAATAAAGCCACTCGCCCTTTAGGCTTATGACCTTATAGCTCCAATTAGCCCCCTTGATGAGTATACATCCTTATACTGTATACACCCTTACCCATTACTTATTCTATAAGTACACTAGTATTATACAGTGTATTTACTGGCTAGTGCCAATAAACAACTGCTGGCAACCTCACAAACTCCATTATTGACACATGTGAATAATGGATTCCGTAAACCACCTTTTCAAAATTAGCCATCAGTTCACCTGGACACCTGAATGAGAGACTGTCTTCGTGTTGGCTGTTAGCTCACTCTAAAAAAAATACCAGCGTGAATGACAGTCTTCTCGGAGGTTTAACAAAATGCAAACCTGGCGCCTATTACTAGTAAAAGTCTAGATTAAAGCACACAATCTCTCTCTCTCTCTCTCTCTCTCTCCCCCTCTCTCTCTGTCTCTCTCTCTCAGAAGCAGCATACTACCTTTTATTTCAAAAAATATCACTCTTCTTATCAAATCACAAAGAAAAGCACCCTGTGTCAGGTAGCAGCCCTGTTTACACGTTTTGCCAATTTTGGCAACACTTTTTATTTGGGATAGAAACATAGAAACATAGACTTTGACAGCAGATAAGGACTGCTTGGCCCACCTAGTCTGCCCATTTCCCTACCTACAGGATAAGTTGCAGATCCTAGTTAACCAATAGCCTATTGCTTCCTACCCCCATAAGAATTGCCTTATGTCTGTCCCATGCATCCTTGAATTTTCTCACAGTTTTAGAACCTCCAACCTCCTCAGGAAGGCTGTTCCATGCGTCCACCACCCTTTCTGTGAAAAAATACTTCCTCACATTGTCCCAGAACTGTCCCCCCTCTATCTTCAAATTGTGTCCCCTTGTTCTTGCACACCTCTTTTTCTGAAAGATGCTACCCTCATGGACTTTGTTGATTCCACTGAGGTACTTAAAAGTTTCTATCATGTCCCATCTCTCCCTCCTTTCCTCAAGGGTACACATATTAAGCTCCTTTAGTCTCTCCTCGTATGGCTTCTCTTGCAGACCCTGCACCATTTTAGTTGCCCTCCTCTGGGCTGCCTCCATCCTGTCTATGTCCTTGCAGAGTCTCCAGAACTGAACTCAGCATTCCAGATGGGGTCTCACCAACTGTCTGTACAGAGGGATAACAACTTCGTGTTTTCTTCTGGTGATGCCTCTCACTATACATCCCAGTATCCCCCCAGCCCTCGCTACTGCCTTCTCACATTGCTTGCTAACCTTAAGGTCATCTGATATGATTATCCCAAGGTCCCTTTCCATTTTTGTTGTTGTTACTCCCCCCATTGTGTAATCTTTCCCTGGGATTTGTTTTCCAGGTGCATTATTTTGCACTTCTTTGCATTGAATCCAAGCTGCCATACTTCTGACCATTCCTCCAACCTTGCCAAGTTCCTTCTCATCCTTCCATGCCTCCTTGTGTATCAACCCTGCTGCAGACCTTTGTGTCATCTGCAAAGAGGCATACTTTTCCTTCCAGTCCCTCTGCAATGTCACTTATAAAGACATTAAAAAGGAGATGCAGTCTGTTCCTAATTAATGAGCTTCCCACTGGTCACCTGTGAGCCTCTTATGGGCCAGAGCTTACTACACAAGCATTTGTCAATGCTGAATGGTTGCTTGCTGGCATTAACAGTAGAAGTGCAGGAGTTAGACAGATGGGGCCCGATTCTCAAAGCCCTGTATTTGACGCAAGGTGCATGCGCCGAACAGATGTGGTGCAAGGTGCACCTTGCGTCCATGACTGCCCTCCGTGCTATTCACAAAGGTGGCTGGCGTCAACCGCAGTCCACCTGCCCCAAACAGGGCTTGCACCTGCAATGCACTGCGGCATGGCGGTAGGGGGACTGTGGCCGATGTAAGCTGCATCCTGTGATTCACAGACATCACCTGGTGGGAGAAATTCTTTTTTTTTTATACTTTATTTTATACTGTTTATGATAAACATGTCTCATGACAAATACTGCATACAACAGACAGACCATATAGTGAAATAACCCTTGGGAAAAACATTTCCCTTATTCAAAGTGTTTAATATGCATCTGTTATATAGTGATACATCATTAGAGGGAACCCATTATATATAAACTAAACTCCCAATATGTTATCCATTTTTGCTGTTGAATTAGTCCATGAGCGACATGGCACTCCCAAGAATTATAGAATTGTCCAGCATTCAAGTCCAGTAATACCATCATCCCAGAAAGGATATTTGGAGCCATGTATGAAAGCTTAATGAAAGACTTCTTAATAATCATTTTAGCAACAACTTAATTCCACCTACCTATAACAGATTCTCATATCTCTTATTACATATTTAGTAAAAAGAGAAAAGAACCCCACCAAACTGTTTTTATTCTAATGAAACTTTTACAGAATCAACTTCTAAGCCTCTCTCTCTTAACAAAATTCCCTTGTTTCAATGCACAAGGAAAACTGATGGCAAGAAAATGTTTAAACAGATGAGGTAATTACTACTATCAGAGTAGCTCACAGTAAATAATGAGTTCCATTATTTTATAATGTGTCATGGTACTTCCTCTTCAGACTCCGATTCCTCTGGGCGAGCTCAGCACTCATCCATCCTTCGTTCAGTCCACCTTCCAGCCTCCGTGGGGTCTGTGAATATAGATGTCTTGGCCTAATGAACGATCCTTAGCCTCGCAGGAAAAATGATTGTGTGGGGACTGTTGAGATCTCTAAGCACCCGCCTTAGTGCATCAAATTTTTTCTGTCTTTGCCTCATTGTATAACTTATGTCAGGAAACAAATATACCTGATTCCCATCTTGGCTTAATGGTGCAGCACGTTGGGCAACTCTGAGCAGCTTCTGAACAGCAGGGGAAAGTGAAGCCGCTGCAGGACAGATTTCTCTTAATTCCCAAGCACTCTATTCTAAGTTTTATTTCTGCTCTGATTTTGGCAACATTCAGCATTCTAACCCATAGGTTTGTAGACCTGAATAAAGACAAAACAAATCAGAGGACATTTCTCATAGGAGCGACTTCTTCAAAGTAAGAGAAAATGAAGCTGCTCCAAGTTTATAGCATTTGCCATATTGTTTCACCAGTGCATTTAAAAAATAAAACATGGGGAAGTCTAGGAACTCAGATTTTATGCACATCCTTGATGTGTGATGCCCAGATAATCCCCTCGGGCTTCGACCTCAGGGTTTATGGGGCATCACACACCTCAGGTGTGCATAAAATCATCATTAACCACACTTCCCAATGCGTTATTCTATATACAGTATATATCACCCCTTGTTCTACATTCCATGGTCTGTAATATAGATTTTGTAAATCTATCTTCATATGATGCATTCAATATAGTCTCAGACTCACCACCATTAAATAAAAAATGCTGCTCATGATTTCCAAAAGTGCTGGATTTATTAAAGGTGCCAGTGCAGGACACAAAATCTTCACCTCCACATGCCTTGATGTATTTCAGACAAGGTATGCCTTTTGGAAAAGGACCTTGTCTGAAACATGTCAAGGTGTGTGGAGGTGAAGATTTTATGTCCTGCACTGGCATCTTTAATAAATTCAGCACTTTTGGAAATCCTGAGCAGCATTTTTTATTTAGTTGTGGTGAGTGCGAGACTATACTGAAAGAATTTTGTGGTTTCCTTTGTCTCTGCACCCCAGCCCTGTGCAGCTATGTTGCTTGATTGACTGTCTTCATATGACTTTTTGCTTAACCCCCAAATTGTTTTAGTAAATCTCCATTTTATCTTTTCCAATTTAACAATATCCCCTTTTTTGTAAGGTGACCAAAACTGGGATCCAGAATTTAAATGGGGACACATACACAGTAGGTGCAATAAATCACCCCCCCCCCCCATCTTCTTGCTTCTGGTTTGAATGTTTTTGTGGTATTTATTAAATAATTAGCTTTTTTGGTAATGCTATTAAAATATGGTTGCGTATTTAATTCTTTATAATTATGCCCAAACCTCTATCAGATTCTTTACTTTTAAGTTTCTGATTTCCTTCATAGTACTCAGTTATAGGATTATTTTGTTCCATGTGAATTACTGAGTATTTGGAAGCTTTAAACTTCATACTCCATGTCTGTGTCCATGCCAGCAGTTTATCCAGGTCTTTCTGAAGCACAATGATGTCACTTTGCGCAGGTGTTGCAATATTGCCTATTTTTATATTATCTGCATGACGGGCACACCAGCTGTCTGTGCCTTCATCTATGGCTGTTGCATATACCTGAAGCAGCACAGGGCCAAGTACTGATCCCCTGTGGGGCCCCACTTGTTACCACACTTTTTCTGAAAATAAAAACCCCAAACAACTGTTTATGCCCACAGTATGAGTTCTACCTGCCAGCCGTGCTCTAGGAAGGGACACGAGAGGGCACAGTCTCAGACTGGGGGGGGGGAGAGATTCAGGAGGGAGGTAAGGAGACAGTTCTTCATGGAAAGCGTGGTGGGCAAGTAGAACACTCTACCACAGGAGGTGGTGGCCTGTAAGATGGTGAGCAGTTTCAAGAGGGGATGGGACAGGGTGAGGGTAAATCTAAGGAGGGGAGGAGTGGGAGTGGCAGCTGCGAGATGAAGGGCTAGCTGCACAATTGAGCAGACTCAACAGAGTGTAAGGTCTAGTTTTGCTGGCAATTTCTTATGTACGGATGTTCATATGTTCTTACCCATTTTACCAGCCTGCCATCTACACCAAGGGATGGAAGTTGGTTAATTATATCATTGTGTGGTGCAATATCAAACTCCTTTCTAAAGACCAAAAGAATAACATAAGCAGACATTCCAGAGTCAATACATTTGCTTATATTTTAATAGAAAGTTATTAAATTTGTAATACAAGGACTTCCCTATCTGAATCCATGTTGTGATATGTCACTTAATCAATGTATGGTCATTTATGTTTCTGTTATGTCCTTTAGCAATGATTCAATGATTTTACTACAGGCCAAGTTCAAACTAATCGGTTGATAATTTTCAACCTTTTCCTTGTTTCCTGTTTTATTAATTGGTATAATGTAGCATGTCTCCAGTGTCTTGGTACTTCCTCTGGTGTTAGATTATCAGAAAGGGTTTTACTATTTTGTTCAATGTCATTTTGCATAATTTTGCTAGGATTTGGTTTTGCTGCATTGCTTTGTTGCTGTCAAGGGTTCCAATTTTATTTATTAGTTCTTTCTTAGTTATTTATTTCATTGTTCGGAAAAAACCTTTGAGCATAATGCTTTTTTCCAAAGGTTCCACGTCAAGGAAACAGATAACACAAAATACAGGATTGAAGAAATGACAGTAAATGTTACATAATTGGTACAAGGACAATAACAGGACCCACATAAGACAATACAAATGCAAGGTGTTTACAATGTCAAATTAAGTACAGGAGCAGTAATATTCTGAATTGAAACAACAAGCTATAAACATCTTATGAAGGACAAGGGCAACAGGGAGCACAGTACAAAAGGGAGCAGCTGCCTGGAGATCAGGCTTAGTCAATGTAAGATGTGTGGGGGAAGGAGGTGTTAACCTAGCAAGTGTAGTTTAGTCAAAACTCATGGGAGCAGGTGACAGGAGATAAAAATTGGGGCAAAGTAGTACCGCATGGTAATGAAAGTGCAGAGGGGCAGTGGAGAGTGTAAACTTGGACTGGGTGCCCAAGTCTTTTAGACATATTGAGTGCATTACATTTTTTGTTTAACCATAATAGGATTAAGCCCTTATTGTTATGCTTATTTCTTTGTGGAATATATTTTTCCCATAAATTTAGTCATTTGTTTTTGAAAATTTCCCATGCAGAATTTGTGCCAGTTAAGTTTAGTAGTTCATTATAATCCCCTAGTTCATTCTTTATCCCTTTGCAATTTGCCATGTTATAATTGTAAAATACAATGGTCCATTTAGTTTTATGAGTTTGTTTACATGTGATTGTGAAATGTATAGTGTTATCTAGCACCTAGTGTTTCCTGTATTGTGCAATTTGTGATTCTAACCCCCTGTGAGAACCTAACTAAATCAAGTATATTGTTTCCTCTTGTTGCTTTATCAACATGTTGGGTTAAATTGTGTTCTAAAATTAATTCACGGAATTCTTTATAATTTAACCCCTTTGTATTTTCCAGGTGTTTCCAACTGGCATCCGGAAAATTTAAATCCCCCTATGATTATGACCTCACCCAACTCAGTAGCTTTTTTATTTCATTTATGATATGCTGATTATCAATTTGGTCAGTATTTGGAGGCCTATAAATTAACCCAACAATGATGGACCTAGAAGATGACTTCATTTTTATCCATACTGATTCAATATTTGTGTCATGTTTCTTAATTTTTCCAATATGTTGCATTTTGTGATATTTTTAGTGCAAATATAGCCACTAATCCACTATTTTATGTTTCCTGTCTTTTCTGTAACAGATAACTCCCTCTAAGTTTGAATTCCTGGTGTTATTTTCCATCCACAATGTCTCAGGAACTGCTATCAGCAAAGGTTGTTTTGTGCTGACTAACGGATGCAGATTGTCCCATTTGTTCCTTATGCTTCTAGTTTTTATTAAAACATACATTATACCAACTTATTGTGCAGTTTTGCTTTGTGTATTAACTGGCAAAATATTTGTGCCATTAGGTTTATGGATCCCACTCCTTGATACCCCCATTGTCCCCCCTTGGGCAAGTTTAAAGCCCCTTGTGCATGGTTAGGTAACTTGGTACCCAGATATCTTGCTCCTTTAGAACTCATATGTAACCTATCTTTTGTGTATAATTCCATTTTACCTCAGAAATTATCCCACATTTGAATGAAGCACATTTCTTCTTCTATACATGTCTACTGTAGACATCCATTTAGCTTTCTTATTGTATGCTGCTGATAATCTGGTGCCCTCAGGACAGGGAAAATATTTGTTACACTTATTTTGCAATTTCTTTGTTTTACACTCTCAAAAAGTGTAATGAAATCAGACTTAATTTAGTTTATTGGTTTACAACCCATATCATGTGTCCCCACATGAACTATGACAAGAGTGCTTGCCCCGTGCATTTGGTGATTTCTGGAATGTGTGGTGTGTTGTCACTGACTTTTGCGCCCCTCAAACTGGATACCATAAATTGTTCTTTATTCAATTTGCAAATCTCAGTATCACAATACTTTATAATGGAGTCCCCTATGATAACCACTTGTTTAGCTTCAGTTTCTAATATCTGTCTATTGCTAACTGTTGGCTCATTTACTGTACCTTTTCTGACTCCAAGGTTTCAAAGATTTTAAACCTATCAGTTTGAAATTTTATATTATTAATTTGGTAATGAAAATACATCTGCCCTTCTCCCCCTCTTAGCTACAAGCAAGGAACGAACTGTCAACCAGTCATCTTCCCCATACTCCATGACTATTTCCTCTTGTTCCTTTCCATTTTTTCTTGTCTTCTCTGGCTTATTTTGGTCATCCTCTTCACTTCCCACCATTGTTCCATCAATTAAATTGTTCAGTTCCCATATAAACAGACTGTGTCTTCCCACCATCTCTGCCCACTGAGAAAGTAGCCATGAGCTATGAAGTACTGGGATGTTGGTTGACTGTGGGTGGTCAGAAAATGAAAGTGTTTTATTTAGTACTTTAAAGAGATACTGATGCCTGAAAGAAAACTTTGAAAAACATAAGAAGTAGGTAAAATTCTGCTTGTATTCCATATATATTCTAGATTTCTTCTCCCCATTATTTATTACTGAGGAAATAATTATAATATACTTCATTTGTTAAGAGCAATTCAGAAATCAAAGTGCTGTATATAAATAAAATATCATATACAATAACACTACACAGTCTAAAATTATTTACAGTACAAATACAGATAATCACATAAAATATCATTAAATGCTAAAAGCTTGCTGAAACAAGAAGGTTTTTAGGACTACTTTAAAGCTCTCCAAGGTCCCACCCTCTTGAATCTGGTGAGGTAGAGAGTTCCACAGGGAAGGGGCACTAAACATAAATGCCCAGGCTCCAGATGTTTTCAGCCAGACCCTGGGAACCTCTAACAACCCCTCATCAGTTGAGCAGAGAGGATGGCCAGGACTGTAGGGAGTCAGGAGCTCTTGCAGATAGCTTGGATCCAGTCTGTGCAGGACTTTATAGGTCAGAAGTCTGACCTTGAAGATAATCCACCACTGTACAGGCAGCCAGTGCAGTTCACACAGCATGGGAGTGATATGACTTGAACGAGAGATTCCAGTCAGCAGTCATGCTGCAGCATTCTACACCAGTTGCAAGTGATGGATATCAACCCCCTGAAGCTCCAGGTAAAGGAAGTTGCAGTAGTCTAGGCATGAAGTCACAAAGGCATGGATCAATGTAGGCAGGTCAACAGATTGAACAAGGTGCCTAATCCTGGTGACATTCCTAAGATGGTAAAAAGATGACTTGACAACTGCCGACACCTGCGAATGCAGTGTCAGCCCATCATCAAGAACCACCCCCAGGTCATGCACCCACTCAGTGGAAGACAGCTGGGCACCCTCAAGCCAAATAACAGAGGGTAACTCCACTACTGACATCTCTATCAGGCAACCCAGATCCACCACCAGCACCTCGGTCTTCTTGGAATTCAATTTCAGCCAGCTGAATTTCATCCAGTCATGGATTTCTGCTAGACAGCTGTTAAATGCCAAGATTGCACCATTCTGGTTGGGTGCAAAAGACATATAGAGCTGTGTATCATCAGCATAGCAGTGAAACCTCAGCCCATATCATCTTATAATGTCTCCGAGGGGCAGCATGTGTGCTGCAAACAACATAGGGGACAACACTGAGTCCTGAGGGACCCCCCATGGCAGAAAGAATGGATCAGAAGAAAAGACCCCCAACACAACCCTCTGAGATCTGCCGGCAAGGAAGGATTAGAACCATCAGAGGACTGGGCCAGCCAGGCCACAGATAACCCTCAGGCACTCAAGCAACACCCCCATGGTCCACAGTGTCAAATGCTGAAGAGAGATCAAGAAGCACCAAGATGGAGTGGGGCTTCTGATCTCTTGCCATCAGAAGATCATTGAGCACCTAAACCAGGGTGGTCTCAGTACTATGTCTTTTCCGGAAACTGGACTGGAGAGGGTCATAGACATCGT
This sequence comes from Neoceratodus forsteri, assembly GCA_016271365.2. Taxonomy (NCBI): domain Eukaryota; kingdom Metazoa; phylum Chordata; order Ceratodontiformes; family Ceratodontidae; genus Neoceratodus; species Neoceratodus forsteri. The sequence continues at coordinate 1,087,316,937 of CM057449.1, read as the reverse complement.
GGATGGTAATATGGTTCTCCAGTTGCAGTGCAACTACTTTCTCAATCACCTTTCCAACAAAGGGAAGGTTAGAGATAGGCCTGTAGTTATCAAAGCAGTTAGGGTCCAAAGCAGCTTTCTTAAGGAGCGGTGTCACCACCACCTCCTTCAGGGAGATAGGAATCTCACCCAGCTCTAAGGAGCACCACACAATTTTTGTGAGGACTGGGCTGATGAACTCCATACACCCCAATAATAGGTGTGTTGGGCCCAGATCTAAACTACAGCATGTTGGCTGCAAATTCTGAACAATCCACACAGTGTCCACAAGCTCCAGCTGGTCAAAAGATCTTCAGGAAAACCGAGGAGGAGTGACCATGCACCAACCACCATCAACACATATAGAGAGCACTGGATGGATCTCGGCCCTAATGTCAACCACCTTATCTACAAAAAACTGAGAAAACTCATCACACTTAATTTGTGAAAACCCACTTAGAACCTGTAGACAGGTTGGGTTGCACAGCCTGTCCACAGTTCAAAAAGAGCTGAGCCGGTTGATTCTGGATGGCAGCCATCTCACTGAACAGGAACTCTGCCTTCTTATGTGTGATTGCTGATTGATGGCTTTGATAATGATCCAGCAATCTAAGGTGGTCAGCTTCAAGGGCAGATTTCCACCAGCGATGCGCTAACCTTCGTCCAACTCATCTCAGCTCCCTCAAGGTCCCATCAAAAAAGGAGACAGAGGGTGCAGAGAGAGAGGGCGAACACGGACTGGGGCGATAAAATCCAGAGCTTCAATAACAGCCTTATTATAGGTCTGAACTAGACCGTCTGGATCCTCACCTGCCACTAAGAATCTCAATAGGTCTAACACCACCAAATGTGCATGAATACATGATTTTTTATCCCTTACAGTTACTTTAAAGTTTTATTGCCTTTATCGCTTACTCCCTACTTCAAGTCGTAATGCTCTGTTGTGACATCACAATCTGTTGCCATGAGAGTAACTGTGATGTCACAAGCAGTGCATTATGACTGCAGGTAGGGAGACAGTAACAGAAACAGAAGAACTCTTCAAGAGCAAAAACTCTATTTCATGCAGTTGACCTCAGCAATAAATAATGGGGAGGAGGAATAAAGAACCAGTGTGAAATACAAGTGGAACTTTATCTAAATGTTATGTTTTGTTAAAGTTCTCCTGAAGTTGTCAGCTGCTCTTTAAGTCACTGCTGACTCCAAGTGTGCACTTATGTTGTGCTTTTGTGAGGGGTAAGGCATACCAGGAGCAACTTAGGAGATTTCTATATCCAAGAGGTCTTGTACTGTATAAACAAGACCCTGGTCTTGTAGTGTGTATGCAATAGCCCATGGTGGGACATGATGGGAGCTTCCCAAAGTGAGTCATAGCCAGTTTGGTGGCAGAGTTGGTAAAGTAAGCAAGCCAGAAAGTAGACCACCAAGACAGGTTGGGTGTTTTTCTATGCAATATAAATACACTTAATACAATAAGCTAATCACTAGCCCTCACATACAGTATATTAAAGTAGCTCCCTTCTGGCTTTCACTCCATTAAATAATGCAATACTGAGAGATATAGTGGGAAATATTGACTGCTGAGGGCAATATGAGTATTGGAATCAATAGTTCATCCTGAGGGTTGATAGTTTCCCAGTGCTGTATATCCTGAAACAACTCCAGTCAATATTTATTTTTAAGAAACCTTGCCCATGTTGCATTGCCCCCTCCAAATAAATATAAGTTTAGTCTCACACTTGCAAGCAGCTGTAATATTATGGGGTTTGGTCTGTTGAAAAAGCACATTCCCTGGTGCTAGTGGCACCACCCCCAAACACACACATGCCACTCTGGGTTTAAAACAATAATTCCCTGTGCTCACCCAGGATCCCTTTTTAAAAGAAATGTTTTCCTAGGTAGTCTAGTGGCCCACACCCTACCAGTCATGGTAATCACCTATCTACTCCCACCAACCTCCAGATGGCATCCTGTATTTACCCTCTCTGCTGAGCTGTGCTACCAGATACAGTCTCACACAAACTAAAATGACTTGCTTTATAGAAAAGACTGACGCAGTCACTTTAATCATTCAAGTTATTGCACTTGTGTGAGACAGAATCTGATAGCTGAGGTGAGCAGAGTGTACATAAGGGCTGCTGTCACAGGATCAGGGAGAGCAGGAACTGGGGAGGTGACTACCATGATCAGGAGGGTGGGGGGATCCACAAGACTACCATGGGGAAAAAAATAAATGCATGGAGGGCTTGTTATTGGAAATCAGCAATAAAAACACCCCAAAAACAAAACTACAAAAAAAAAGGAACTATTGATCATGTGCATGCACCAGTTTAGCGGCTAATAGTTTCTGGAACTACTGCCCTTTGCTAAGACTCTTGCCTGTTGCCAAGGTTAGGCAAAGCAGTAGCTATTCCTGGTCATGTGACCATGGTTTTATAAAAGCCAGTATCTTTCCTACAGGTTGAAAACAGCAAAAAAGACAAGGGACTAACAGGCTATGAACTTAATAAGATTAGCAGAGAAAGTAAATGCAGAATTCTGAATTGCATGTACAGTATACCGTTAATGAATGTGTCTGGAAGTTCATTTCTTACTGCTTACAAAATCTGAAATGACATTCTGCATTTTAAAGGTAGTATAAACCATATAATGACACAGAAAGCCTGCAAACTATGGTGCTTAAAAAAATACAATACAAATATTTACATAAAAAAAGTGAACAAAATACATAGAATGTCAAAGAGTATTGTCTATCCAACTGAAAAAGGCAGGTCCATGATCAGTTAGAGAAGAGAGAAAGATGATCATTAAATACCTCTCTATCCTTACACCTTCCTTCCTGTTTTCTTATACTCTCTGTCATCTGATGCTTTGACCTGTCATGTCCATTGGTACAAATCTGCAGCAGGCCAGTCTGCCTTCTCTGTTCACCTCCAAAAACTAAGGAATAACCTCCCTCTCACTATCCATCTCTCGTTGTTTCTTCATTCTCTCAAACCACTCCTGCTAGCTGACGTCTCAAAAGCATGCACCAGCAGCTAGCCACATCCCAGTTCTCTAACATCACAATCAGCTTTTACATTTTTATATTTCTGCAACTTTTTTTAACTTTAGCCTTGGCACTGTACCTCTGTAACTAATACATTTTTGCACAAGTTTTACTTTGTTTTATATTTCTGCAAAGTACTATTTGTATTTTGCATTTCTTGTTCCAGTACATGTACATGTTGTCATCACTATTTTTGTTATTTCATTCTGTAACCTGTGCATTTTGCATAATTTATTAATATTTTATAGTTTTGTAATTTGTTTTGATTTTATTTGTACTCTACATTGTATTGTTTCTGTAACAGGAACATGAGTGTAAATATGTTATACTGTATTTTCCTGTAATATGTACTGTACATGTATGGTAAAATTGCAGAGCAATTCAAACACACCAAATGTGATCTTGTTAATGAACTGAGTGAGGAAATCGAGAGGTTAACCAAAAGACTTGAAATGCATAATGAAACTGCAATAGTGGAGAAATTCATAGATAATACCTCAATGCTACTCCAGAATGAAGGTATTCTGAGCACATTTAACAGTATAGCCCCCAGCTGTGAAAGAGGAGAAGGGGATAAAATAAAGAGAACTGCCATAGGGGAAATCTGAGCTTGACACAGAAGTAAATGTAGAGGATTGGATTATGGTACAGGGTAGCACCAAAAGAAGGAGAAGACTGGCCATGGGGGGAAGGGTGGTGAGAGCAGTGGTACAGAGCTGGAGAACAGATGTTCTGTCCTTACAGATCCTGGGGACAATGTTGAAATAGTTACCTACAGTGAGACCACACAAAGTTCGGTAACACAGCCAGGTTATACACAACCAAGCACTATAGCATGTGGTTATTCTGCAGACAAACTGCCAAAACAAACAATAATGGTGTGGAAAATTGTCTGCAGAAGGATTACACAGCATTAGGGGCCCCAGGCCCATACATACTGAACAAATACAACTAGTAACTACAGCAGGTGATGAAACCCATGAAGCAGCTGTAATTTGTGACAATATAGTGGGGAGTAGGCCACAGAGAGAGATATAGTTATACTGGGGGACTCCATACTCAAATACACTGATTCAATAATCTGTGTAGGATGTCCATAACAATCTGAAAGACTTCCTAAAAGGCTGAAATAATCCTATCATTGCCCTGCACCTGGGTACTAATGATATAGGGAGAAGAAGGTAAATCAACATCCAGAGAGACTTTGAATGGGTAGGAAAGAAACTGAAGGACATGAACTGTGAAGTGATAATTTCTGAAATTCTTCCCCTACCCAGGGCTAGCCGGAATAGAAACAGGGAGATGATACAACTTAATGGCTGGCTTAGAATGTGGTGCACACAAGAAAGGTTTAAATTTCAGAGGAATTGGGACACCTTTAGTGACTTTAGTCTTTCTGGGAGAGATGGTTTACACCTAAATAGACATGTCTCCAGGCTCCTGGCTAAAAAGATTAATAACAGCATTTATACCTGTGTAAACTGAGTGGGGGAGGCAAATGGGAGGGGGACTCATTACAGAGATAAAAAATACACTAAACAAGAGGGACAGAGCTAGAAAAGATCACAGCAAATGGAGATCTCTCCTCATTAATGCTATCAGCTTAATTAGAAAAATGGATGATTTGGAATACACTCTGACTAGAGACAAGATACAGATATGCTCAGTAACCGAGACTTGGTGAAGGGATGATTTATGGGGGAGAAATATTGATGGTGTTAAATTGCTTAACAAAGACAGACCTGATTGGAGGGGGAGTGGCCCTATATATATCTGATTCCATACAGGCAGAACTCATAGATACAGATGCAGATGATACTAATGATCAAGCTGTGGGTGAGACTGAACCCAATTGCTGAGAAAAAAAAATGTCATGGGTGTCATCTATAGGCCACCGTTTCAAGACAAATTGGAGGATATGAAATTATATGAAATGTTGAAGAAATTAAAGCTGGACAACAACATGGTAGTTCTTGGGGACTTCAGCATTCCTGGAATCAATTGGGTGGTAGAACAGGGAAAATAATGTACTGATAGGTCTTTCCTGGACACAATTGATGGACTTGGTTTGGATAAATTCATTACAACAGAAACAGGGGGAACAATATTTTAGACTTGGTCCTGAGCAATAGGAGAGATCAAATAGAAAATTGCCATGCTGTACAGCCCTTATCAAATAGTGACCATAATATGGTTAGGTTCAATATTACTGAAGTCAAAAGAAAGATTAATGGTAGTACCAGAATCAAATGTTTTGAGAGAGATGACTTTGATAGAATTAAATATGAGCTGGAGAAATTGGATTGGAATTCTGAATTAATGGGATTGGATCAGGATCATTTGTGAGACCTATTAGCTAGAAAACTATTAAGCCTGACTGAGAAGTATGTCCATGAGAGGATCAAGTATAATAAAACTGGGAGAATCCCCAGTTGGTTGGATGGCAGGATTAATAGGTTTATTAAGAAGAAGAAGAAGACATGCAAAAAGTCTAGATTATCTAATTCACCTGTGGCATGGTTATACTACAAAAAGATAGTAAGGGCCTGCAAAAAAAAAGTTAAAACTGCTAAATGGAACTTTGAGGAGAGGCTGGCAGTCAGAGTTAGAGACAATCATAAAACATTTTATAATTACATCAGTCAGAATCGTGCAGGGAATATTCAAGTGGAAACACTTGAGAACGAGGAAGGAACACTTGTCAGGGATGAGAAGGGCCTGGCATAATTAGTGAATAAGAATTTTACATCTGTATTTGACAAACAAACAGCTAACCCTACATTAGATACATCGGACATGGAGGAAATGCCAGTTGTAATCACAGAGCTTGACAACAAGCATAGGCTTGAACAACCAAATTCATATAAGGCACCAGGGCCAGATGGGATCCACCCAAGATTTATTAAGGAACTGGCTGGGGAAATGGCAGGTCCGATCACTAAATTATTTTAGACATCTCTTAATAATGGATGTGTAATTAACAGATGGAGAGAGGCAACAGTCGTGCCCATCTATAAGAAGGGAAACAGGAAGGAGCCTGGAAACTATCATCCGATTAGTCTCACATCGGCATTAGGGAAGACACTGGAGAATATTATTAAAGAATTTATTGAGAAATTCATTAAGAATTTCAGTCAGGAGGATCACACCCAGCATGGATTCACTAGAGGAAGATCTTGCCAGACCAGTCTGTTGCAGTTTTATGAGCAAGTGAGCAAGATGGTACCCAGTTGATGTTAATATTTCTGGACTACATCAAAGCTTTTGATAGTGTCCCACATAGAGAGTTACAGTAATAGATGCCTTGCTTGATTTGAGTTTACATACCAGAGTGGTGGTATGGATTAGATCATGGCTATACAGTAGAAAGCAATGTGTCCAGATTAGGGGTACATCTTCAGATTGGACTAAGGTAAGCAGTGGGGTGCTGCAGGGGTCTGTGTTAGGACCTATTTTATTTAATATGTATGTTTCCTTGATGGGTTGTGCTGATGGAGTTTGGATAGCCAAATCTCTGGACAACACTAAAATTGGATCTGTTGTCCACAATAACCAGGAGGCAAAAGGGCTCCAGAATGAGTTAAATAACTTAGAAGCCTTGGCGGTTAAACATAAACTCAGGTTTAACTTTGATAAATGTGCCATCATGCATCTGGGAAGATTGAGTTTGGAGACACAGTATGTATTAAATGGATGGACACTTAAGGTAGTAACAGAAGAAAGGGATTTGGGCATAGTGATAACAAATAACTTCAAATTTAAACAGCAATGCCGACAAAGTGACAAAAAGACAAATGTGATCTTAAGCTGTATACAGAGGCACATCAGAAGCAGGGACAGAGGTGTTATTATGCCCTTGAATGTTTCCTTGGTGAGGCCACATCTGGAGTACTGCTCTGAATTTTGGTCCCCAAATACTAGGTTAGAGATAAGGACGCTGGAGAGGGTACAGAAAAGGGCTACCAAGATAGTCTCAGGCACAGACAATCTTAGTTATGAGGACAGATTGACTACATTGGATCTATACTCATTGGAATATCAAAGGCTTATTGTTTTGATCTCTACCCAGTAATGACCTCTGGGAGGGCCTGGGTTGAAACTTTGAGAGCAAACTTATAATGCAAGAGTGCAAGATCTGCAGCTCAAAATGGAAAAATGTTTGACCAAGGGAAGAGCTGGCTGGTATAGTCAGAGGGTATGGACTGCTTATGGATGTTATAAGCTGTGGCTTAATGACTGAGTTTAAAACCAGATTGGACAAGTACTTCAAGAGGGAAAGAATCTCGGGCAATCCCTTTGTTTAAATGGCAAGCTTTCTAATGGGCCTAAGGCCTAATTAACTTGAACAAAGCCTATAATACCTATAAATGCATGGAACGTGTCACTATATTTAGGCAGGCTATATATTGGAGGCAATATAGTTTAGGTGTTAGAGTACCAGTTTGGGAACTGGAAGATCACAGGTTCAAACCAAAGCAGAGCTAAATACTCACTGTGACTCCAAGCAAGTCACTTAAACTCCCAGTGCTCTGGTCCACCCAGCAATGGAAACAGGTAGCAGCAGAACTTCACATGAAATGAGATGTTGCATCTTAGCTGGACTGTCCTAGGTAAGCCAATTGTGAAATAAGAAACTGAAAAATAAATATTTGTTATTTCTGTTTCTTCTTCCCTCTCTGTCTTGTAAACCGCTCCCCCAGGTCACACCTGGAAATGAGCTCTAGCTCAACGTACCTATCCAGGTCACACAATTTGAAATAAATACAGATATTTTTCTTTAAAATTATTTTACCAGGTATACATACAGAGATACAATTGGAAATGCCAGTTACACATGCAACCTGGGTGGTGGGTCAGGGTGAGCTGCTGGAGACAGAATCCAAGAGAGAAAGCTGCAGTAAAGTAGGCATACATCAACAGTAAATATAGAATAACAGAAGAGTACAAGAAATGTTATACAATATTATACAGCAATTTAATCAAAGACATTTATATTCATACAAAACAAAACTATAATGAAATAACAGCTTAGGCGCAACCTAGAAATTGCCATTGTAAATCTAAGAAAAAAGAAATATATAAGTTGAGCTTTACCCAATCTACTGGTCAAAAGAAATGAATATACTACATTTTACTTCAGTTCAGTCAAGTTCCATAATTGGGTAAGTCAGAATTATAGTTTTCATTCAAATCAGGCGTATAACAGTCCAACTAGTATATCATAAGTATTAAATTAAATTCAAGACTTAGACACTTGAACAGCCTAAACAATAAATTGTTTAAACAGCTTGCAATTTATAAAAAGAAAAACATAAAAAACTGCTGACAGCTCCTTTTCCCCTCGGGCAGCAGTTCACATCAAGTACTATGGCTGCCTGCCCGAGGAGCTACTCTAGCCATACTTTCAGTCTTTTCTTCTAGATTAATGATGTTATATTTGCTTAAGTATGTGGCATTAGTATCTTCCATATACTGTACATACTTACCCACTGCCAAGTGCTGCAGCCCCACCCACAAAACTTGTGTTGAAGACACAAAGTCATGAACATTGTATGAATGGCAGTGAGAACAAGGGTGGGGTGGAGTGGGGTGGTGGGCTCAATATACAATTTATTAACTTTGCAAGAATTACATTTACATGCAAGACTCACATAAGGGAATTGCAAACTTAATAAATTGTATGTTTTGCAAGCCCCCCTTCCCCATTTCCACTATTGTTCATACTCTAACCTGCAGTCCCATTCATGACTTTGCATTATAGAGAGACATGAGTTCTTGGTACAGGATTGCAGCACTCCTCTGTAGCTAGTCTTATAGAAGGATGATACAAATGCCACATACTTATGTAAATCAAAGGAGACCGGCACTTAACCTTTAAGCCTGAGTTTTCTGCAGAAGTGGATTTTTATAAACTGGTTCTGATTCTGTTAGTGTTCCACCTTTAATGGCCCTTAAGTAAACACAATGGGTGCTTATGTATCACTCACTGCTGGTAAGGACTATTTTAGAACTCTGTCATTTTGGTTATGTCTTTGCTCAACTCTTCCATCGTTGATACAATGCATCCATGTTCTACAATACAGCTCTGTGGCTGAAAGGGATGTCAGCTACATTGTACAGTCCTAAAATGCCCATACCACCAGTGTGTAAATCAGAAACATCCACTATGCTTACTAAATGGCCATTAAAGATGAAAAATAGCAGAACTGAAACAGTTACTTGAAACACAGCTTCTAAAGAAAAACAATACTTATAAGTTCACTGCAGATCTTCTGTAAGTAATAAGACAGGTGGTTCATTATGAGATTTACTCATGCCTCATGTGGTGTGACACATAGCACAGTCAGGTACCTTGAACCACATAACACATTGGTAAATTCCATAATAATAAATATGACCTGCAGCAGTGTGGCCCCTTGTGCACCTAGACAATAAAACAAACTGGGAGGGATCTGCTCCACAAACGTCACTGGAAACCATACAGCACAGTGGAGCATAAGAACCACTCACCGGTGAATGGGTTTTATTTTCCACTGTGTCATGTTTTTTCTATTGAAATGTTGCCTAATCTAGCTAAATTAGTTTTCACTACTCCTGTATCCCTTGTAAATATGTAATCTAACTGTATAAATTCTTGTACCATATGTATCATTATATATGAAAATCTCTGCACCCTTGTCCATGGGTCGCACCTGGAAATGAGCCTAGGCTCAGTGTGCCTTTCCTGGTTACCAAATGTTTAAATAAAAACAAACAAACAAATAAATAAATAAATAAAATAAATAAAAATTCCACAATGACCCACACCTTGGAGTGCCTCACTGCAATTATAAAATGGATCTCTCTGTGAAAATACTAAAACACAACAATAAATATGGGATAAACAATGGCTTGACTCAGAATATGCCTTTCATCTTCATGAGTGGGGACCAGGACCATAACTCACGAGTGGCAGAGCCACGAGTGAAAGTTGTACTCCCTCACAAGTGAGGATAAATGCCATATTCTAGGTGAGGCCACTGTGTGTCCAATTTTCACTATGCATTTTAAATTATAGAGCTTTCAGATTAGGTCTTTTAACAAAGATTTAACTGTTTCTGTTTCATTTCACTGCTTTGTTCTGAGTACTGCAGAGGCCATTGTGCATGGATGTCATCAGGTATTGTGCAAGTTGCTCTCCCATTGGTTAAGAGTTCCTTTGTGACTAACCTAAAGTGGAAATACATACTAATTACCCACCTAACATTAAAATAAATGGTTTGCTTTCATTTAGAATGCTTCAGTGTCTAAAAAATAATTTATCTGTATAGGTTTACTCTCACCAATGTTAAATAAATTGTTAAATCAAATATTTTATTAAAAATGCAAAAAGTAATGATGTGATGTATCTGCCAGCTAATTAAATACAGCAGTCTGAAATTCCATAGTTTTGTGGAGCTGGAAGTTGAGTGTTTGTGTCATAGAAGGTGATTTCTCCTGAACAGGTTCACCACTTCCTGGTTTCTATACATGTGCTTTTAAGAACCACAGGAATTATTATTTTTTTTTGATATTCTATTTTCTCCCCTTCAGGCTCCGGATCTGCCACCCCTTCAGGCATCCTAGGTTCCCTACAACCCCTCCAACCTCCCCGGGTGCCCTTCCACCTTATATCGCAGCCAGCTCGAGGTAGCTCAGCGTTACCCTTCACCGAGTGGGTCCGTCTCCTCCGAGGGGGAAGGCACTGGTGGAGATGGCCCAGCACATTATTTTTTCCTTTTCGTCCTCGGGTGCTGCTGAGGAGAGGGCTGACCCTGCAGGAAGTCTTTGGATGTGTCTCGAACTGGGTGCCGTCATCCGGCCAATCTGGAGTGTTTTTTTTCATGTGCTGGTGTTTTGTCTCTCCTGCGCCGCTACCTGTAGTGCCTCTGGTCTCCACTAGGGGCCACTACTGGAGCGAGGCATCCCCCCATCCCACCCCAGGATAGGAGAGCAGTCCTCCAGATGCTCGATCCTCTCCTTCCCCTGGCAGCCCCAGGCGCCCCGAGTCCGTTCCCGAACTCGGGTCGCCAGCGTGGTTCGAGGTGAGGAATGATTTTTAAAACAGTAAGGCTCTGCCTCCCATTCCCACCCATTGTGCACCCCCGTTGTACCACTAGGCAGCTCTCTGCACAGATGGGGGCAGACATGGCCTGGGAAATTCCTGCGTCTTGGGGTAATTGATGACTTTGCTCACTTAGAGTCTCCCTGCAAAACATTATCAGCATGCACAGACTTTCTCCATCCACACCAGTGGACTAAACAGGTCACAATAGCACGCAAAGATGACTCCATATTTATTAAATAGTTCAATGTATGGATCCTCTATCTAGGGAATAAGGTTCAAGGGTAATTTCAGTTCATACATTTTTGATTTCATTTCAACACATCCAGTTTCCTACATAGGCCCCTATGAGTACCCTGGCATGTATACTCATTTCTCACACAAGGCCCTTCATTTCAAGTAGGCCCCTTTTTTCTTGCTGCTACAGGTGCCATGGTCTAGGTACATTACTTTCACTTGGGACTCTCCTGTTCCTTTTAACAAGACTGGCACTCTGATGTACCTATTGAACTACAATGGGAACTACTGTTACACTTTGCTAATAGTCACTCCAGATACTACACCTAATGCTGGCTATGATACCCCACTGGTAGGCATGGCTTACTCTACTTCTAAATGAGCCTCAACTCATTCCAGAGTAGTACATTCTCTTTACCTTATTCCGGTGGGTTTTCTAAGTAGCAGTACAGCACCAGTTACCTCTGCCAGTTCTCTGAACTGCAGGCCCATTCTACTCATGCTAGCATCACTCCCAGCCTTCAAACTGTTATGGCTCCTACTGGATGTTGCTACATGGCTTATTCAAGGAACCCTCCAGGTCCAAAAGCCATTCATGCATGTCCCTTGAGAGGATGCCCACTCGGGAGCATGCTAATACCATCATAAGCCACTGTACCACCATCTGTATGCCCACTACCTCACTGCCTGGATGCAGTGCCTGCCTGGAGACTCTGATATCCCCCGCTGGCTTGGGCATGAGGAGTCCACCAAGATGTACTGTGCCATTCCATGCATGGGGCTATACCACCCACCCAAGGTTGACAGTCCCTCTCTGATCCTGATGATGCCCTCGGGCACTGCAGGATTGCCAGGGCCAGACCATGCATGCTGGCTCAGGTATGGACACCATCAGCCTGCCTGAACTATTAAGGCTCTTCCTGCTATGTCTAGTGCCAGAACTAGAACTCTGAAGAATGGCTTCCTTCCCACCATGATGTTGGTGCACTGGCACCCAGTGCTTTGATGGACAAACTCCAACAACCTGCCCCTGTTGGGGAAAGGGTTAATACATAAGTCTTTACCCACATGCAATAGATTTAATGATTGTTTACCATGGAATACAAGAATTCAAATTCTGCATAATTCAACTGACAAATTGTTAACTCCCCCATTCTGTACACAGAATTTTTACCATGGAATACAATTTTTCTAAATTTGGAATTATTCTGCTGGCAGAATGTTCAACCCATCCAGAGGCAAACACACTCAAAACAGAACACCTAATATGGAACCAGGGCCTCAGGTGTCAGTGTGGCTCAGTTGGTAGCACATCTGCCTCTGTGCCAGAGGGTTGTGGATTCTAGTCCCACACCAGGATTGGGCTCACACCTTAAAAACACTGGCACCAGCATGTAGTACTGGGGGTGCTGTACTGTTGGAGTGTGCTGTCCTTCGGATGAGATGTTAAACTGTGGTCCCATCTACCAATCTCTGGTGCTGTTCTGGTGGGTGTCCAGTTGAAAGTAAAAGAACCCAAGGCACTTTTTGCAAGAGTAGAGGATTTTCACTGGTGTCCTGATCAACATTCCCCTTCCCATAAATTCAGTTTATGCAATTACCCAAGGCTATGTGTGGGTGTTAGTGTGCAAAATGGTTGCCACTACACATTCAGTTACTTCACTAGCAGTCTCTCATTACTTTCAAAGCACTTTGGAATACAATGTGTATGAAAAGTGCTATATAAATTCTGATTCTTCTTCTTCTTCATCAGTGGCAGGGTAAGCAGCAGAGTTTTCCCTGGTAAGCAAGCAAGGATTAGGAGGGAGAGTTTATATGCAAGAGAAGAAATGCCAGCAAATAAAACTGAACAGTACCTAATTTTTAAATGTGTGTATGGGTATAATGAGGGCGCTAATAATGTAAAACATTTAATTAATGTGTTATTATTTTTAATAAGAGAGTTTTCATTTTTAGTGAGGGATAAATGGCTGTTATTTAAACATTTTTAAGAAGTGACCATTTTGAGAGGGAGACGTAAGGGTTTTAATAGAGATAATGAGACTAGTTCTTTTGCCATTGGTTGTTGCAAGGTTGCCAACAGGTACAGACCCAAACTAACCAATAGGACTGCAGGATTGTTCCTGCCCATTTTCTAATATAACATTATTTGCCTTGTTAAAAAAATTAAAAGTATGGCTAGACTAGCTCCTTGGGCAGGCAACTGCTTGGTATGAGCTGTCTGTCTGAGATTTGTCAGTAGTGTTTTAAATGCTCTTAGAAAATGACAACAATCAATTCTTAAACCTGATTGGTTGAGACAGGCTCCAAGCTGGGCATTTATTTTTCAATAGATGCCCAGCTAAAAATAAGAGCCAGTCCAAGTGCCTCTTCACAGAGTAACATTCTCCGATGGGCCATTTTCTAAGTGCAATAATACCCTCCAAGGTGGGTCTTACTGGGACATACTGGACCTTCCAGGGGCTATAAGGCCCTCCACCTGTGGCGTCGGGCCTCATTATGCCCCTGGGCGGTCTGGTATTTCCCAATAATGCCCACCCTGTCGGGTATTATTGCTTATTTATTGGGCTCTTACTATCCTAAAATACAGATTCTGTAGATTTCTTGGTTCATTGGCATTGCAAAGATCTCAGAGGTTGTGTTTGATTCCACTAAGTTTAGATGAATCTTCAGAAAAATCCTATTCTTTGCCCACTTTTTCAGTCTTGGCATATGACTTTTAATAAATAAATGCAGCCAGATGATTCTTGTCGAAAAATACTGTATGTATTTCTTATATATTTAGGAAATGTAATTTTAAGTGAAAAGGGTAACTTAAATGGTTCTCTCATTTCCAGAACTTTGGACTTATATTGCATGAAGAAGTTTCTTCTTGCAAGCGCAGTTGAACACCTGTCCGAATAGAAATGAATTTTACAATTTTCCCATTTCTGACTATCCTTAATATGAACTAGTTTTAATATTGCATGTTTATAACTTTCAAAAAACAGTGAGATTAGAATTGTGGTTGGTTTTAGTTTTGAAAATCTGATCAAACCTCCATTCCCTGCTTGGGGCTAGAAGGCAAAAGCTGTAAGGAACTATTTTAATCTCTTTGTTCTTTATCCAGCAGCTAAACAAGATAATCATTTTGCAGGTCTTTCTGTTTAGAAAGTTTATCCTCTGCTTTCTTCATGTTCTCTATTTTATTTTGCCTTTTTTCAGTTCAGTAGGCCCTCACAAAATGGATATGTTGGTCTCAGTGTATCCCAAGGGACACAACCATTATCCCTCTTACTGTTTAAATTACAGATTTCTTATCATCCAGCGCTAGTGGATCACCAAACATCCTTGAATTATTATAGCTCAGTTTATTTTTGTAGGTTTCTAATCAACTTAAAGTCAAGGTACTGCCTCTCAAGAGTACAGTATTTGCGGTGATCACTGAAAGAATGTTTTCTTTAAAAATAACAATTGAAGTATGTGAGAGGCTTGATTCTTAAGGCAGCTTACAATGGCAGTGAGGTACGGTCAGTTTACAAAGCTGCTTTTTTAGCTAAACTGAGAGACTAAGACACATTTCTTGAAAATGCAGGCTAATAACTTTGGTAATTTTCAATCTTTTTTACCCCAAATTCATCACCTGCAGCCCTATCGGCTCTTGCCAGAATTTGTTAGCTAAGCTGAGAAGTAAAAGATCTTAGAAGAGGGAAAGCTGTTCCACTGGTTAAGAATCCAATACAAGAATTCTGCTTGCCCAAAAGTTCTCTTGCACCATGGGTGACGAATATTTATTGTCCAGCATTCCTCAGGGAATAAGGGGGACAAGGTGAGAGGTTAGATAGCCAGAAAGATTATTTAACCAGTATTTAGCGGTAAAAGAAGTGTTCTCATTCCATCACAACAAACAGTTAATACAGGGTGTGCCCAAATGTGACCACACATGCCAGACTTGCAGTTGCTCAGGGTACCTTATTGTTCAGACTTAATTATTGCTCACCCATTTACTTCAGTACTTTTACATTCGACTTATAAAAAATGGAATGCCACTCATGACATTTGTACATTTGCAACCCAGTCTAACCATCGTAAGCACCACTGCTCGTTGTATTCAGACTTGAACAGGTTATTCCCATCTGTTAGGTCATCTGATAGGAGGACAAGGGTCCAGCCAGGAATAAGGCCAGATCTACTAGTCATGGAGATTGAGAATGCCATGGTATATGGGGACTCCATCATTAAGAGGATACAGTGGAGCAGGAGAGGTCATACATTCAGGCAGAGGTTGGCCCTTTTTGAACCAGGGACGGAGGTGGGGAGGGCAATGCAGAAAATCAGGGAGAGGGCACAGTTAGTGGGGAAGCCACACCTTATCATCCATTTGGGGACAAATGACCTGGCAGGCAATGAGGTGGAGGAGGTCAAGAGGAGGTTCAGGGCACTGGTGTGGGGATGCCTGTAGGAGGCTAAATCCTTGGCTTTTTCTGGTCTTGCCAGTCCCCTGTGCCAGCATTGCTAGACAGAATAGAATTGAAGAATTCAATGATTGGCTCAGGATATGGTGCAAAGAGGAAGGGTTCACATGTATAGGAGAGTGGGGGTAAGGATCTGTACTGGAAGGATAGACTGCATCTGAGTGAGAGGAGGGCAAGAGTACTAAGGGGGGTTAACATTACATTGATAAGGTCTTGAGGGGTTAAACTGGTAAGGGGGGAGTACAAGGCTAGGATGGGAAAGGGATCAAAAGGAGAAGAGACTGGACTAGCAAGCACTCCCCCACAAGAGGAAGGGCACAGACAAGACATGGTAGGGAGGGAAGGTGGGGGGGTTAGTGGAAGAGACTTTACACAAATGCCAAAGCCTGGGGAATAAGAGTTTAGACTTAGAAGCAATAATGTAGGGTGAGGAGCTGGATATTGTAGCCATAACAGAGACCTGGTGGTCTGAGCACCAGACCTGCGAAATAGGGGTCCTGGAGCATAGGTTATTCAGGAGTGATGGGACTGGTAGGAAGGGGGGGAATTGCACTGTACATCAGGGAGGGCATTAAGGTCATAGAAGGGCAGAAAAAGCCAGGGGAAGTAGAAAGCATGTGGGTTACGCTAGAGAGAGAGAGGCTGGGGCATCAATAAGGCTGGAGGTAGTGTATAGACCCCCAATGCAGAGCAAGGAAATAGGCATGCAGATACTGTGGGAGGTTCAACAGATGGCACGGAAGGGGGAGATTCTGCTGGTGGGCAACCTTAACTTCCCAGATATAGACTGGGATATCCCAGCAGCAAGGTCGACTAGGAGCAGGGAGATCCTAGGGATTCTCCAAGGAGCCTTCTTGCAGCAGCTGGTCAGGGAGTCCACTATGGAGGGTAACATACTTGACGTGGTTCTCACCAGTGGAGATAGTGTGGAGGGAGTGGGGGTAGGGATCAGCTTAGGAGAAAGTGATCATAAAACAGTAGGCTTCAGGGTTAGAGCAGGGTATGAAGCTAGTCAAACCATCACGAGGGCCATGGAATTCAGGCTGGCAGATTTTCCCAGGATGAGGGAGATATTCCAGAATGAAATGAAGGAGATGGAGGAGATAGAGGTGGGGTGAGGAACTATGGAATAACATCAAGGGGGGCTACTTAAGCCACAGAGAGCTATATACGGAAGGTGAGAAAGAGCAGAAGAAGGAGGATGCCTCTGTGGTTCAATAGGGAGGTTGGGGGGCAATAGGGGAGAAGAAAAGGGCATTCAGAGAATATAAGAGGACACAGGGGAAGGAGGAAAGGGAAATTTACTGGGAGAAACTGAGGGTGGCAGGGCAGAGGATTAGGAAGACAAAAGCAGAAATAGAGGAGAGACTTGCTAGGCAGGCCAAAAGGGGGGACAAGACTTTCTTTTGGCACATAGGGGAAAGGAGAAAAGCAAGGCAGGGGATAGTAAGCGTAAATGGGGAAGGGGGATTACAAGTGGAAGGGGACTTCTAGAAGGCAGAGGTGCTGAATAGGTACTCTGGCTCAGACTTCACGATAAAGGGTGAAGGGAGGGGACCAGTGCTAAGGGGAAAGGGAAGGGACAATGTGGGGGTGGATCCTAGTCCACTCAATGAGGGTAGGGTAAGGGAGGAATTGGGTAAGTTGAGGGTAGACAAGGCTATGGGCCCTGACACCCTGTACCCTAGGGTGCTCCAGGAGCTAAGGGAGGAACTGGTGGCACCACTAGTAAGATTATTTATCTTGTCCCTAGATAGAGGGTAGGTGCCATGAACTGGAAGAAGGCAGATGTGGTGCCACTTCATTTTTATTTATTTTTTATTTATTTATTTATTTAGCTTTTGTTGACCGGGTAAGTGCACTAGACAAATCCTGCCTAAGCACTAGACAAATCCTGCCTTCATAAAAGTGGCAGCAGGCAGGAGGCTGGCAATTGCCACCCAGTCAGCCTCACATCAGTGGTAGATAAAGTGATGGAGGTGATAGTGAAAGAAAGGGTGGTTAGCTACTTGGAAGATGGGGGGGCTACAAGACATTCATCAGCATGGCTTCACTCAGGGACGGTCATGTCAGACGAACCTGATTGAGTTCTTTGATGAGATGATGAGAGTGGTTGATCGGAGGGCATGGGCAGTGAATGTGGCCTACCTGGACTTTGGAAAGGCTTTCAACATTGTGCCCCACAGAAGAGCTGGCTGACAGGTAGAAGCCAGAGTGTGGTGGTCAATGGGATGCATTCTGGGGAGGCAGGGATGACAAGCGGGGTTCCCCAGGGGTTGGTGCTGGGGCACATTCTGTTTAACATCTACATCAGTGACATAGCAGAGGGGCTGCAAAAGAAGGTCTAACTTTTTGCAGATGACACAAAAATCTGCAACAGGGTGGACACCTCAGAGGGAGTGGAAGCTATGAAGAAAGATCTACGGTTGCTGGTGGGGTGGTCAGAAACATGGCAGCTGAAATTCAACACCAAAAAATGCACAGTGATGCACTTGGGGAGGAAGAATCCAAAAACCACATGCACACTTGGGGGGGGATGGTTGCATCTGAGCAGGAGAAGGATTTAGGAATTATAATCACTGAAAACCTTAAGGAAGGGACCCAATGCAGCAAGGCAGTGGGCAAAGTGAACACAATGCTGGCATGCATAGGGAGGGGATAACTAGTAGAAAAAGGGAGGTACTGATGCCACTCTACAGTTCCATGGTGAGGCCACACCTGGAGTATGTGGTTCCATTTTGGAGACCTCATCTGGCAAGGACATAGATGGCATAGAAAGGGTGCAGAGAAGGGCCAATAAAATGGTGCATGGGCCAAGTGCGAAGACATATGAGGACAGGTTGAAGGTGTTGGTGTTGTACCCACTGGAGACCAGAAGGGAGGGGGGACATGATAAAAACATTCAAATATGTGAAGAGGATCAATAAATTGGGAGAGAGCTTATTCTCAGGGAAGGTAGATGCAAAAACTAGAGGGCATGAACTGAGGGTGGGGGGGTAGGTTAAAGGGAAACAGTAGGAAGCATTACTTCACTGAGAGAGTGGTGGTGCCCTGGAACATTCTGTCGGAGGAGGTGGTGGAGGCCGGTACACTGGAGGGATTCAAGAGGGCATGGGACAAACACAAGAGGTTATTAATGAAGGGGGGAATCTGTGGGGGAGTAAAGGAGGGAATGTGCAGATTCGATGGGCCAAGAAAGTCCTTTTCTGCTGACACATATCTATAAATGTGTGAATCTATGAATCTATGTTAAACTTTCTTATGAGTGTGGTTGTTTTATTTATAATTGTATTACATAATTGGTTGCCTGAATACAGTATATCATTTTCCAATTATTTTTTGTTGTCAGATCTCCTTACTCAACTGAAAAGTGTTTTTTAAATAGTGTGTATGCTTATCAGCAGAATGGATCAAAGATTTTTTTTAATTTTGGCACCTCATTTTTGAAATACATTATCTTCTGATATTAGAACTTCTGCTACTCAGATTTTTTAAACAGACACTATAGTTGTATTTATTACCAAAATCTGCTTGTATTTGCACTTGATTTAATACCTTTTAATAGTGCTGGATACTTATGTTCAACTTACTTTGTATATATTGGACCAGATTTTGAAAACGTTAGTGCCGCGCAAAATGAACTTGAGTCTGGACTTAGCAAGAGCTTTCTCTATTCAAAGCCTCAGTTTATGCAGCACAAAACTGGCTGCATGGCATTGAAAAGTAATGGATTACACACAGGCAGTTGTGTGGGGGGCCTGCATACAGTGCGCTAAGCTGTTTTTGAAGCATTGTGAAGACACTAATGGTTGCCTTGCACTGCCCATAGTACTGCATTTGAAAGCCTTGTTTAAACTTAGGCAGCAACATGGAGGAAACTTTCAGTTAGTCCAAGCATGACTATTTTGGCTCACATTGCAAGGAAAAGCATGGAAGTGAGGGGGTGGAGCCAAAAGCCCAGCAAGGACCATGCTTCTCAGTGTGCTCTTACAGCTAGGGATCAGAGACTCCGAATGTTGACTTAAAACTCAACTTGTTACCTACAGAAATATGATAGCTCAATGCCTGGTGTCTTATGGAACTGAATGATACCAGCATTGCCATGGGCTGACCTTAAGTTGCACAGAAAACTAATGACTCTAGAGTGGGTGCATTGTCTGGTCCAGGCCCAGGCCCAAAACCACCACTGAGGTCTAACCAAGGAGAAACCCCAGCAATGCTAAACTCCCTTCAGTATGCATTCCATGAACTTACTCTCTCTGCTAAGCTGTTGGACAATAAAATGGATCAACATATGGGAAGACTGGCACTTGTGGAATCTTGGATAGAAGGGGTGGTAAGCAAGTCAGACAATGCCAAAAGAGCTGCCTCTAAAATTCTAGCTGTCAAGACCATGTGACCATTAAGGAACAGTCAGTTCTGCCTTCGCAGCTGGTGCAGCTTCAGAATATCATCAGGTCAGCAAATATAAGGTATCCTTGAAGGGACTGAGGAGGATCAAAAAATCCTCACAGAATCTTGCGGCTCAGCCAAATAATAAACTCAATTTGGCAAACAAGCAAAAAGTTGGGTGCACTTTACCAAAGGCTGAACATAATGTAAAACACACTTGCCATCACTGCAGCAATAGATGGTCAGCACTCCGTTCCAGATTTATAAACATACTTTAATCCATAAAGTTTTCATATGCCAGCAGCAGTATACATAAAATATGCAGAACATGCAACTCAAAGTATGGAACTAGCGGCACCACTAAATCAAAGAATATTGAAGAGGTGGCTTCCAGGGGCAATTGGTTTGGGATATGCAGTGCCAATAGTCAAGGCGTACCATATCACCACTCTGTAGGCTATGGTGCCAGAGGATGGCCTAATAACTGTCTTAATGTTCTTTGACAGGAGCAAGAGATCAAATTTTACAAGTAGTGAAACAGGAACAGCCAGTGACTCTGGGGGCAAGAGAATTCTTTTTTTTTCCTGATTACTCCTATGCAACCAGATAGCAGTACAAATCATTTGATGCAGTTACTACAAAAATTGACAGAGTTATGTGTTGGGTACAGAATGGGATTTCCAGCAAGCCCCAATTAGCTTATAGGAACAAACAGTACAAGTTTACAGACCCCAAAGTGGCTGGAGCGCTGGTAGAGAAGATTGCGAGCGAGATGGCTCAAGCGGAAGCAGTCTTTTTTTTTAATGCTTTTATTGAAGAAACTTAAACATACAACAAAGCTAGGTAATAACAGCAAGACACAAATATGGCAGTCCTCATTTTACAAATAATATACTGCTATTAGAACAGATAACTTACTAATACAAGCAACATCCTATCTAAACACCTTCAAGATAATGAAACAAATTTCTAATTAAGAAGGAATGGAAGTAAACTAAGTGGTGCAGTCTTTTGTAGTTCTCAAAACAGAGTAACAATAAAGCTGTCAACAATAATATCTAAAACCATGGCACATATAATGAGGGGAAAGTGCATAATGATTGGAGCATCCATAGCTAGTTGCTGGCATGGGAGCACTGCAGGAAATTATGCCATATGGCCGTATAGCTGCTGATAGTATAATTGGTTAAGTGGGTTAGCCTCTTGTACTCAACTAGTTTTAGTAGGGCATTTGGCCACTCTGCAAGGGTAGGGTGGTGGCTTTCATTCTCCAACAAAGCAGAATTTGTCTTATTGCTTCAAGCGCTGCTGGGTGAAGCCATGGTTTGTGGTTCTTTTGCAGTTGCCGGTCCAGTGTATGGTCTCCTAGTAACCAGTGAAAAGGGTGCACTACAATAGGCTTATTAATCACTCTCTCACAGAACTGTGTAACCCCAGTCTAATAGGCCAAGAGTACTGGGCAAGCCCATAACATGTGTGCCTGAGTGCTTACCTGCTGGTGGCATCTCCAACAGAGATCTGATTCCAAGGGATTCAACTTTTTAAGTTGTTGTGTGGTGTGCTACCATCTATGAAGAAGTTTTTTCTGTATCAATTGGTACTGCATATCTCAAAAGCCTACATGGGCTTCTGAACTTGTGAGTCCCAGTCCTCATCTGAAATATTTATTTGTAGCTCATTCACTCAAGTTTGTCTGCAAGTCTGTAAAGTTGGGATATAAGGGTAGAAGAAGTAATCATAAATTCTGCCTCTGATTTTCCAAGGGTTACTTAGCCATTTGCCTAGGATACCTGTTAAGTTGTCTGTGGCTTTTGACTGTTGACCTCTGAACTTGGCTGTGATTGCTGTTCTCATCTGGCAATACCTCCAAAAGTCTGTTCATGGGAGGGAATATCTGATGGTTCTCAAATTAATCCATCTCACCTAGGTCCCTTAAATGCCCTCTGTGCACAACCCTTAGGCATCCCATGAGTATGTTCCAAGTCTGATTGGAGAACCTGGCTATTGGGGAGGCCTGAGTTCTGCTATCTGCTCTGCCCATCGAAGTCCCAGAGCTAGGTGTTTCTCCAGGACAAGCCAAATTGGTTGCTCAGAGTCACCATTTTCTAATCATTGGAGGCCTTGCCTAATGCCTGCAGTTTGATGATATGCCCAAAGCCAAAGCAATGATCATCCCTCACACATCCCTGGAGCCCTCAGCTTTTGTTTACTAAAACAGTTTTTTTTTTCCTTCTCAGAAGAATGAATCAATGAGTTTTTCCTATCATTGGAAAAATGTTCTAGGGAGTAGGATGGGTAGACTATTCAGCAAAGGTAATACTCTTGGTAGAGCCATCATTTTGTATGTGGCAAGTCTGTCCCCAAATGCTAGTCAGAGCTTCCATGACCTATTAAAATCAACTTCCAGGGTAGAGAGCAGTGGGGAAACATTTAAATCTATGGCATCTTTCAGATTTGTGGAGAAGCAAATGCCCAGGTACTTAATCTTGTGCTGCTGCCAATTTAGTCCCACATGACTTTTAAGTGATTGGCTTGTGTCCCTATTCAGGGGAAGGACTTCAGTTTTGGCCCAGTCAACTTTAAGGCCCGACAGATGTTTAAAGGTTTTCAGGATGGAAAGGGCTGCCAGCACTGATATGTATTGGTTAGACAAGGTTAACAAGATATAGTTCACAAAGGCCAAGGTTTTAACACACTCTTGCCCCCACTGAATGCCTGTAATTTCTGGGAAATATCTCAGTTTAGAGAGGAGAAGGTCTGCTGCTATGAGGAAAAGTAGTGGGGAGAGCGGACAACCTTGACTACTTCCCCTCTCCAAGAATATTGGCTCCATGGCAAGACTATTAGTTAAGATGCATGCCTTTGGCATGGAGTACAGTGTTTGTACCCATGATATATAGGTAGGGCCTATGCCTATTTGGGTCATTGCCTGAAAGAGATAGTGCCAGTCAATGGAATCAATTGTGTTTTCTGTATCTATACTGGCTAATACACTTAGACACTGACTTCTGGAGGCTACACAGACAGCATGCAGTAGTCTAACAAAGCCACTTACTATAAGTCAGTTAGCCATGACCTTTGCCAGTATTTTAACATCAACATTAAGAAGGGAAATGGGCCTTTTAGTTAGCAACAGACTGCGGGCCTTTGCCAGCCTTTGGCAAAAATATTATGAAGGCCTCTGTCATTGACTGAGGAAGAGTTCCTTTGTTAGAGGATTCTGTGACTGCAGCTACGAGATGTTCACTGATATGGGTTGTGAACTTCTGGTAGAGTTCGGTTGGGATCCTGTCTGAGTCCGGCTACTTCTTTTTAGGCAAGGTCTTAATTGCTGCTTGTAATTCAGTAAGAGCAATTGGGGCCTCCAATGTACTCATCTGCTGTGGGGATAATAAAGGGAAAGTGACCCACTCCAGAAAGCCCTGCAATGAGGTCTCAGCACGTGTTGCATCAGAGAAATGCAATTCTGTATAAATGGTGTGCAAAGCAGTTACAATTTCAGTGGGATTGGTAGTGACCTGGCCAGTTGGAAGACAAAGAGCGGTAATTTGCTTAGTTTTCTGCTGTATTTTGGTCTGATAGACTAGGAGCCTTCTTGCTTTCTCTCTGATCTCCAAGTATTTATGAGGCATCCTCATAACTGATTTCTGAACTGCACTGAATGTAAGGGAATTAATTTTTGTATTTCAGCTGCATTATGTCCCACTGTAATTGGTGAGAGTGGACTGGGAGGGCACTGTACTATTTTTCCTTGGTTTCCAAAAGTTGCTCAAGGTCAGCCAGCTCCTGAGTTTGTTGCTTTTAACTGTGGGCTATGTAACTATTATGTGCCCTCTGAGGTAGGCCTTAAAGACACCCTACAGTGTGACTCTAGTCACCGATAGTGAGTCATTACAAGAGAAAAACAACTTTATTTCTGAAGCCAGACACTGCAGAAAGTCTTTGAAGGAGAGGAGAAATGTATCCATGTGCCACCTCAGCGTTCTCAGGATTGGTGGACCCACCATTATTGTGATGCCAGTACAAGCATGGTCTGAGATCACTGCCAGACCAATGTGAGTGTTTTGTGCCTCCTGTTGGTTGGTACTTAGAATAAAAAAGAAATCCAACCTACTACATGTATTATGTGGGCAGAGTGAAATGTGAAATCTCTGTCCACTGGATGGAGACTTCCTCAAGGGTCCACCAAATTGAACTCTGCAGCCATAGTGTGCAAGACAGTTCTAGATTTGGTACAATACAATGAGTGTCCTCTGAGTCTATCTAACAGAGGGTCCCAGATTTCACTGAAGTCTCCTGCAACCACTTAGCCTATCTCCAGGCACATGGAGGTTGGTGATCTGCTGGGCTATCCATGAAGAAGGAGGTGGTAACCTGGCTTGGTCCTGACTCATACTATTATCCACCTGCCCTCTGGAGAATGAACAGAGTTCAGGATTTGTACCTGAAATTTTTTACAAAACAGTATTACCACTCCTCTTGCCTTTTTACAGTTGCAGTGAGCGTAGCCTGCAGACATATTGCTTTGAGAAAAGGACTACCTGCATAATTACCTTTCGAACAGCATGGTTGAGTATTAAAAATAGTGTCCTCCACTGAAGCCTCATTACTGTGCTGCCTGTGTGTGCATGGGATTTAGAAAGCTCTATTTTTCCTCTGGCTCATGTTCCCTCCCTGCAAGGCATCAAAGGAGGCAGGACTTTGTCTAGGGGCATGACCAGGACACCTAAATGGACAGGTTTGGAGGAGGAGGGCAAGCAGGTGCCACCCACTAAGGGCAGACAGGTGTTCACAGGACAGAGGGAACTTGCATCCAGGAATAGGGAGGAGATGCCTTATCATTTCTACCTTTCCAAGGTTGCAAGAACAGCCTCAAAGGGAACATCATGGTTTTTGACAAAGAAGATACCTTAAGGCAACAGCAGAAAGTAGATCTTGCATCTGCCTGCATCATAATGTGATATAAAACTAAGTCTGGTGTTCACTGTGACCAGCTTAATGTTCCCCTTTCAATAATGATGTACTAACTTATCACCTTACTTTGTCACTTATGAATATCCGTATTGTCTGAACTTCTTATCCTAAAACAGTCTTTACAATACAGAAAAATGCTGTATTCAAAGTATAAAAAGAGAAAGAACAAAATTGCTCTACATTTTAAATGTAGTTGGCCAAAATTGTAACTATAAAAAGAAATTAAAAATATTTTTTCACTACAGTTAGGCATCCAATGTCAAAACGAATATTTTTAGTATCTTGCCATATATTGTAATGTGGTCAACTACTGACAACAAGGTGTAGTACAGGACAGTCAGTGTGTAAAATAGCACTGTGCTTCATGCCACATGAATGGGGGAAGGGACAAAATGCTGAAATAAATGAAAACATCTGTCAAGGGTGATGGTTTTCTCAAATAACAGTAAAAACACAAGCAGTATCATTAATTTGCAGGGTTGATCTCTGACTTTATTTTTATTTATGCAACAGGGGTCAGGATAAAAACTGTAGAATAAAACCATTTATCTTCGCTACTATGGTAATACATTTATTTATTACCATAGTAGCTCATTTATCTACACAGTTCTCTTCTGAATTCATTTAGAATGTTCAGCCTCAGAAGCAGTACTAATCATATTTAAATGTAAATAACTTAAAAACGAAAAAAGATAACATGGTACTGTGAGCACGAAAATTGTTCACCACAAAATTATCTACAAAATGAATAATGTTTCATTTATATAAACCTTGTATATTGTATATGATTAGCAAGAAAACAGAAGAAAATGTAATTTTTTGTTCACTTTTTTGACAAACAAATATGAATAACTTTAAAACAAAAAATGATAGCATGGTACTGTGAGCACGAAAAATGTTCAGCACAAAAATACCTACAAAATGAGTGGTGTTTCATTTATAGATACCATTTTTTTTATAATTAGCAAAAAACAGCATAAAATTCAATTTTCTTTTCCCTTTTTTGACAAATTATTTATACCTACCAAAATCAAAATGTTCACACAACATCTAAATCTGTTGCATAAATGGAATATGCAGTGGTTCAGTGTGTGATAATGCATTTATCTTTTACAGTTTCCAGTGACCTCTCATAACTCTCACTCATGCCTTTGGCACTCATGAGGTTACTTGAGGTCACTGGAAACTGTACAAGATAAATGCATTATCACAGACTGAACCGCTGCATATCCCTTATTTATTTATTAGAATTTTTAGATAAATACCTTTGAGCCAATGGCTCTTTTACAAAGGTTCCACATCAGTATACAAAGAATAGAAGAACAGTTTGTGTGAGATTAGCAGGCAAGCAGTTTGAATACAAAATTCAGTATAGGGTATACAAGGTCTAAAGTAACAGGTGATATAAATAACAGTTAGAACAACATCAGGCATACATTTAAGAATGATGAGTCACAACAAGTAATATTCACATGAATTAAAGCTGCCAGAAGGGCATTGTCAAAGGGAAAGGTAGAGTGGGAAAAACTGAGTTGCTGCCAATTGTGCCAGGTAGCATAGGAAAGTGGAAGAGAGAGTGGGTGTAGAGGGGTAACTGGGAGGGAGATAGAAGGAAAGGTGGGTGAGAGGCAAGGATTGGGGAACAAGTGAAACATTGGATGGGGTGAGCAGATTAAAAAAGGGAGAGAGGAAGGGAGATGAAGGAGGGTAAGAGAGGAAGATGGTGGACCTGGGCTAGGAAGAGAAGGAGGGGTAGATATGGGGAGGGTGGTGGCAGGCAGAGGTGGTGATAGTAGATAGGTGTGAAGAACAGAAGTGACTACCTGGGAGGTTAGGAGAAACAGTCACAAGAGGCTCTGGACACAAATGTTTGACGTAGCTTGAGTTTGAATGAGCAGAGGGTACCTAAGTTGGTGAGTTCAGTGCCCAGGGAGTTAAACATCTTAGGGGCTCTAACCTGCAAAATACCACTGGCTTTGGGTGGTGCAACAGCAGGGAACAACCAGAGAATAGTTATCAGAGCTTCTTGTGTAACGAGGGTGGTTGGCTGGGCTTAAGAGAGACTGAACCCCCGGGAGCATTGTTCCATAAATGACTTTTTTGCTAGTAGGCAGGTTTGGAAAGTAATCCTTACCTGCAGTTGTAGCCAGTTTGACTGTTCGTAGATGTTGCAGGTATGCGTGTGGTGGGCAGCACCAGTAAGCAGTCTGCAGGCCCTATTCAGTGCTGTAAGAATGCTCTGTAGTGCTGTAACTGTGGCTGCTCCGTAGATAACAAGCCCATAATCATAAGCCTCCACATATCTGAACACTGGTTACATCACAGAAAGGAAATCTAGAAAACAATTGGCAGTATGACCCACATTAAATATTACTCTGTTGTGTGAGTGGAGCATATCTGAACACTGTGTATGTCACAGAAATTAAATCCACAAACAAACTATGAACATTATTATTAAACTTCAGTGTGAGTGAAGCATATCTAAACACTAATGAGTAAATGGACCTGCACTCAGTGTGTGTGTGTGTGTGGGGGGGGGCTGTTACCCAGTGACAAAAAAACCAAAAACAAAATGGTACCTGGAGGTTTAAAGTCAAGGTACAACCTAAGGTGTATAATATTTTGCACAGTTCAATGACCTCCCTGTATCAGTGGCCACAATTACTGATAAGCATTGAAAGCAGGCAACAGACAATATAAGCATAAAACATGGACATGGAGAAATTATTATAATTTTCAGGACAGAGTTTTGGGTTGCTTACTGTACTGCTGTTTTCTTCCCTTGTGTTTGTTTTTGTGCTAGCATATACTGCAACAGTGAAATTAACCATCACAGTCAAAAGTTTGCACAGTGGAAAGGCTAAGCTGCCTGCAGAATCCTTCCTTCCTGACACACACACACACACACACACACACACACACGCGCGTGCACACACACACACACAAAGAATCATGGTGTGGTGCCTGTTACATGAAAATAACTACTAAAGTATAAATATAGCCCTTGAGGTTGTAAAGGTGTCCTGTGAAAGTTTGTAAATATTATAAATACATTTGCAAGTACCTAGATAATGAAATTAATGTGTCTGAGTAGTACATAAATAAAAATGTAATTATTGCCAATGTGTAATAATTACATGGATTTAATTTTGCTGCCCTGTAAGTTTGATATCTTGGATAAGTAATCAGTGCAGGTTATAGTACATTAAAAAATGACAGTACATAAAAGGTAATAAATATAACAGTGGGTGCATGGTATAAAAGGAAAAAAAAACCTACCAAAGTTGGTAAAGAAATGGAAATGTTAGTCCTGTAAAGGACATCATTGAAATAATCCAATTTGTGAAGAAGTTGGCAGGAAATACACAGAAGAGTCACTTATTTTGAGTTGATCAATGTAACAAGGAAATATTTTGGTTATGATATATCAGTAGCAGTAATGCAGTAGCCAGTTAACTATTAGCCAGTCGCTTCCAGTCCATAGATCCAGACTTCATGGGTCTGGTTTCTTAGCAGTAATTTAAGATTGCTTATCTCCAGCAACCTCAGAAGCAAATGTTGGATGTGATGTGATAAGTAACACTGTATAGGCACTAAAAACAAAGACCTTGCTTAAGTTGATGTCCTTTGCATGGAAAGTGGATTTGACACTGGCATGTAAGATTCGCCCAATGTGAATTACTGGGAAAGGAATTTAAAGTCATTTGCATCTCAGACAGAAAGTCTGGCAGTTTTCCTATAGATCCTGGCACCTGACATTTACCAGTATTGTGTGAAGTGACTGAAGGCTTTGGGATTTTAGCATATGAACAAGTTTTGTGCTTTGAAGATTAATATATACAGTGTAATAATGTCATGGGCAGAGGAAGGGGATGGAGTCTGTAGGAAAAGAAGCTTTATATGAAATAATGTATTACTCTGTTTTGTGAGTGAAGCATATCTGAACACTGTGTAGGTCACAGAAATTAAATCTACAAACACAGTATGAACATTATTATTAAACTTCAGTGTGAGTGAAGCATATCTGAACACTATGAGTAAACAGACCTGCACTCAGTGTGGGTGGGTGGGGGTCTGTAACAAAAAAAAAACAGTACCTGGAGGTTTAAAGTAAAGGTACAACTGTAGAAAAAGTTACTTAATAAATGAAGGTCCACACCAATGTTTACCAGACATTTTCTCCATGTAAAGGTCACAGCAAACACTGCAGGAAATGCTCTCCACAATGATCTTTCCCTGGCCAAGTGGGGCATGTAGTGTTTGTTTTGACCATTAAATGAAGAAAATATATAAATATTAAACATTATTGTGGATCTTTGTTTATTAAGTAACCTCAGCTAGGGTTGATCTGTGACTTTAAGCCTCCACATATCTGAAGAATGATTATGTCACTGAAAGGAACTTTAGAATGCAATTGGCAGTATGACTCAAATTAAATATTACTCTGTTGTGTGAGTGGAGCATATCTGAACACTGTGTAGGTCACAGAAATTAAATATACAAACAAACTATGAACATTATTATTAAACTTCAATGTGAGTGACTTCTGGTTGCATCATGCCCCTGGAAGCAACTTAAGCTTTCAGCTCCGTCCCCACCGAGGCAAAGAAAACAATAAATTCAGCATCTGGGACTCCAAACTGGGCAAAATTAATAGTGCATATCAGGGAAGATGCCTAGATGCAGACTGGGCAAGCTTAAACCTTTTTTGGACTCTGCAGAGCCTGAAACAGCTCTGACAGTGACGGCTCACATGTCTCGGTGTGAACTGAAACTGCAGGCCCCTGAACATCTCCAGACAAATGGACCTAGTCCTTTGAGAACTGAGAGACTTCAGGAAAGAGACTCGCTCCATGTTCATTGCCCTCCAGACTGATGTGGGGAAGATCGAGAAGAGGATGGATGAGCTTGAAGAGCAGGCTACAGCCTCAGACTCCTGAGTAGATGAAGCTGAAAATGCCATCATATAGCTTCACCATAAGGTGCAGGGCCTACGTGAAAGGGTGGAGGATACAGATGCTCGCAGCCGAAGAAACAACCTTCGAATATCAGGCTTTCCAGAGGGCTCAGAGGGCAGTGATCTGATACTGTTCATGCAGCAATTTTTTAGAACAGCGCTAGGACTACCGGAGGGTTGCCTGCTGGAGATGGATCGCGTACATTGCACGCTGGGTCCTCAGACATCCAACCGCCCACGTGCAATCCTAATTAGATTCCTGCGTTATCAGGAGAAAGAGCTGGTCCTGCACAAATCATGGCAGAAGGGGGAGTTAAAATATCAAGAACAGTGCATTTATGTGGATAACAATTACCCCCACTGCCATTGCTGCTAGACGCTGTGCATACGCTCCTCTCCTCGGAAAGCTTAAAGAAGCGAAGATCAAGTTTAGGACCCCTTACCTGGCGAAACTTGTAGTGCACCTCAAGGATGGACCCAAAACATATGAAAGTGCTGAAAAGGTAGCCCAGGGACTTTCCAAAGAAGGCATCAGTGTAACTCTAGACCAGAAACCGCTGAATAAGACTCTGGAGACTAAATTAGCAATGACTGCCTGGAATCGAGTGCTGCCGAAGGAACAATGTCAGAGGGAAGGTGCCTCAGCCCTTCAACAGATTGTGGCTGAACTCCGCAAGCAGGCCTCAGTCGAAAATGATACAGACCTAGCACCACAAGTGGCGAAATGAACAATGTGCTGCATTAATGGACTGTGATGCTGAGTTGGACATGAATAGGTAGGCCTGCAAAGCTGACCCCCGTATATTGTACTGCCCTGCGTCTCACAGGCCTCTGCTCTTCCCTGGTGCTCTCCTTCTGTCCCCCCCTTCCCACCGGGCAACACCGTCCTCTTGGCTGGAGTAGAATGGATTGTCCTTTTAGGTCATAGGACACTATGCTGGAACATCCATAATGATCTGGTCTGGTTGGACCTGGTAGCGAAGGCAACCTGTTACACCAACTAGATATCACATAGCCCGGAGGGAGGGTAGATGCTCTGGCCTGTCTGGGGCCAGGGGTGGGGGATCATGGAGTGGGGACACAGGGTTGAGATGTGGGAGTGCGCTGAGATGCAGGGGAGAAGCGGGCCAGGCTGAGGGCCTCCTAATGGCCCCTTCAACTGGAAGCCGTGGTGGAATTAGTGACTGAACTGAGCTGGGGTCCACCCTCTCACACCTCTCCAATGCTGAACCAGTGGGGCAGAGAGTGGTAGAGACATAAAGCTCTTACAACTACATATTTTGCCTAGATCATTGGTAGTCAGAGGTTTAATCTAAACCCCCCGGAGGCCTAACAGCCAATGACAAATTGCCTGGTACTAGCCTGGGTTTAAATAAAGCCATAAGCTGAATTTTATATTAGATAAGGATTAGTTCAATCACAAGCCTGGGCATGACCACCTTTCCCTTTCCCCCAGAAGAGATGTTTTACATCGGGTCCTCCCTATGAGGTGGACTAAGATGAAATTGGCACTTCTAGCTATGGGAGCCTCACAGCCCCCAGACCTATGGAATCCACCTATAGTTTGGCAGCCCCTGCCCAGTTGGTAAGGCACTGTGTTAGTTTGAGCCCTCTGTTCCCCCAAAAGTTAGTTTACCTCACACTTGTTTACTGTTTGAAAAGTTAATGTTGGAGGGTGATTTATTCCCCTCACCAATCCACTGGCAGTCACCTTCTAATACAACAGACACTAATGCAGGCAGATCTACAGACGGGTGTACTAGGGAGAGACCCAGTTTAACTCCTATAACCCCAAGGGAAAATATGAATGGCTAATTAACCACTACAAATTACGTCTTTTAATGTGAATGGGCTGGGAAACCCCATTAAATGCACAAGAATGCTTACAAAGCTTAGGAAGAGTCAAGCTGAAATTGTTTATATACAGGAGACGCATATGTATGCTAATGAACATAAAAAGCTGGCTACAAGAGGTTTCTCACAGGTTTTCTCATCCTCCTCTAGTGGGGGTAGAAGGAGAGGGGTTGCCATACTGATCTCAGGCCAGACACCATTCCAGGTGACTCGGGAGTGGGCAGACACAGAGGGCCGCTTGGTAATAGTACAGGGAATGCTGCAGGATAACGAGGTGACCCTGACGAATGCCTACTTTCTCCCGGGCTCATCTTCCCAGACAATTGGTTACCTGCTAAGGAAAATTTTGGAATTGTCCAGGGGTGTGTTGATCCTGGCAGGGGACTTTAATATAGCCCCGAGCCCTTCATTAGACACCACTAACCTGACTAAAAATAGGCAACCTGCCCCACATAAATTCTTTAAGAGATTCATCCAGGAGGTGGGCTGGACAGATGTATGGTGCACCCTTCATCCTAGAGACAGACGTTACTCCTACTATTCTGCTGACCACGGTACATGCACTAGGATCGATCACTGCTACATGCAAAAAGAACACTTGGGGGTTCTTAAGGATGCTGCCATGGGGGATATTGCCCACTCTGATCTCGCCCCAGTGATAACACACTGGGACCTTGGTCTAGAAAGACGTAATACCCTCTGGAGACTCAACCCAATACATCTTAAAAGTGAGTCCTTCCGGGAATATATGGGGGACAACATACAGGAGATACTAGAGGATGACAGTTCACAGGACACCAGTCCAGCAGTCCGGTGGGATACACTGAAGGCAGTTCTTAGGGGCCACTTAATACAATATACTTCCACCCTGGTGAGGCAATGCCGAGAGAGACAGTCACAATTAGAACAGACTCTTAGTTTCCTCCAGGAGGTTCACCAACAGGGGGATCTCTCGGTAGAGGCTGAGCTAAAGTGGACCAAACAGAAACTAGACAAGCTGTGCCTACAACATGCTGAAATAGCCTTGGCATTCCTCTGGCAGAGGTATGGGGAGGTGGGGCCCACGGCCCCTCGCCTATTAGCCTTTCATCTCTGTAGACAAAGGCACCTTTCTACCATAGCATCCATCAGGGACCCGTCCACAGGTAAAATTCACACAAGGCTGGGACAAATTACTAGGGCCTTCTGTGAATACTATAGGACGTTATACACCCCAGACCACATAAGTGAGCAAAGCTCTATTGATGCTTTTCTCTCCTCTCTGGATCTTCCCAAACTCGGTAGGGACCAACAAAATGGCCTTATTGCTCCCATATCCCTTATGGCCTTCAGAGCTGCCATTTCAAACCTTAAAACCATGAAGGCTCCTGATCCGGACTGATATGGGTAAGAATTCTATAAACGTGTGGAGGCACTGGTTGGCCCCCTCATGCTTCAAGTCTACAATGAACTAATGCAAGGACAAGGTGCCCCCTCCAGCTGGTCATATGCTACTGTTTCTGTCATTCCAAAGCCTGATAAAGACCCACAGTTATGTAGCTCATACCACCCTATATCGGTCCTGAATGTGGATTATAAAATCTTAATGTCCATTCTAGCCCAACGACTAGATGTGATTCTCCCCCACCTGATAGCACTAGACTAAACAGGCTTTGTAAGCTCGAGATCTACCACCGATAATACCTGGAGGGCCTTGCACTTGGTTCAGGAGATGCAGTCACTCAGAGCTCCTTCAGTCCTTCTCAGCCTTGATGCTGAGAAGGCATTTGACTGGGTGTCATGGCCCTTCCTGTTTGCCATGATGCAAAGAATGAGGATCCCTCCTGTATTTATTTCCATGGTCAGGGCTCTTTATACTTCCCCAAAGGCAAGTGTGAAGGTTTCGGGCCATCACTCTGACTACTTTCCTCCCCATAGGGGCACCCGCCAGGGCTGCCCTCTGCCTCCCAGGCTGTTTGCCATTTTCATTGAGCCTTTGGCACAGGCGATCAGACACTCACCCCAAATCTCTGGAGTGCTGAAGGAGGGGGAGGAGCACCGTATTTCTCTATATGCGGACGATGTGTTACTGTTCTTTGCAGACCCTCCACACTCAGTCCCAGATGTATTTCAGATTTTGGAAGAATATGGGAGGTGCTCGGGGTACAAGCGGAATACCTCCAAAACAGATGCCCTAACATTTCA
This sequence comes from Neoceratodus forsteri, assembly GCA_016271365.2. NCBI lineage: Eukaryota > Metazoa > Chordata > Ceratodontiformes > Ceratodontidae > Neoceratodus > Neoceratodus forsteri. Next base: position 1,087,282,735 of record CM057449.1, on the reverse strand, counting down.
CTTTGACTCTCTCTTAGTCTTTAAACAGTCTCACCCATTCCGATGGGACCTTGATAAACTAAAATACTTGGGTATCTATCTCTCCCGATATAATAAACAGACAATCTGGCACAATTATGAATCCTTCAGCACCCAGCTTCAGGCAGACCTCACCAGATGGGCCGTAGTACTGCTTAATCTAATTCAATGAGTGGAAGTGGTCCGGATGATAACCCTTCCCCGGGCTTTATATCTCTTCCAAAATGTCCCAATATGCGTGCCAATGAAAACATTTCAAGCCTGGAATAAAGCAATACTAAAATATGTCTGAGCTGGCAGACAACCTCGAGTACGCTTCATGGTACTCTGTCTCCCAAGACAGAATGGAGGGTTGGCCCTAATGAACTTAAAAGTTTATAACTGGGCTTTCCATCTCTCCTTCCATGCAACCTGCTTTGCATGCAGCCATCCTGCTAAATGGAGGGAGATAGAGGAAGGTTTACTCCCATTTAAAGACCTGGTGGGAGCCACTCTCTACAGGCCCCCACCTAGGCCACCCCAGGAGAGTCCTGGCCCATGGATTGCACACCAACTTAAAACCTAGTGGGCAATTCATAAACAACTAGGTCTCTCACCTTTCCTAATTTACATGTCCACTGGCCCTCCTGGAGAATTTTGCTCCGGCCCATTATGACCATACATTCCAACAGTGGAACCGACTTGGTATTTACTTCCTCTCCCAATTACTAAATGGTGCTGAGTTTGAGTCCTTTCAGGAGGTGCAGTGGACCTATGGCCTATGACAGGCAGATTTCTACAGATTTTTACAGCTAAGACACTACTTCTGTTCTTTATCTGCCGAACATCGTAGACCACTGGATATACCCCCATTAATACTCCTACTTCAATCCACCCTTTTAGCTAGTAAAATCCCCCATGCTATCTCCACTTTTTACAAGGCACTTAACAACTCTACTAAAACAGGCACCAATGGAGTGCTTGAGAAGTGGAGTGGAGAGATAGGCTCAGATATCACTGCACCACAGTGGGACAGAGGGTGGTTTCCATCAAGAAAGCTTACTTGCTCCCATGTATGGAGGTTATTCTCCTGGCAATTAATGATTAGATTTTTTCATACCCCAGCTATAACAGCTCACTACTCATCTATGAATTTAAAAGAGTGCTGGCGATAATGTGGAGTGACACCCACACATCACACCCATATCTTTTGGTTTTGTCCAGCCCTTCAGCCCTTTCTAACCTCCTTACAACAACAGCTTTCAGTCATGTTGGGAAATACAATTAATCTGTCTGCTGAGAGCTTTTTACTACTTTCTCTCCCATATGAGTTCAGGGGAACACACACACCAAGTACCTGCTGAGGATATCCCTCATCGAGACAAAAAAGACCACTACCAGACTCTGGCTCACTCCTCAAATTCCCACCATTATGGCATGGAGAGAAACAGTGAATCAAATATATAGAGCTGAGAGAATTTCTTATCAATTAAATGACCAATCAGACTTATGTACTCTGAAATGGGCAAGATGGATCCTTTACATTATGGCCTGGGACCCTAACTTCGTGCCCTGACCAAACTAATGTTTGGATTAATTGTGGAGGGGCATGATGGGAGGAATGCTGAGATGCCCCATAGTGAGGGGATGGAGGAAAATGTAAATATGCCTGGGTCCTATGAATATCAAGGCAATAATATACATGTACACCTATTTTGTGTATAAGACACGAAGAGACTGATGTATTGTATTTTGGTTGATTCCCACAGTATTTCTTGCTCTGTATAAGATCAAATGTATGAATTTAGTAGAACATGTGACTGCTGTAACCCCCCCTTAAAACTGTACAAATCAACTAATAAAAACTATATTAACAAAAAAAAACAAAACACTTCACTGTGAGTGAGGCATATCTGAACACTAATGAGTAAATAGACCTGCAATCAGTGGGGGGTTACCCTGTGGAAAAAAAAACACAGTACCTCGAGGTTTAAAGTCAAGGTACAACCTTAGGTGTATAATCTTTTGCACAGATCAGTGACCTCCCTGTGTCAATGGCCACAGTTACTGATAAGCATTGAAAGCAGGCAACAGACAATGTAAGCATAAAACATGGACAAGGAGAAATTATTATAATTTTCAGGATAGAGTATTGGGTTGCTTACTGTACTGCTGTTTTTTCCCTTGTGTTTGTTATTGTGCTAGCATATACTGCAACAGTGAAATTAACCATCACAGTCAAAGGTTTGTGCACTGGAAAGGCTCAGCTGCCAGCAGAGTCCTTCCTTCCTTCCCTGACACACACACACACACATACACACAGGTTCCTGCAGTGTTATTAATTTCACACACTTGGCAGTAGACCAAAATAAAGTTCTCAGTAGAGTTGCCAACCTCTGGCAGTTACTGGACTGCTGAGACTGATCATGCCATGTTGTATTTTAGGCATGCTATTTTTGTTTGCTTGCTCACATGTGCAAGAAACATGTGACAGCTTGCAGGAGTAACAGTTTGTGGATGTGCTGTTGTATTGTGGCCAATGCCCCCACTGCTTTGTGGGGCTTGTCTCCAGTGGCGTCATGCCCATGAGGCCTGAGGGGGGGCATGTGCCCCCCCAAATACTTTCATTCTGCACATACACTTTTTTAAGGTCCTTGGGTCCTAAAAACAGAAGTAGTGTTGTTCATGCTTTTTATGGGGGGGGGGCAGGTTCAGAAATTGAACTGTGAGTGAGTGTGTCGTGGGACAAGAAACGGGAATAAAAGACGTCTAAATGTGTGACATCTGTTTTCAAAACATACTAAGTTGTTGCTGACTGGATTTGGAGTTTCGTGCCTTGAGGCTGGAAGACAGAGCAAGCCAGATGAGACAGTGACAACAACAGACAGTTGATTGGTGGTAAATCCTGCAAACCAGCAACAGCCAATCACAGTGCTGGCAGTTACCACCAATCAACTGTCTACATACAATGGTAGCTGAGGCGCGAGCAATAGGGATCCATACGAGAGGCGACGAGGTGCCAACTTTACTAGCTAGTAGCTTCCATCACCTCACCAAAGTCGCAGATGACGAGAGGCAGTGAATGAAGACAGCTGGGAGATTTGGTGCTTACTTACAGAGAGAGAACAAAGCTCTATGTCTATCTAATGTTTATAACGTTTAATGGTAAGTAAGCATCAGATATGTTGGACTTTGTGCAAGGTTTATTAAAAGAAGTTGCTGGACCCCCACCATCTGGGTCAGATACTCAGATTATTTTATATCCTTGAACGAGCACATCGCTCCTTGCACCTGTTATCCCCTCCCAACGGGAAACCGAGAGCAATAATTTTAAAATGTCTAAGCTTTCAGGACAAACCTATTCTTAAACAAATCTGCTCTAAGCGTCAGCGTCCGTTATTGTAGCAACTAAGGCAGATCAATTCTTATTTATTTTCAGAGAGGTCACTCCGATGGTGCAGGAAAAGCCAATGGCTTACAGGACATAAAACAAATATTGTTCAAATTAAGCAGGGATTAAGTTCTTTATGAGCTATCTTATCCCACAAGATTATTCATGAGCACGGGTTCTGGCATAGTGGAGTTCGCTTCTGCAGAAACAGCGAAGTGGATGTGGCTAAATATTTTCCCCAGCTGTCCTTCTCAAGTCTCCAAAGCCCAATGTCCTGAACTGATGTAACGGCAACTGCTTTGCACTTGAGGACTGGTACTGTGATTGGCTACCTGCTATATCTTTTGCTCGTTGGTTTCAGGCAGGTACATATATTTTGCAATGCTATACTCGCTCTGCCATTTACAACTATAAGTAGGTAAGACCCCCACCATCTGGGTCAGATACTCAAATTATTTTATATCCTTGAACGAGCACATCGCTTCTTGCACCTGTTACCCCCTCCCAACGGGAAACCAAGAGCAATAATTTTAAAATGTCTAAGCTTTCAGGACAAACCTATTCTTAAACAAATCTGCTCTAAGCGTCAGCGTCCGTTATTGTAGCAACTAAGGCAGATCAATTCTTATTTATTTTCGGAGAGGTCGCTCCGATGGTGCAGGAAAAGCCAATGGCTTATAGGACATAAAACAAATATTGTTCAAAGCAGGGATTAAGTTCTTTATGAGCTATCCTATTCCTATCGCACAAGATTATTCATGAGCACGGGTTCTGACATAGTGGAGTTCGCTTCTGCAGAAACAGCGAAGTGGATGTGGGTCATGTGGCTAAATATTTTCCCCAGCTGTCCTTCTCAAGTCTCCAAAAGCCCAATGTCCTGAACTGATGTAACGGCAACTGCTTTGCACTTCGGGGACTGGTACTGTGATTGGCTACCTGCTATATCTTTTGCTCGTTGATTTCCAGGTACATATATTTTGCAATGCTATACTCGCTCTCTGCCATTTACAACTATAAGTAGGTAATATGGGATATTGCCTTTTCCTTGTGGGGCACAGAGTTTTCTGAGGTGTAAAATGACTGAGTGATCAGATAATGTGCGACGGCTGAGACTCGGTATGGCAAATTGCCCCTATGTTTGGCGGTTCTTTCTTACCGGCAGTTCTGCACTGCAAGCTGCTGTTATAAAGCGCAACAATTTCAAACCTCCACTGATGCTATTTGTAGTTGAGCTTGAAGTTCCTTGAACATCGTTTCCATTTCCAGACTGGTTGCCAGTGAGTCACTAGTGACACTTCTTCTAGTTTGCAGGAAGCAGCAATATAATCCACCCCCCAAAAAAAAACACTCCACAAATACTACTGAAATAGGTTTTCCGTTTATTTGTCTGGTTTAGTAAGTAAAAAAAAAAACACATATTTCTAAATATCTATAAAAAATGGTTTTTGAACAAGTAATAAATATGGTAGCATTTAAAATATACTGAGCATTCAGTCATGCCTCTCATAAAGTTGCGAAATGCAGCCCATTACTTGAAATTCAGTTTGGTGCCACTAGAAACCATGCCATACCTCTCAACCTTTTGTCCCCCAAATGTGGAACATTGCCTGTCAAAATGTGGAACAAATGGGCAAAATGTGGAACACTTACTCAAATCTTTACCCAAGAAGGTCAAAACACTGCTAACATGTTGCATTTATGTTCAGAAAGTCTGTTATTAATTGAATAATATATTTTTTGCATCATTTATTATGGATTTTTGCTTTAAAATGTTGACTTTGAATGTGGAACAAGTCCTCACAATGTGGAACGGGGAGCTTTTGTGAAGTAAAATGAGGAATGTTCCTCGTAATGTGGTACAGTTGAGAGGTATGAACCACGCAACGTGAAATTTACATGTTTCGTTTGACTTACAGGTGCAGCTCTTGCTCCGATTCTCTGTTACGGCACCGGCAAGCTGATTTCACTTTTCTGACTTGGGCTGTTTTTTCCAAGTAAAGACCCAGCCGTTCTTACAGTAACTTTCATTTCTTAATATTTTTTTCTGTTTTGGGGCTCTTAATTTTCTATCTAACTGTCAGATGGACTTACTTCATCTTTGTTTCAATCCTTAGAAATCAGAGTGGTCAGAGAATTTATTGAAGACAGTCTCTTTCTCTTTTAGTATGCTGGTATACTCTGCTTGTTGTTCTGTTAACTTTTTTTACAATTCATTTCCCATACATAAATGTCTGAAGAGAGCAAACAACTGTGGCACTCACTCACATCTGAAGAAATCACACCAGCTTGCAATTTTAAAAATCAATTATTTCATTAATTGTGTCTTATGTCATGTTATATATTTGGCATCATGTAAACACAGCATTTTTTTTTTTTATGTTGGCCGCACCAAATGTAAACTAAAAAAGCATGTAAGTGAACATATTAAGGCCACTAACAGTGGATATCTGGATTGTGCTACTGCCCAACACACAAATAGTATGTCAAATCCTGATAACCACAAGTGGCTGTATATAGTAATAGGAAAAGCGAAGGTTGGACCTAGAGGACAGAGGTCACAAATGGAATTCTTTTTTATTTTTAAACTATAAGGCATTAATTACCCTGGTCTTAATGATAAAGTTGAGCTATCTCCCCATTTGCAGACCTGGTCTCTGAATTGTAAGGGCAAAAGGATGTGATTCAGTTCTGAATCCCTATGTGTTTTTAACATTGACTTGACTTATGCAATGTTACAAAATGTATGTATGTAATTGTTTAAACTTTTCTATTAATTAAGTAATTGCACCTGGTTTCTATTAAGGTTTTCACTGTTTAAAGATGTTATGGTGGTACTGTAAGTGCAATATCATTTTGATAAAGTGCAGTGCGCCTGCACAAAATGTTGTTTTTTGGGGGTTGGTGAGAGGTCGTTTTTTTGTGGCAGCTGATGTTTTAATAATAAAAGAATTAAGAACCATATTTACTGTAAACTGGTGTGATTTCTTCAGATGTGAATGAATGCCACAGTTGTTTTTGCTCCTAAAAACACTACTTCATAGTTTCTCCCACAATTGGTAGATTGTTATTCTTTCCCCTTTTATATATTTTAAAACCAATCATAAAGTAGTACAGAAACATATGTAACTTGTTCCCCAATTTATCACCCTCCACCATCTAAGTGCAGCCATCCCCAATGCATTATTAAAGTGGTGTCTACCTACAGATACCAGCCCTAGTCTTTCCATGCTTGCTATTCTTGTGACACCTCTTCCGTCCTTCCTTACAGCTTCATTCCATTCCTCTTTTTCCAAGCCTGTCTCTAAAATTTTATTTGCTGAACTACATTTAAGTAAAACAAGCATTTGTCAATGCCGAACATTCACTTTCAGGTATTTGCCACTTGGACATGGCTTAAAAAAATCAGTGACAAAGAAGTACAAGCATTTTTCAATGCCGAATGTTGCTCGCTTCTATGTGCCGTGAGACCTGAAGACGCCACCTTCCACTCCTTTCATGCTGCAAGATTAAGACCTTATTTAAGCACAGCACATACTATTACTTGTTGGGGTGGTGTGTTGTTTTGTGGGACATTAATTTAGCATCAGCAAGAAAACACGTTGTGGAACTGGTAGTATGAGTGCTTGCAGAAGGCATCTCAACTTATGCGGTCCTGATTTGTAAGGGACTTTCGCTTCGGTTTCCGAGCTTGACTTTTCAACTGTCATGCAGAGCTGCTCCGTTCAGCTGATTGTTCCTTCTAGCTGCACTTTGGCTCCGCAGGTCCCTGCAGCCTTCAGGTTGGTTGGGTTACATCTCGGACTCGGGGGTACTCAGGTCAGGTATGTAGGCATTTAGCAGATCGTAAACCAGATGCACAGCACACCATTTATGCAAAAGGTAATCTGAAACTGACCATAATAGGTGCTTATAAGGTGCCCTGAACTGAAAGCAGAAAAATAATTCCTTACTTTCAATGAGAATATTACTTTAAAAAGAAAATAAAATTTAGTGAGTAATTTACACACACTCGAGATAGACAACAGAGCTACAGAATGGGAGGCTTTTCATTTTCAGTAAAATATTTTTATAGTCTTCATTCTGCTCTCCATTTTATGTCGATCCCCCTGACTGCTCATGTTTGCTTCCATTCACATGTGCTGGAGATCATGAGGTGGGCACCTGGTTACACTCCCTGAGCTCCAGCTCCCCCAGTGCTGCAGGCAGTCCCTTTCTTTAGCCCCAGAAGGATTATGGTTACCCAACCACCCACACTACTGCTGATCTTCAAGGGCAGGGGGGGCCGAGGTGGCAAGTGGCCCACCTTGGCCCTGAACCGCAACCCACATGGCTGAAAGCAGGCTGTGCTTCTCCAATCACTTCTCTCTTTACTCCCCCCACCATTTGGTACCAAACATCCATTTTAAGTCTTCTGGCCTGAGGCCGCACCTGCCTGCAGGCAGACCCCAGCTCCCCAAAAGCTGTATAGAGAAAGACAGTGAGTAGAAAGAATGTATGCAAAATAATGACTCTCGAACACAAAAATCAGTAGTTTTAATAGTAAATTGCTTATATCTCAGTAAACTGTGACGATATAGGAAAAAATTTAAAGTCATATGTATCATCACTTTTCTGGCTAGTTTTATACATAGCCCTTGATTCAGAGTTTTGCTGTGGTTCTGTTGTTTCGTTTTTTTAACTGTGATATGCTTTTGGTTTTCTTGTGACAGGTGCCTGAAGCTTGGAAGACCACAAGGCTTTACAGATATAACCGTGGCTGATTTCCAGCTCAGAGAGGTCAGGATGAGAAGTGTGGAAGGCGGTATCGTTCCTCAGACAAGGTAGGTCTGTGTCTGTTTGTTTTTCAGTCATGTTTACTCCACTGTTGTAGATTCAAGTATACAGAGAAACTGCAGGTAAGCCAATTCAATTGATTTTGTTGTTAAAGACAATGTAAGACTGCATTCTCTCCATAGGCAGGCAGAAGCAATGAAGCAATACCAGTTGCAAACTTGACTCTTTTTTTTTTTTCCTTTTTTACCCTCTGGGCCACCGGTCTGCTTTACCTTCCACGCCTGGCATCTCCCCAGGTCTATCCGCCGCCATCTCCTCGGACTACCTCCGACGTCCTCATTCGGGCCTCGCGGCTTGCCCCCTGCAGTGGGGTGGTGGGGAGCACTCCCCCCGGAACTCAACCCACCCCAGTCAGGATCCAGTACTGCTGTACATCCTCGGTGCCGGGAGAGTCCGCTACGGGAGACTGCCATCATGCCGCTGTGACTAGTGCCCCCAGTTTTTTCCGCTTTTCTTCCCCTGAGCTGGCAGGCATGCACTGACGCCAATGGCCATGAGCGTGTGTGCGTCCGCCCATGTTCTGGCCAGACATCAGCCTCTGACTCTGTACTTGTGCTCCCAGCAGCAGTAGTACCTCCGGTCTCCACCGGGGGTCTCCCCTGCACTGGGATGCCCCTGGATCCCCCGGGAGAGGAGAGCTGTCCTTCAGATGCTCGATCCTACTCCCTCTCTGCCGACCCCCAGCACTTGGGCTCGTTCCCGAACCTGGGTCGCTGGCGTGACGCGAGGTGTGGCGTCCAGCGCCTCAACCCTCAGCACCACCGGGCTGGCAACAAACTTGACTCCTTTTAGATAAGTTTGTCTTCAATTGAACAGGCTGCTGGATTGTGTGTGTGGAGGGTGGATACAGTAGACCAATTTAAAAGAGCCTAGGACATGCATATGGGAGGTAGCGGGCAGAGGGCAGGCTGGTATGGGAAGGAGGGGTATTCCTAGAAGCAGACCTGAAATACTATGGTGGGGAGGAGGATTCTTCAAGGATGGGAGAGGTAAAGGCTTGTGGAGGAATAGTGGTTTGTGGGCCAGCCCAGGTCCTTGTATATTTGATGGCCCAGGGGTCCAGTGGGCAGTGGAAGTGGTGGGGCCCAAGTCCTGGCATCACATTTCTGTGTGTGGGGGGGCAGTGTACCGGCTTACTGATGAAGTGTCTATCTGTTGTTCGCTCTAGGCTTTTATGACCTGCACTGCCCATGTTTGTGTGTGTTTGTCAAAGGGGGGCTAGGAGAACAAATGCCTGATGGAAGACAGAGACTTGTGGGTGCCCCTCCACTGCTTTCTGTCCCCACCAAAGAGATAAACACCTCTCTCTGCTTGATGAAAAATATTCATTGTTTCTTACTCTTATTTCAGATCATTACAGCTGGAGCAGTTAATGAATGGCAAACAACTTTGATTTGTTACACACACTGTAAGTAAATTTTTTTTTTATATATACTTGCTTGTGCCAGCTGCCTGTACCGTTTGCCCGTTCACAGACCTCAACACTTCTCACACTCACACATGAGCTGCCACTGTCCTTAGATGACCCCTGGTTTGCTCCCAGGGTGGAGCCACGGCTCCGGACAAAATGGCACGAACATCAGATTATGTCAGGGGAGTGAAGATGGGAGCTGAGTATGGGACGGTGAGGAAAGCCTTAAGGCTCTGGTTGCAGAGTTTTCCTGGGTTTATTTCTGGGGGAGAATACATGCAGTGAATCCGTATGTCTGTATGACCCCCTGAGCATGCTTGATGCTGGCAGCGGTACCCCTCCGTCTCCTCCACCAGGGATCCATCCTGAACTGGGCATCTTCCCTCCCTCCCCAGAGAAGGAGAGCTGTCAAAGGGATGCTCCATCCTTCTCTCCCCAGGCAGCCGTCTGGGTCTGATCTGAAGTGACAAGAAAATTACATGTAGAAATGGGAAGATGGGGCACAGATGATTGTCATTATTTTCCATTAGATTCGGTTTATATAGCCAGACCATAGAAGGTTTTAGGAATTGTTTGAAGACATACTTATTTAAGCAGGCCTTCTCAGGAACATAATGAGTGAAATTTGTATGGATTTTTTTTAAATATGTTTTATTTTCTTTCTGATGCGTGGTGAATTTTTAATGTTATAAGTGTAAAGGTGCCCTGAGCTGTTGAAGGATGCCTTATATAAATAAAACTAACTTACTTACTTACATGTATGTAAGTCTGCATAAAATGTACATATGCTGGCTGTATATTAGGATTATTAGAAGAATGAAGTATAATGAAGGTGTAAGAACCACCCACTAAATTGAACCTTGAACAGAATGTATTTGTTTTTTTCAGCAGTGTTCATTCGATAACTATGAAGTCAGTTCCAGCCCTGCCCATTGCTCAGCCGATCTCCAAACTGGTGTCTGCAGTTCTGCCATGTGCCGCTGATCAATTATTCTTGCATCTGTACATCATGTTGCTCACAGTAATGCCATCCACTGCCCTGAGCCCGTTCGACCGCACCATTAATGCTCTGCTTTGCATGATGCCTGTGTGTGTGGAGGGGGTGGGGATCGGCCATGTGGTAAGCCTGCAGATGCTGTGTTTCTGCTGCTGTCACCCTCTGGTCGCTTTCCATACTGTTGCCTGCTGTCTCACATTGTCCTGGAGCTTGCAGCCCTTGCTCACTTAGGTGTCCACACTGCTTCCCACTACTCTGTTAGCCAGGTGATGGTAGCTGCTGTGATCCCTGTTCCACGATCCATTGTGGTGGCTGTGACTTCTGCTAACTGTCATGCTGTCCTTCTGTCACTGCTAACATCCATGTCGGTGAGTACCACCTGATCCATGGTCCCTGCTGCAGCACACTCCAGTCATTGTCTCGTTCTCTCTCTTCAGGTGATACACACCACCCCTCTGGCTCTGCTACCTACAAGGTGGCAGATCTTCTTTGTCACCTGTCCCACAGTCTCTCATCCCACTGGCCTGATCCTGCTGCTTCTTCTCCAGTACTCCCTGGACTTTCACCACGTAAACAAGTGCCGACTACCCTATCGAGATAAGTGCCCTATCCTATGAACCTGCTGTCAGGAAAGACTACAATGTGTGTTCAGTGGATGACGTTGTCATACAGGTAGTCTTCCCTGACACTGGATTTTTTTGGTAGGGATAGAAATCATTGTTACATTGTAATAAATAACTGTATAATTAAGTAATCTTTAAATACTTAATGTACAAACCTAGTTTGAGCTTTTAGAATGGGGGGGCGGTTGAAGTTGTTGTTGCTTAGAAATGTCATACTTCATTGTGTTTAAAAAAATGTTAATCTAGCTGTGAAGGTTTACATTGCAGTAACTTTAACTTTTCCATTCTGTATGATGGGCATACATTCAGTTCTTCAATTATTCAGTACACAGTGTACTGAATAATTGAAGATGTTACACAGAGCAAATGATGTCTTACTGCTGGCTATTCATATATTGGTTCACAGTCACTGTCAGTCTTTCAGGTCAGTCATGTTTCAGGTCAGTCTTCATGCATGTGCATCTATCAGCTCCTTACATAGTCCATTATGTGTCTTATGTTTTCACAAGCCACTGACACAGCAGTCCTCAGTCATCTCATCTGTCCTGCCATGCTAGTACCACTGTTTTTTTTGTTGGCAGTCACGGTACTGCTGTGAAAAATACCTTCTGCAGATACAGATATTATCTCATGTCATGCAATGTATGTATTATGTTGCAGTACTGGTATATTTGTATGATCTACAGCCATCATATCCTTGCCACTTGCTTGCAAGTTAAAGATGACCTGCAAAAACAATTACAGCCTGCTCCGTCCACCTACCTTTTGAATACAGCTGCAAGTTCAGGGCTGCAATATTCAAAACTTGACATGCAAATGGGGGCCATAATGTATGCAAGGCACATAGGGCCATTTGCATGTCTTATCTTGTTGCATGCAGGTGCTGATCCTACAACTAGCCTGGCGCCCAGCCGAGGCAGCAGCCATCGGGGACCGATGCCCCCTGCAGCCCGATTGCAGGCATCTGTATCTAAAAATAAATCGTTCCAATATCCCAGTGGACCTCTATCTGCCCGATTGCGGGAATTTGTAAAAAAAAAAGAATACTTCATCCTATATCCATGGTGGCGAAGGTAGGAGTTGCACATGCATGGCTCTGCACATCCCGGGCCTGCATACATTACTGATGCAATGTGGCGCATTGGGATTTGTGCTGCGCACTTTTTCCTTTTGCATATTGCACCGGGGTGCGTCACTGGATTGCGCATGATGCAACCCTTTTGAATATCTGGGCCCCAGTCTTTTTGAGATCGTGCTCTCAATCCCTGTGGCAGATCACAGCAACTCCGGGGTAGGGAGGGAGAAGAGAACTGTCAACAAAATCTTTTGTATTGCTGTTTTGTCACACTGATTACACATCAAATGGTGGCAGCTTTATTCAAACGTCCATTCCTTTTGCGACAATCACTGTCCACATAATGGGGACAAAAAAAAACTGTGACAGACACTGGATGTAGTCTGTAGAGAAAACCACAAACCCCAAAACACATTGTTCAGTTTTTTTCTACTAAGCGTAGTAATATCTTCCAGGGTGGGCAGTATTGTGCTATACCAGACCTTCCAGGGCTATAAGGCTCTCTGCCTGTGGCGCTGTGCTCATTATGTCCCTGCGGTTCCAGTATAGAACAATACCTACCACTCTGTTGGTATTATTGCTTATGTAGTCCACCATTTTTGTGATATTTTAATCACCACTACCCTATTGCTGCAGCTTTTCATTTATTATATGCTATTTTCTCTGTTTCTCCAGTCTTCATTCATCCAGCGTAGCAGTAATAATCATACTGTCATTTTGTCAGGTGTTGTCATTTAAATTGTGCTCTGTCACAGGCAGAGCAATCCGTGTATGGCTAATAGTCTTTACTCCAAGTGTGCTAATAACCCCACATTGTGTGCATTTAGATAGAATGATTTACAATCTATATGAGGGATAATATTAGCCATCGGTGGTTAACACACTATGCTCATATCCAGTGGTTCCCTTGGCAACATAGGTAAACCTCGAGAGCACAGTTGCCATGGGAACCAGGAGATACGAGCACAGTGTGGTTAACCACCGATGCCCATACATTGTCTTTTATAGTGTATGGGCATCGTATGGACATGATTAGCCCCTACCTCACCCAGATGCTCAGAAGCTGAGATGCTAATTTTGAAAGGGCTGATGGTTGGGTTGGCAGAGGGGGTTTGAAATAGACGGCTCTCCGCGCATCCTTAGATACAGCCGCGCAACTGGATTCCATGTTGTTAACCCATCGATGTGACGTAACATCGATGGGTTAACAGTTCTACGTCACAACAATTGTATAACAACCTTAGGAAATGATGATTTCCTAAGGTTAACAATGTTCTAACATACACTATAATTCTGTTATCATAAAGGCTTGGTGGTCATTTGTATGTCATTGGGTAACTGATAATATAAATGAATGTTTGTGAGAAATCACCTGTTTGTATCACAGCTGAGTTTAGTCACTTCAGGACAACAAAAAAAATAGGAGGGACTACTGGTTGGGTGATGAGGATGGGAATCACTGAGGAGGAAAAGGACATTGGTGTGTCAGTTACAGGGAGCAGGAACAGCTTGGCCCGGTGCAGGAAAGCAATGGGTAAGGCAAACAGGATGGGTTATATAGCAAAGGTTTGCACATCCAGATATAGGGAGGTGATCCGGCTTGGTATCATGTATGACAGTATGACATTTTAAGAAGGAGTGGTATAAAGCAAGAGGAAGGGTCTGCATGGTGGGCACAGTAGCAGGTAAAGGAGGGACAGTGGGGGAGGAGGTTGGGGTAGCTGCAATCTAGGGTACTAGCTGCACACTCTAGCACAGTGTTATAGACCAGTTGGTCTATTTCTGCTGGCAGATTCGTATGTTCGTATGTATTTAATATCCATTGCACAAGCCTGGATTATTTATATAAGAATAACAATTCCGAAGTTTTATGTGACAAACTCGGCTGGGATAAAGACAGAATATTTCGGACAAACATTGATTTATACCACTTCAGTTACCAAGTGAGACACAAATTACCAACTCTTTATGGTTGCCACTTCTCTGAATATCTCCTCCATATGTGTTTTGAATCTGGTGTGAATTCATTTCACAAACTTCCAGTTTTATATGTAAACAACAATCAAAAAGCACACAGACTCATTAGTCAAATAAAATTATTATATTTCTTTACTAGGAAGAAGGAAGACAGTTTGAGGCGATAAACAATGCAGCAAAGTAAAATTTTACATTTTCAAAACTAATTCCAGTACTAAATGTACAAGGGCAAGATAACATCATTAACCAACATCGCATCAGTCAGGATAGCAGCAGTGCAACTGTTACTCATGTTGGAGATAATGTAGAACAACAAGGTATGTCAGTGTTAAGAGTTAATCGCTAATACAATAAATAATTTGCTACTCCCATTGTTGGATGGTGTGATTCAACTACAGAAAGATAGATAACTATAGAGAGAGATGGAGATAGAGAGAGATAGAGAGATAGGGAGATAGAAAGATGGAGATAGAAAGATGGAGATAGAAAGAGGGAGATAGGGAGATGGAGATAGAGAGATGGAGATAGAAATACACAGAGAGATAGAGAGATAGAGAGAGAGAGAGAGAGAGAGATAGGGAGATAGATAGGGAGATAGGGAGATGGAGATGGAGAGATATGGAGATAGGGAGAGAGAGATGGAGATAGAAAGATAGAGAGAGGGAGATAGGGAGATGGAGATAGGGAGATGGAGATAGAAAGACACAGAGAGATAAAGAGATAGAGAGATAGATAGAGAGATAGAGAGAGAGAGAGGGATAGGGAGATAGATAGGGAGATAGGGAGAGGGAGATGGAGAGATATGGAGATAGGGAGAGGGAGATGGAGAGATATGGAGATAGGGAGAGAGAGATGGAGATAGAAAGATAGAGAGAGGGAGATAGGGAGAGATGGAGAGATATGGAGATGGGGAGATGGAGAGATGGAAAGAAAGATGGAGATGGAGATTAGAGATTAGAGATAGAGATAGAGAGATATATATATAGAGAGATAGAGAGATAGAGAGATGGAAAAGATGGAGATGGAGATTAGAAATATATATATATATATATATATATATATAGAGAGAGAGAGAGAGAGAGAGGATAGGGAGATAGAGATAGGGAGATAGGGAGATGGAGATGGAGAGATAGGGAGATAGGGAGAGGGAGATGGAGAGATAGGGAGATAGGGAGAGAGAGATGGAGATAGAAAGATAGAGAGAGGGAGATAGGGAGAGATGGAGAGATATGGAGATGGGGAGATGGAGAGATGGAAAGAGAGACGGAGATGGAGATGGAGATTAGAGATTAGAGATAGAGATAGAGATATATATATAGACAGACAGGGAGATAGGGAGATGGAGAGATGGAAAGAGATGGAGATGGAGATTAGAAATATATATATATATATATATATATAGAGAGAGAGAGAGAGAGAGAGAGTTAAGACTATGTTTATCTTCTTTAACAGACGCAGCTGCTGACATGCAGATGGAGACACAGTTTACAGTACCTAAGGATCGTCTAGCTAGGGAGGAGTATATAAAGGTCCGATTCAGAAGTGTTTACACAAGTACCCACAAACACAGTTTGGAAACAGGAAAAGATCTTTTAACAAAGGATGGTTCTCAAAATATAATTGGTTAGAATACAATAGTGCATCAGATGCAGCTTTCTGCTTCCCATGCAGAGTTTTTGGTACTGATACAGCAAAATATGACACAACATTTTCTACTGAAGGGTTTAAAGACTGGAAAGTAGCCTTGGAGTCAGGCAGAGGTTTCAGTAGACATAATAGCAGCAAACAACATCTTGAAAATGTTGAAAATGGCACCTCCATCTTGTTACTAAACCGCTAGATGAGCAGTTATCTGAACAGAGGCAAAACAAAGGCATCTAAAATCAAATCAGAGACAGAATAGGTACAATGCTGTCACCCTACTTGTTGATATTACTGCTACTGGCTCACTTGAGACTGCCATTTAGAGGACATGATGAGTCTAAGGAATCAACAAACAGGCGTATTCAGAGAAATAGCATCTTTACTTGCAAGATATGACCCAGTGCTAAAACAACACTTAGAATTGGCTTCTAAAAACCCAAAGGGCTACCCAAGTTACCTGTCAGCTCAAAGTCAGAATGACTTAATCATGAGTATTGCAAGACATGGAGGACTACAATAATTGATGAAGTAAAACAGTCTGTATATTTTGCAGTTTGCCTTGATACAACTCCAGATGCTTCAAACAAGACCAGTTATCTGTGGTTTTACGCTATGTTCACAGAGATGCCACAATTCATGAATCATTAATTAATGTCATTCATGCAAAAACAGGAACAGGTGACAGTTTAGCAAACTATCTTTGTGAAACACTGCAGCAATGTGACCTTAGTATTTCTAATGTAAGGGGGCAAGGATATGATGGCTGTGCAACAGTGTCTGGGGCTTACAGAGGGGTGCAGGCCAGAATTAGAGAAACTTGCAGCAAAGCATATTATGTTCATTGCTATGCACACCGTTTAAATTTGTTTGTTGTTGACACTTGCAGCAAAATTACCCCTAATCATAATTTTTGGTGTCCTTGAGAGTTATACACATTTATTGAAAATTCCAAAAGACACAATCTATTTCTTGCTGTACAGGAACAGTTCTTAACTGACAGTGCTTTACATAGTTCTCATAGAGCATACTCTTAAACCACTTTCTGCAACTCGGTGGTGTGGCAGAATTGATAACTGTAGAGCACTGCTTGCAACCATTGAGTCTGTGATGCAAACTCTTGCAAAAATTCAGGAAGATGGCTCTTTTGATAGAAAGACTGCTAGCACAGCCATGGCCCTCAGTAGGTCAATAGACTTTCATTTCTGCTTCTATTTGATATCATTTGACAAGATTTTGTCCATTACAAATGTAGCCTCAAAATATCTTCAGTCTATTGAATTAGACATATCTGTGGCAGCTGAGATGATTGAGGACTGCAAAGCTGAGCTACTGTCATTGAGGACTGATGAAAGCTTTGAACAGATATGGCTTGAAACGGAGATGGTAGCATCCGAAATAGATGCAGAATACGTTGAGCCACATGTGAGAAAAAGTGTCCAGAAAAGTCGACGTAATGTGGCAAAATGAATAAAATTCATCTGGAAAAGATAAACTCGATATGAGTTCTACTTTGCAACACTAGATCTTTGTATACAGGGCATAACTGACAGATTTATCTCGAAACACTTCCATTGCTAAAACATGTTAGTTGCCTAACAAATCCTTCTACTGAAAAGCTTGACGACCTGAAACAGTTAGTAACATATTATGCAGGAGACATAGATGACATTTGGTAGAACAGGAGTATAAACTCCTGATTCCAGACTATCTAGAGAAACAACACCACCAGTTACAGTAGTTGATGTGTATCAATTTATATGTGATTGTAACTTCAAGATGTATACTGTCAAACAGAAACACTCTACAGACTGGTTCTCCTCTCCCTCTCAACATCATGCAGTAATGAAAGAAGCTTCTCTGCTTTGAAATTTATTAAAAATCGTTTTAAGAACAACAATGGGACAAGAACGTCTTAATGACCTTATGGTTATTGCTGTGGAAGCTGAGAGATCTCAGTCTGTTCTAGCTTGACAAAATCAGAGATTATTTCTGGAACTTGACCGATCAGACGGTAGGTCACACAGTTGACCACAACTTAAGACAGATGCAAGCACAAGACTGGCTAGTTAACACTGAACTAAGGGACTGACAGTGGGCAGATCATGACACAGTAATGTGACATGAGGTGATTAGCCAGAGTAACATCATTTTAAATACTACCCCAAAAGTTACAAATATTATTTCAAACCATAGGAAGTCTTGCTGTGTGTCAGACTCACTTGTATGTGAAAATGTATAGCTATATAGCTAAGTCTGGGTTGCCAAGAAAAAGGGGCCTTCGGCCCAGTGGGCATACCGGTTATAAAATGTATATATGTTACAAAGCAAGCTGCATTCTTACTATTTGCATTTAGACCCAGCACTTGAACTGTCCAGAGGAAAGGGTTAACCTATCCAAGACCATAGAACATTGTGCTCGAACTCGGATTTCAAACCTCTACCTCTAGTCCTTGTCAGTGCAACCATCAGATTCTTTACTCCGCCTAACTGATGTTGCACCAGATATTTCTCCTACTCGCCTGTGCTGTTTTGGCAAAAATCAATTGGTTAAATCAACCGTCTTTCTTTATTTTCAGTATCAAATCTCTGTCTATGGTATGGATAGTGTAACTATGCAGATGGTGGTAGATTTAGTGTAGAAATTGCTTTTTCAGTTCCCAGTGGTCAGCATGGTTGGGAATTGAAATACATTACCTCCTGACCGCCTCTTGGGGAAGAATTTGGTATCCCAGCCTTCACTCTCTCAGGCTCAATGCCTGGCTCTTGAAGAGTCAGAGTATGCAGATCTGAATCTCTACAGGGAGTAATGGATATCCTTAAGGTTTATAGGAAACCTTCCACTCGAAAAACTTACAATACTAAATGGAAAAAATTCACTATCTGGTGTTGTCAGAAACACACAGCACAACCATGTCAGTAGTATTTCCACAACAGTGGCCTATCTGTTCACCTTACTGGGTTACACCATAGGCCTGCTACCCTCAAGGCTCACTTAGCAGCTGTGTCTGTTTTCTGTCTGCAGGGAGCAATCTTCCTTGCATCTCATCCTGTTTTCATTACGGTTTTCTTAGGTCTGTTTAAATTTCCACCTCTCCCTTTATAGGAATGATTGTACTCAGTTATTCCTTAGTTATGGTGAAATAGGTAGCGGTAGGCCTGCCACTAAAAGATCTATTGCCAGGTTGATTGTCTCCTGTATCCACTTCTGCTATTTAAAACTAGGCAAACAGTCACCCTCAGGCCTGAAGGTACACTCAAGGAGGGTCCAGCTGCTTCCTTCACAGCTGCCAGGGATCTTTCCTTGTGGAAATTTGCAAAGCAGCCACCTGGAAAATGGTACATACATTTACAAGCATTACTCCATAGATACCCATGTGAAGTTAGGTTTGACACAGCAGTACTGCAGAGATTGTTCCAAAAGTAAGGTTCTGTTATCCCTCCTCCAGGGGGTACTGCTTGGAGTCTGCATATGGTCCAAATACAGCAAGACCTCAAGTTGTTTTAAGAAAAATTACTCCCCATAGTAATGTCGCTTTCTAATGGAGCCTTGCTCGATTCTTCACTTCCCTCACTGCCTCCCTCTCATAACCTAGTCTTTTGGGTTGTGGGTTTGCAGGTACAGTGTTACATCCCAGAGGTGTACCTTTCAGGTGACTTTTTCTCTCTGAAGTGAGTTATTGTCATTGTATAGATATTTTCACTATCCACAAATATTTGTTATTGTGTTCTCGACTTCAGTCTTTTTACAAGCATTGTTGCCTATAGCTTACAGATTTAACACAATTTCTGCAGCTGTCAGTATTGCTCATAAGAATCTGATGGTTACACTGACATGTGTCAAGAGACAGAGGTTTGAAAACCATGTTCTAGCTCAATACTCTATGCTCTTGTATACAGTTAACCCTTTACTCTCCAAAGAAGTTCAAGTTCTGGGGCTAATTGCGTATAGACATAATGCAGCTTGTTTTGTGGCATACCTTTCATATGCATTGCTGTAACAACATACTGTTTTTAAAAAGTATATATGAGATGGTGCACCAACTTAAGCTGTACAGTATTTCATGATTTCATATAGGCAGGCCAATAAAGTTTGCAATGTATCATACAGGACCTGCAGTATCAAGCAGCAGTATTAATCAGTGCAGTACTTTATATGCTATATATGAATATGAATGTGCAACACCATGCTTCTCTACAATTACTATAAAACATTTCTAATTTAATGTTTAGACCCCTGAGTTCAAGGTGCATCACACACACTGAATGTGTCTGCCATGTCCTACCAAATAATCCCTCATCTGCTACAGCGAAGTGAATCTGTACTCATGGTTTCAGCCACTGAACCCCTGTAACGATGTACTCGCCATTCTGTGCAGTGAGTGCTCCACCCTATCAAAGTCATTACAAAGATGCAGCCTACAAAATCCCACACAGTACTCTGTATGAGGCTTCATCAGACTTCATACAATAACTAAATCAATGTCTGCTAGTGATACCGCTGCCTCTTTGCACAACAGTATGCCGCACACCCTCCCTGCAACTTTATCACTCGGTGTAGATACAAGGCAGGTCCCTTTCACATTACCTTCTCCAGTCTGCCTGGAGTATCCACAATGTTGCAGATGTTGGTTACATTTGCAAACAAGCAGACCTTTCTCTCCAGCCATTCAACAATGTCAAGTAATGAAGACATTAAAAAGAATGGGCAAAAGTATTTATCCCCGGGGATCACACACACACACGCATCTTACTGCCACCCTCTGCATCCAGGCAGCCACTTCCTCACACCAGTTCATCACATTGTGCAACATGTCCAGACTACTCCTCTTGTTGAGTAACCATTTGCAGTATGTGAGACAGTGTTAAAAAGCCTTGTTTTTACCATGTTTATACTGTTACCATATCTTGACTCACCTGTTAATCAGTTATAAGATGACTGATTATATAACTAAGGTACAACAATGAAAATATCAAGCTGTAATTGTAACTACCTGTCCTACTTCAAAAACTTCTGTTTTCAATTTGTATCTGTGTAATAGTATGGTAGAATGTTGATGCAGAAATCCACAACCACAATGGAGTTGTTATGCTACAGTAGGTATGTCATCACTGCTGTTATGCTGCACAACATACCAGGGTACACAGTCTACAGAAGGGGCAGGGAGGGTAAAAGAGGAAGTGGAGTAGCTCTACAAATAAGGAAAGGGGATCAAAACTACAGAACTAAAGAGGTCACGTCAGACGAATCTAATTGATTTCTTTGACTGGGTGACCACAGTAATAGACCAGGGAGGGGCAGTGGATATGGCCTACCTAGACTTTAGCAAGGCATTTGACACAGTCCCACATAAAAGACTAATAATCAAGTTAGCCAGCCTGGAACTGGGTTCCAAGGTGGTAGCCTGGGTAGCAAACTGGCTGCACAACAGGACACAGAAGGTAATAGTGAATGGAACACATTCTGAATAAAGGGGGGTTACTAGTGGAGTACAACAAGGCTCAGTACTGGATCCACTCCTCTTTAACATCTTTATGGGTGGCATTGCAGAGGGTCTGGAGGGAAAGGTATGCCTCTTTGCAGATGACACAAAGATCTGTAACAGAGCTGATACACAAGGGGGGGTAGAAAGGATGAGAAGGGACTTGACAAGGTTGAATGTATGGTCAGACATATGGCAACTTAGATTTAATGCAAAGAAGTGCAAATTAATGCACCTGGGAAACAAAAACCCAGGAGAAGAGTACACAATAGCAGGGGGGAGGTACTAACAACAACAAAAATGGAAAGGGACTTGGGGGTAGTCATATCAGATGACCTAAAGGTGAGTAAGCAATGTGAGAAGTCAGTAAGGAGAGCCAGAGGGATACTGGGATGCATAGGAAGGGGCATCACAAGTAGAAAAAGGGAAGTGGTTATCCCTCTGTACAGACAGTTGGTGAGAACCCATCTGGAATACTGTGTGCAGTTTTGGACACCCCATCTACGCAAGGACATAGACAGGATGGAAGCATTCCAGAGGAGGGCAACTAAAATGGTGCAGGGTCTGCATCAGAAACCATATGAAGAGAGACTGAGAGAGCTTAATATGTATACCCTTGATGAAAGGAGGGATGGGGGACATAATATAAACTTTTAAGTACCTTAACAGAATCAACAAAATCCAGGAGGGTAGCATCTTTCAGAAAAGATGTGTAAGAACAAGGGGGCACAATTTAAAAATTGAGGGGGGCGGATCAAGGGTAATGTGAGGAATTTTTTTTTAACGGAGTGGTGGATGCATGATACTGCCTTCCTGGGGAGGTTGTTGGGTTTGAAACAGTGGGGGAATTCAAACATGCATGAGACAGACATAAGGCAATTGTAGTGGGGGGTTACAGGAAGTAGGCTGTTGGTTAACTAGAATCTGCAGCTTATCCAATATGAAGGGAAATGGGCAGACTGGGTGGGCCAAGTGGTCCTTATCAGCTGTCAAAGTCTATGTTTCTATGTCAGTACTTCAGCATAACAACTTGGAATGCTGCCACATAGTTGATTTCCTCAATCCAGTTAAGCTGGAAATTGCTGTTTTTTTTTTAATAAACTTGAACTTGCAGAAACATCTGCAGCACACTGTGTCAGTTAAACAAATGAAAATGTTTAACATTTCTATTCTCTGTCTTCTCCAGCTGGTTTTGCATGATTTTCTGTGCTGTGACTGCCCATACACAATAAAAGATTGTGTATGAACAGTCATACACAAACAAGGAAATTATTGTATCTTGAAGTTCCCCTGGAAACAGAGTACCTCTCAAGTTGCGTTCTTGAGGTCACCTGTTACCAGGGAAACCTCTCGATACAAGAATATCATTGTTATGTATGAATGCTCATACACAATCTATATTATTATTATTATTATTTTTATTTATTTGTTTCCTTACTTACATTACTATGACTGTAGTTTTATACTGTTAAACTTTTTATTGTTAAAATCTACCCTTCCCATGGTTGAACCTGGAAGCACTGTGCTTTTTTCAAAGTACATAATTTAACATAAATAAAAAAATAAATAAAACAGATGGTTTGTCATTATTATTCTAATCTAACATTTCTAGTTTACTACAATGAAATGAACATTGAAATGGTCAATTCCTGTCATGCAGAAGTTAATGGATCAGCTACAAGTGGACTAAGTGGTTATGTGATTAATATATGGTAAAACTGAACTTGTGCATTTTGTGAGTCTTTCATGATAAAAGACTTGCAACATGCACATGTTCTTACTAATTCTTAATAAAAATTAATACAAAAGGTAACACTATTAATAGAATGAACAAGGTACAAAAACAACTGATCATTCATCTAACCAATATCAGTATTATGGCACTTGGCTGGTTGGGGAACAGCTTTCTGGACTACTGAAAGTCACCAAAATGCACCATTTGACCTCAGTTTTTCAAAATTTTTCTGGGGGGGCATGCCCCCGGACCCCCCAAGAGAGGTTGAGATTTTGTGCCCCTCCATAATTTGTGACTGCATGACGCCCCTGCTTGTCTCTGTGGCAACAATAAATGAACATGCTGTCTATGACAGCAGTGAAAAAGTGTGCCACCAACTTGAAAGAATGTCACTGCTGCAGTGAGGGAGCACCCCCTCATTGCAGGGCATGCCTTGCCTGGTGTAACATTTCAATAAACATGGCAGCAGCTGTCACTGTCGACGTCTGCCTCTAGTCCCCAGAAAGTTGACATTGGGGAAGCCCAATCCCTCCTGTAGGCATGCCCCCTCGCCAGTTCATTAGCTGATGGGGGAGCCCAATCCCCATCAGCATGATGGTCCCCCTGTCCAATAATTTGTCTGCCGAGGAGGAGCCCAATCCCCCTTGGCATCATGCCCCCCAAACAAAGACCCTTTCTTCTTTGCCAATGGGGTGCCCAATCCCTGTTGACTCCATTCCCCCAACCACAAAACACCTAGGTGGCATGCTGGGAGCCCACTCCCAGCATGCCAGATGTCCCTGTAACAAAGAAAAACTCTCCACAACAGTTTTTTTATTTTGCTTAACCTGTGAACAAGAAAATGGTCTCTCATTGTCTGCAGTGCCCCTCCTCCAACCTGCACCCACCCTCTGTGCATTCCACCTCCCCACCCACCCTCCCCATACTTACCTCCAGAGCCTGGCACAATGATCTTCGGTGGAGCGAGAATGTGTCTGCACTATTCAAAGCCGACCGCAAACTGAAGAAATACCGATAAGCTATATAATGGCATACAGTAAATGTTTTTTTTTTCCACTTAGGTGGACATCTCAGCCAGTTTTGTGACTTTCGGCACCAAATTTTCAACATGGGGTTTTTTGGACCCCACCTAATGAATTCAGTCACTGTCATGTCATTATACAGTCCCAAATGGTGATTTTGCATTTTCTGTGTGGAATCACCTTTTAGGACCAATTAACAAAACAACAGTGTCACTGTTCATGAGGAGGGCACCCAAAAAGCCTATGTTGAAAATTAGGTGAAAAAATCTAAAAAAATGACTGTGTTACAAGTGTGCATTGCACACTTTCCACCCTCACTCATAACTTCAAGAATTTTTAATATTTTCACTCCAGATTTTTAACATTGCCATTTTTTCACACCTCCTTATGAACATTACAGCTGCCATTTTTTTACATCCTGACCAAAATGTGTTTTCGCACATCTGGCACACAATGGCAAGGTCATTGTGGGAAATCAATGTTTGTGACAGATTAAGAAAATCAGTGACACTGTTCATGAGCGGAGGTCCCAAAATGCCTATGTTGAAAATCTGGTGTAACAAATCCCCAAAATAATTGCATTATTGGTGTGTGTTGTGCAGTTTCTACGCCAGCTCATGACTTCAGCAATTTTTTAACATTTTCACTCCAGATTTTCAGCATTACCATTTTTTTACACCTCCTCATGAACAGTACAGCTGTCATTTTTTACATCCTGTTCAAAATGTGTTTTTGCACCTGTGGCACCAAATGGCACAGTCGCTGTTCAAAATCACTTTTCAGCTAATGAACTGATAGTGTCACTGTTTACGCGGTGGGGTCACAAAAAAACCCATGCTGAAAACATGGAGTAAAAATACCAAGAAACACCTAGGGCCTTAGGGCTTCTGACCATAACACCCTGCCCTGTAGGGACTGACAAGCTTCAGGGGTGTGACTTGGGATTGTCAACAGTAATGCTCATGCCATTCCACCCCAATCCCTACTTTGCAGTCAGTGACAGTTATCGAGGTGTGCCTTTGACTCTTCAGCCTCAAAGTTCACTCCATTCTCCTATACTGCACACATTTCAGCATATTTCCTTATGGAATGGTGTGAGTGTAAAGCTCAAACACCCCAAGGCACACATTGACACTTGTCTGTGTCTGCAGGGTGGGGTGAGGTGAAATGGCGTGAGTGTTACGGGTGATGACCCAAAGGCACACCCCAATGCCTGTCCATCTCTGCAGGGTGGGGGTGGGGTTGGCATCACTTCAGTACTTCACTGCCATTCGTATTCTGTCTGCCTGTCTGTTTGTCTGTCTGTCTGTCTGTATCTATCTATCTATCTATCTATCTATCTATCTATCTATCTATCTATCTATCTCTCTATCTAAATATCTATCTCTCACTCTCTCACTCTCTATCTGTCTATGTAATTATCTATCTTTCAATCAATTGCATGTATCGCTATTTTTACCTGTTTGTAAGACAAACCTGCATATCACATTTGCCTGCACTCTGAGAACATACTTACGAAACTCTGCATATTTGTACCCCACTCCTGCATAGACCTCATACTTTCCTAATATTCCCATTATCACGAGCATAACAACCTTAACTGTATCAGCAGTGACCCCCTCTGAAAGTTGCTATCACATTTTCTTTGCTAACAGTCCATCATTACACCTGACTGCCTGACAGCAACACATTGCTTAAATATAACTTATATCACCTCATGGACAAAAACCCTGTTTCTCTAAAAAAAAAAAAAAACTGTGTAAATAATCCCAAGGCTGAACATATGCCAGCCATTACTTTTTCATGTACTGCCACCTTCTGTACCATCATGGGGTGTTGCATATGTTTCCCATGAAGCTTTGCATCATTGGGGTATGTGCAATTGTGTTTTCTTTAAAATTTAGCTGTATGGCCAATATCCTCTGGGATAACACATACCTCAGTGGCATTTGCTCTGGGGTTCTTTTGTAAACCTATATTGCTTACTATTCCTTCCATTAAAATGTACACCTCAATGTAGTTTCCTAATAATGTGTATGCCTTCCTTAGAACAGAAACTAAAACAAATCTTACTACTTACAAATCATTGTGTCATTTCTCCATGCCTCCTTAACAATTACACACAACTTCATTAACTTCATTATGCAGCCGTGGTGGATCTGACCAGATTTTGTTGGAAAAGGAGCTGCTGGCAAACTGTCCAACCACTCCCTGGTAAGTTTTGAGCATCAGCTTCTAGCAGATGGATTTCCTGGAGAAAGGTCATGTAGCAACACTCCTTCATGTGGGCAAGTATTTGATTTTGTTTGATAGGTGAATTAATGCCCTGGGCATTCTGGGAAAGGAACTGGAGTAGTTTAGTCTCTATTATAATAGTAATTGGTGTATTCTAATTGTCTCTGGGTGAGATTTTAAGGTATGGGGGAATCCATTAAGAAGTTGATGAGGGGGGTCTTTAGGACCTGACCTGGTGGATACCCCTGGACAATGGGCCCAGCATTATCATCAGTTTCAGAGGGTAGAATGCTCAAAATATTTGTTACTCCAGTGAACCCAGACTCCATAATTTCTAAGCTAGGCCAGTGCCACTGAGTGTCGGTGCCCCTCAGTTGCATTGCAGTCATCCATCTGTAAAGGTTTAAGATCAGGCTAGAGGACCAGTTAATACCAAATTTTGAAACAGACCTGTTCTGAAAAGGTGTAGGAGTATAAAGCAATACACACATTATGGTATAAATTACCCAGAACCATAAGTAGCAAACTGCACTGTACATTTTAACCATTTTAAGCAATATGGATGCAAAACTTTTTAACTACTCATTGGGGAAGAGACCAACAGTAGAACAAGCATTTGTCAATACCAAGTGTTGCTTGCTGTCATTAGCAGTGGAAGTGAAGGAGTTAGACAGATGCAGTATAGGAATGGCAGTGAAGTATTGAACTGACACTAACTCCACCCCCACGCTGCAGAGATGGACAGGCATTGGGGTGTGCTTTTGAGTCGACACCCATAACGGTCACGACATTTCACCTCACCCTACCCTGCAGATACTTACAAGTGTCGAGGTATGCTTTGAAGTGTTCGGGTTTTACACTCCCCTCATTCCATAAGGGAAATACACTGAAATGGGTGCAGTATAGGAGAATGGGGTGAATGCTGGGGCCAAAGGGTCCAAGGTGCACCTCGATGCCTGTCACTGGCTGCAGGGTGGGAGTGGAATGGCATGAGCATTACTGTCAACAATCCCAAGTCAAACCCCTGATGCCTGTCAGTCCCTACAGAGTAGGGCATTATGGTCGAAAACCATAACACCCTAGGCGTTTCTTGGTATTTTTACTCAAAGTTTTCAACATGGGCTTTTTGTGATCCCACCGCATGAACAGTGACACTATTAGTTCATTAGCCGCAAGGTGATTTTGCACAACGACTGTGCCATTTGGCGCCACAGGTGTGAAAACACATTTTGAACAGGATATGAAAAATGACAGCTGTACAGTTCATGAGGAGGTGTAAAAAATGGCAATGTTGAAAATCTGGAGTGAAATATAAAAAAACTGGTGAAGTCATGAGTGTGCGTAGAAACTGCACAATGCACACCCGTAATCTAATTCGTTTTGAGATTTTTTACAGCAGATATTCAACATAGGCATTTTGGGATCTCCGCTCATGAACAGTGTCACAGTGATTTTCTTAATCTATCCCGAACACTGATTTCCCACAGCGACCATGCTATTCTGTGCCGGAAGTGCGAAAACACATTTTGGCCAGGGTGTGAAAAATGACCGCTGTACTGTTCATAAGGAGGTGTGGAAAAATGCAAATATTGAAAATCTGGACTGAAAAGATTATGAATGCGTGAACTTACGAGGGTATGTGGAAATTGCACAATGCACGCTCGTAACACAGTCATTTTATGGACTTTTGTCACTAAATTTTCAACATAGCCAGTTTAAGACCTCTGCTCATGAACAGTGTCACTGTGATTTTCTTAATCTGTCCCAAACATTGATTTTGCACACTGACCATGCCACTGTGCGCTACATGTGCGAAAACACATTTCGGGTGTGATGTGAAAAATGACAGTTATACTGTTCATAAGGAGGTGTGGTAAAATGGTAATGCTGAAAATCTGGAGTGAAAATATAAAAAATGCTCAAAGTTACGAGCATGCATAGGAACTGCGCAATGCACGCTCATAAAACAGTCATTCCGAGGAATTTTTTCACCAAATTTTCAACATAGGGTTTTTGGGGGCCTACCTCATGAACAGTGTTACTGTAATATTCTTACTCTGTCCTGAACATTGATTTCGCTCATCGACTGTGCCATTGTGCGCTACATGTGCCAAAACACATTTCAGGTGAGATGTGAAAAATTACAGCTGTACTGTTCATAAGAAGGTGTGGTAAAATGACAATGTTGAAAATCTGGAGTGAAAATATAAAAAATGCTTGAAGTTACGAGCGTGCGTAGGAACTGAGCAATGCACACTTGTAAAACAGTCATTTATGGGAATTGTTTCACCAAATTGTCAACATAGAGTTTTTGGGAGCCTACCTCATGAACTGTGACACTGTTATTTCATTAATCAGTCCCAAAAATCACCTTTTGGGATTGAATAACAAAATTATAGTGACTAAGTTCATGAGATGGAGTCCCAAGAACCCCATGTTGAAAATTTGTTGAAAAAATTCCCAAAAATGGCCGAGAAATGCACCAAAGTTGAAAAAAAAACATTTATCCCATTATACAGCTTACCAGCATTTCTTCAGTTCACAGTTGACTTTGAAGAGTGTAGATGTGTTCCCGGTCCACCGAAGATCATCGTGCTGGCCTCTGGAGGTACTTTGGGGTGAGGAGTGTGTGAGGAGGTGGGATCACGCGGAGGGTGGAGTGCGGGTTGGGTGGGCAAGAGAGTCAACGAGGGACCATTTTATTTTGTTACAGGTATTTTTTATTTTGCAAAGATGATGTGGGACTTTAACACACTGGGGTGGGCTCCAAGCATGGCACTTGGAAGTTTTGGGGAAGCAGCAGAGCCAACAGGGGATTGGGCACCCCCGTTGGCCAAGGAGACTTTTGCCATGCTGGAGTGAGCTCTCAGTGTGGCAGATAGAAATTTTTTGGGGGGGCAGTGGAACTGACAGGGGATTGGGCACCCCCATCGGCCATACAGTGTGCTGAGGGAGGATGCATGAGCCATGGGGGGGTGCATTATGCCGACGGGAATTGGACTACTCCATCGGCAAATTAACTGGGGAAGGGGTCATGCCGACGGGAAATGGGAACCCCGTTGGATTTTTTTTTTTATTGAATTGTTTCACCCGGAAGGCACACTGAATGGCGGGCGACGTGTTTCTGTCGGCTTCCTTGGGACTGTGAGAGGCCGACAGAAAAGCCGTCACCATGGGGACACCACCCAATCAAGCTGTTTTGGCAGCTTGTAATGCACCAAAACAGCTGATTGCTGTCATGTTAATATTAAATTTCCTGATGCAGTTAGGCATTCTCCCTAACTGCTGAAAGCAATGTGTTTCTTGCACATGCGTGCAAGCAACACAAAAATGGAAGGAATAAGACTCCTATTCCCTACGCCTGCTGAGCTCTTGAAATGTGAATTAGGACTACACTGTAGTCTTGCACATTTCCCTTGGACTTGGGAATGTTTGCAATTTAATATTCATATGTTCTTTTATGGTGGAGAAGCGGTGCACCTCTATACCATGTGGTCCTAAGGGGTAAGGGGGGGGTAGTAAGGGGAGGAATTTGGGAGGAAACAAGAGGTTAATGTGAGACACTATTGTTGCAGGGGGTGCAAAGGGATGAGATTCCACAGATCTGGAGAATTTTATTTATTTATTTATTGAAATCACTACTCACTGCGTTAGGAGTGGGAGAGTTAATTAACAGGGACACCCTTTGAATTGGAGGGACGGGTATTAGGAAGAGCAGGACGGGGAAGGGTGAAGATGCCTATCAACAAACCATCTTGCCAAATAGATTAGGGTGAGGAGGAGCATCCTCTGTGCTGCCTGAGGGTTGGTGGTTGTTAGCTACATGAAACTGTTGTTAGTCCAAGGGCCATATCACATTACCCACAGTTTATTGAAAAATTAGCAGACTGGGATGAACGCCCTTAGTAGGCTCTGTTAGGTCTGAGTCAGCCTCATGCCCACCTGTCCCCATCTTCCAGAAAACAGTACATGTTATAAAGGAGTGCAGAAATGGGAGGATACAGGATCCAAAGCTGAATGCACTCCAAGCTCTTTCATGAACAGACACTCACAAAAATAAAAGCAGTAACAGTTTTTTATTGCTGAAAGTAAAGAGAGTGTTTTTTTTTTAACAACACTGCATTCCACTCACCCCAGTGCTTTGGGTAGAAACCCTTCATTAGAGGGCCAAGAAATGGGAGGACATGGTAGCAATTAGTAAGAGATATCCATCTTATTTCATGGTGGATACCGTACTGTCGATCCTGGTGCTTAGCTTATCATTTCTGACCAGAGTCGCAGTAGACATCTTGGCAGGGTCCAAGCTAATATCACCCTAAGTACTTTAAGATATGCCAGAGGGATCAGTTAACACCTTAGGGTAAGGGGATCAGTGGGGGGAGGCAGTAATACCATACTGTCCACCTTCACAGTGCCCTGCCTGCTTTCTAGCATTTGTCCATAAAATAATGCAAGCAGAACTTGATAACGTTGATGATAACCATTTGGTAAAAGCCAGCCAGATGCAGTGGAGGGTCAAATTGCATGGGGGGCAGCATATGCCCTTGGCTCAGCAGAGAATGGATGTATTGTTAGTGTGCCCTGAGATGCAGCCAGAGGGGAATCAAGATCGAATTTTTATGGAGAAGGAGGGGAGGTCTCAGTGCTTAGAACTTCATTAAGTCCTACATCAAGAAATAGCCACAAACCACTTGACACAGGAAAACAAGGCTTTTACAGCTGAATGTTTGTGGTGAGCATCCAGTTCAGGGCTTTAGCATTGTTGAGGGCAGTAACAGGGTGTTCCTCCAGCACCATATTGCTCATCTCATAGGAGCTCCAGGCTTCTGAGCCAGTCTCTCATCATGTGGATCTGAGACTCGGTGGCCAGGAATGCTCTGGCATTAATGAGTGAGTGCTGCCCTCAGGACCCTTCACCGCTGCACATATCTGTGCTACTCTAAGCTTGCTCCCTCCCCAACTACTTCCTGTGAAGCTGCACAGACTGCTCTTCTCTGAATGCATCCCATGTAAACACATGAGTAAATGGTGGTGTGCAGGAGCCTCAGTTCATTTGCCTTAAACTGCACACTTCGAGTCCACTCTATGATCAGCTGGCCATCCCATCCCCATGCAATTAAACCCCTTAGGAAATCCACCAGAATTGAAGTCTAAGACAACTCCCAACTGTAGCAAGAAAAGGACCAAAGCGAGGAGGATAGCAACATCATTGTGGCAACCTAAGGCTTGTGGGGAAATAGACCGCAATTCAACTTAGCTGTTCTTCCACACCAGATCTCTCCCTCCCTCAAACTATCTCTCTCATAGTTGGGCTACTGCTGAGCAGGAATGCCCATATGTGGGGCCGGGGGTAGAGAGAGGCTAATCTGGATGACAAGAAATGCCTCCCCTGTTGATGTCTCATAGGTGAGGCAGTGGGGAGGAGGATCAGGGTCAGAGAAGATGGGGGGAGGTATAGTCTGGTCAATATCCTCCACCAAACCAGGCTGAGTTTTGATTAATCTGGAAGTTTACAATAGTCAGTAGCCCCCCTACAGAAATGTAACTTTGAACCAGAGGTGCTGATCAGGCTCTAATTAGTATAGGCTGGGGGTAGTTGGGCAAAGCCAATCTAGATTCAATTAATTTGGTAAAGAGGTGGGTTACTGGGTAAAAGGCATTGAAATGCATTTTCTGTGCCAAAGTCACTACATGCATGAATTTGCACAAGATTGTTGGGGGGGAGGGGAGATTCCAAGGCTACCGTGGCTATGGTCATACAGACACGTAAAAAGGGAGTTGTAGAGGTGATACTCTGCTGAAGGTCCTGTGCTTCCTGGCTGTGGATTGTACTTCAGGTGGATGGGCAGTTCTGTTACTGTGACATGAGAGCACAGCCGCAATGTATC
Organism: Neoceratodus forsteri; assembly: GCA_016271365.2. NCBI lineage: Eukaryota > Metazoa > Chordata > Ceratodontiformes > Ceratodontidae > Neoceratodus > Neoceratodus forsteri. The sequence goes on along the minus strand of CM057449.1, from coordinate 1,087,250,427 downwards.
TGTGAGATCCCAATTTAATTAACCCTTAGAGATGGAAGAAGAAATGCAGATGATGCAGCATGTAGCAACTACAGGAAACAATCAGATATACTGTGTTTGGCTCTGTGGCTAAATCAGGGTGGGAGAGACATACAGTAGTTACTGGGAAACAGATTGACAAAACAGAAAGGGAAGTGTGAGGGACCCCAGCATCCCCAAACAGAAGTCTAGCTTAGTGCTTTATGGCTGGTAATAGGGTACTAAAAGGAAATGTAAGAAAAAACATTATCATTAGGTTAAGTTACCTGACAACTAAGAGTCTCACCTTTAGGGTGTTCGAGCAGCCCCATTACCAAGTTCAGTCAATTCAATCATCAGGTTGCAGTTAGTTCATGTCTAGGGGGTAGATTTTCCTGGTCCCATGGGCCTTGAGCAATGTCGGCCCAGGATTGAGAAATGGTCTGCTCTGGTGCTGCTTGATGGCAGTCTGGATGTGAAGAGACAAACTGTTGAGTAAGTGGTGGCAAAGACTGACACTCTGGCATAAGCTTTTGGAGCTCTGACCGGTTAGGCGGAGATTCTGTGGCTGAGAAATCATTCGCAGAGGCCCGTGATTCTTGGCTTCTGCTGTGGTGGGTATGATTAGTAGTAGAGGCAGTAAGACAGTGTCTTTCACCAGTCATTTTGGATCTGCCCCAGTTCCTCTGCCACTAGTCTGGGGGGAAGGGCTGTACTAGTAGATGGGACCTGTGAATATGGCATAGTGTCCATGTGCTGGGTTTCTCCTCTCTTAGGGCGAACTGCTCAATTTTCAGTGAGAGATGGAATGGCTGCTCTATTCCCACCACAGGTGTGCTGGATAAAGGTGGCAGCTTCAGTAGGATTGTCAAAATTGTGAAACATCCTGTTGCGTTCAACTATGAATATGGTGGGATAAGCCATCTGGTAACAGACCCCAAGTTTTTGTAAACAATGTCTCACCTCTGTGAAGGCTGCCTGTTTTTTATTAATCATGCAGAATAATCCTAGTAGAGGGAAATTCTGTGCCCATTCCTGATTACAGTGCCTTTCTCCCTTGCCAACTTTAACAACTGTTTATTAGTGGAGTACCTCAGGAAAAAAAGCCAGGATGGGATGTGGTTTTCCCCCACTTTGGGTTTAGGGGCCAGAGCATGATGTGCTCGCTGAACTTTGAGGGGCAACATTTTGAGCTGAAAAAGTTCATTGAGTAGATGTTGGACAAAAGCCTCCATGCTTTTCCCCTCTGCATCTTTTGTACCCTGATAATGCAAATGTTGTTCCTTCATCCATGGTACTCTAAGTAATCAATCTTGTCCCATAGTAAGGCAATTTCCACTTGAAGTTATTTTATCACAGTGTCCCTCTTGTCTCCTTGGATATCTAGTTGCCTCAGCAATTTTTCTGTATCATGGACTCTGAGGTCAGGCAGTCCATTTTTGTTTCTAAATTAGTGATAAAAGATTGAACTCCTGACACCTCAGCTAATATTATGCGTTCCAGCATAAGGTGGATGTCGACTTGACTGCTGGACTCATAATCAGAGCTTGGGCAGCCATGGGAGGCTTTGGACTAGTAATGTTGAAGTGCTTAAAAATATGAAAGTTTGACAGAAAAATGATGGCCAATCGATGCAAGAGTCATATTTTTCATGTCAGTGAAATGAACTGAAACAAAATCTATAAAAATAACCGACACTCCAATGGTCTTTACTTTCCGTAAACTTTGAGGATGAGTACCAAAGGTGAAGAGCAATTTGTTCAGACAGCTATTTTGGTCATGGGAAAACTGCTGTCTTCCATGAAAGAAGCCTCCTTTGTGGACTCTGATGGCAGGACCTAGTGAACTATCATTTGGAACTGCTTTCATCCATGGACTGATGAGCCTACCCCCTCATAACAGAATGTTTTCCTGGGACTGTAGTTTTAAGGGGTGCCCTTGCAATAACATAGATGTGTTGCAACCTCCTTAGTGGTTAGACTTAATGTGTACTCATATTACAGTACTGCACTTCATTTTCCCTTTTTTAATATCCAGGGAAAGAGGGAAGTTAATATGAGGTTCTGACTTGGGGGATGTTAGTCTAAAGTCGCAGACAGGTATAAGTCTGTTTAACTGTGTTTGTATCGGAGCACTGTTCCATCAATTTTGCAGTTTTTATGCATAGCTCGGGCAGACTATGCAGGTACCTGGCATGTGCAAAGTGTCATTATATGCACCACGCAGTGAGCAGCACAAGATCAAGATGGCACTGGGACCACTGCAGCAGGGCCCGGAGACATTCGAGTGGCTTGGGCAGATGTCCTAGCTGCCATTAATAGAGCAAATTTCGGATGTGTTCTAGACTGCTAGGGACAAGCTCTAGTGCTCTCACCTACTGGGCTGGGAACAGTTTTCTTGGTTAAAGTTCATCTCTTTATGACATGTTACTATTTCACTAGTGGGTATCTATGCACTGAGTAGTTTCTTTTAGTAATCTTTAGGCACCATATCCGTCTCCTCAGGTCATTTGCTATCTCTATGATGCAAGTTGCTGGAGTTTATAAAATTCCCTGAAAGTGTGTCAGTTTAATCTATACACTAAGTAGTCTGGCAGATTACTAGTGGTAATTGTTATTTTTGGGACTCAGTTAATAGCATTGGCTGTAAAAATGCACCAAGTTGCGAAAACTGCTTATACTTTCCTTTATCAATTTTAACTGATCCCCTAAAAGGTACCACTAAGAAAAAGAGTCTGATTTGTTCACTGGTTAAGTTACTGTGTAACAATATAACTAATGATGTAGTACATTTTCTCAGAAATCTGCACTTTGCAATGTAATGTTATAAAATATAATAAAAATAAACATTAAAAAGAAAAAAAAGCACAGACGTAAGTTGGTATATGATAATCCTTACTGTAAGAAGGACATCTGAGTGACACAGGGTCGGAAAATTATTTTTGATGTTTTGATGTGCACATGTCATGAGAATATGGCACCACAAACCCTAGTCCTACAACATGTTCTGATAGTCATAAATGATTCAGAGGCATGAACTGCAATCTGACCATTGCACAAAAGTACTTGTGATACACTATTGCTTAATACTGTTTTGTACTGCAGTTTCATGAGCCATCTGTTAACACTGGACTCCCTGCATTCTAAGAAGCAAAGTCCTGTTAAGGAGATTGAAATGCCACATAATGAGCTGGTGAGGCATGAGTTCATTTGCACGGGGACCTTTGAATCTAGCACATTTGTGCAACAGGTCTTACAAATTTGGAACACATTAATACTTTGTGCCTGGGCTGCCTATTCTCTGTCCAGTATCATACCCTTAATTGAACAGCATAGTGCTCTGCTTTGAGACCACAGAAATACACTACATTCTGGGGTATAGTCATACATGATTTGCACACTCACAGTGTCCTTGCACTTTTTGCACACGGGGCACAGTAGTGTGGGGGGATCAGATTGCTTCTGTCCTATAGCTGCTTGAAGTCTCTTAAACTGATAGAACAAGGGGGAAAAGGAATGTCAGTGACCTCCCCTACAGTGACTCATGGTTGCCGACATCCCTGATGCCACCGACTATCGGTGTTCATGCCCCCCCATGCCCTCACCCCCCAGCTTAAGGATTCTAACCTTGGGGGGGGTGGATCTTGGGGGAGAGCAACCAAGCTCCAGAGTTGATGACTGTGGCATCACTCCAGCAACCCGGTCGACACGGCAGGTGTCAGCAGGTTGCTGTCGCTGTAACAGTATTGTTGTAAGAGCATCGCTGTTACAATGGTATACTGGGGGAGAAAGGGGGATAAGTTGAATTCTTCTGAAGGGCTTGTTTACTCTGCTCAGCATAAGGTCTGTGGGGTGCAAGACCTGGACTCTAGTTAAAGGGTCACGGTCCAACCTCACTGGGCTTTCCAGCAGATACGGTGACACCAGATGGGGGTGGTCACTTGCCACCTGGCCACAGGACTTCCTCACTCCTGGGGCTTGGGTTCCAGCTCAGGAGGTACATCATTTTTTTGGCCCGTATTAGGAGAAGCTCTATTGTGGGGGCCTGGGGTGCCATGAGATCGCCCAGCTGTTCATGCCACTCCAGCTGTGTAAATTACATTCAACAAACATAATGACTGTGGCCATTATTCCAAGACCAGTGTGTGCATGTGTGTGTGTGTGTGTATTCTTCTGGAGGAAGGGGAATGGGGACTACTAAGACAATACAAAGACTGAAAAAGCATTGCAGCAAATGTTACCTTGTTGGTATACCCTCCACTGCAACCTGTAGTCAGGCAGGTAGGTTTTCCACATGGGGATGGGGGCTTAGCTCTGTCACCACCCTAAGGGGAGGAACCACTGTGGCTGCTCACAGATAATGGGGTGCCTGGAGGGGGCAGAGAATGAGGGGTTAAAAAGAGCTGAAGCCAGCAGCTCCCCCTCACTTTGGTCTCCCTCTTCAGATCTCCCACCCACTCGCTCTCATAAAAGAATGGTTAGGGTCAACTAGAGTAGAGCAAGAAGCACTTTGACCCAGTATGAGTGACAGCATTAGGGACCAAGGAGTCAATTTTCCTGACTTTCCCTCAGAGGGTTTCTTCTGGGTTTTTCGTCTCCTTCAAAGGGATTAATGAGGCAGGCTAGCATAGATCACAAACTATTGCAGTCATGTAATAGGGTGGCTTGGAAAACTCTTAGACCAATGGTACAAGGGGAAAAATGGAGATGAGTCAAATTCTTCTGAAGGGCTTGTCTTCCTTGGTTGGCTTGAGGTCTGTGGGGCTGCAAGAACTGGACTTTGTTTTGGGGGGTCGTGGTCCAAGCTCATTGGGCTTGCCTGTGGGTGCCAGATACCAGATGGGGTGGTCACTTGCCACCCAGCCACATGACCTCCCCACTCCTGGGCTTGGTATGACCCCTATGCAGAGTATCAATGGGCAATTGACCAGAATAAGACAGAATTTTTGTCTCAGTCGATTGCACAGTGAAAAACCATCCAGCTATTATCTTTCACACTGTAGATAGATGGTTAAATCCTCCCTGTCTGCAGTCCGTGAGAGCCATTTCCACACAGAGGTGTGAGGAGGTAGGGCACTTTTTTGCTGACAGTGTCCCCCATCAGATCCAGTGTTTCTTCTCATGGCCTAGCGGGGGCTGGGGTAACCTGCCTTGTGGTGACACTGATCTTTTGACCTGGGATGAGTTTTGACTGGTTTTGGAAGCCAAGGTCCTCTGTGTGGTCATCAGTTTATGTTCCACCAACTGTGAACTGGCCCACGTACAATGTGGCTACAGTAATCGTTAGCTGCACTTAGTTTCTTGGTCCCATTTTCGCTGAGATTGTTAATGGATCCCTGAGGCAGGGTGTCATTCCTTCCACCCTGAAAGAAGTGGTGGTGGGGCTCCTCCTAAAGACAGGGACCCTGATGTTCCTGCGAATTACAGCACAATTTCTAATCTTCCCTTTTTAGGGAAGGTTATTGAGAAGGTGGTGGTTGAGCAGCTGTTAGACTGCTTGGAGAGTCTTTCTATCTTTGAACCTCTCCAATTAGATTTTTGGCCTTGGCACATGACAGAGACAGCTTTGGTCAGGGTGAGACATGATCTCCTCATGGTGAGGGACCAAGGGCAATGTACTATCTTGGTGCTCTTGGACCTTTCTTCGGCATTCGAAATGGTGAATCATGGGGTGCTGATTGATCGACTGAGAAACAATGTCGGAGCCACTGGTGCAGTTTTGCACTGGTTTAGCGCATATCTGACTGGAGGATGCAATGGGTAGTTCTGGGGAACTTTTCCTTTGGGCCGTGAATGCGCCTTGTGGTGTTCCTCAGGGATTGATCCTTGGCCCCATTCTATTCTCCATGTATATGCTGCAGATGGGGGAGATCATAAGGCGGTACAATGTAGGGTTTCACTGCTATGCAGATGATACCCTGTTGTACCTGTCTTGTGCTTCTGATGACACCTCTATGTCATTGGTGCTGAGCAATTGTTTGGCTGAGATAAACAATTGAATGACTGCCAACTGGTTCTGTCTCAACCCAGGCAAGACAGAACTCATGGTTCTTAAACCTGGGCACCATGGCTTACCTGCTGGTGGAGATGTTGCTCTCCCTGTATTGGGTGGTCAACAACTCTGTACAGTGAGTATGGTCAGAGATCTGGGAGTCATACTGGACAACAGACTAACCTTTGAACAGCAGATGTTTCCTGTTGTCCAGCCTGGCTTCTTCCATCTCCGGAACATCACTAGGATCCGGCTGTTCTTGGCTCATGATGACCTAGTGATGATTATCCATGCCTTTGTCACCACGAGGTTAGATAACTGTAACATTCTATACCTAGGGTTATCTGGAGGTTTGATGCATCAACTGCAGCTGATGCAGAACGCTGCGACCCTGATGTTGGTGGGCTCCTCTTCTAGGGATCACATCACTCTGGTTCTACGCACTTTGCACTGGCTGCCTTTGTGTTCGCACATCACCTTCAAGATTAGATTGTTAACATACAAGGCCTACATGGTTTGGGACCAGACTACTTAAAAGAGCTCTTCTTCCTTATCAACCATGCCACCCTCTGTGCTCCATCAAAGCTAGACTGCTAGTAGGCCCCACACTCTAGGCTCAGGACATATGGAGATACAGCTTTTGGGGTGGCAGTTCCTATTATTTGGAATTCTGTCCCACATCACATTCATGCAGCCAGCTTGGTGGAGGCCATCAAAGCCTCTTTTCAAACATTCCTATTTGAACAAGTGTTTAATGGAACCTGAGTTATTTTTAGTTTTGGATATATTTTATAGTATTATTTTGGTTCTATATGTAAAGCACTCAGAGCCTTCATTGGATTTAGTGCTAGAAATAAAATGTGCCTTACCATGCCCTTCACTGGAAGGGGTGTGGGGGCCTGAGGTGACTAACAAGCTCTCCCAGCTGCACATGCCACTCCAATGGTGTAAATGACATTTAATAAACATATGGTTGCAGCTATTTCTCCAAAACCTGTGGGTGTGTATTATTTAAGGGGAAGGAATAAGGGGACTAATAAGACAATGAGCTGGTGAGGAATGAACTCATTTGCATGGGCACCTTTGAATCTAGCAGGCTAACACATTTGGGACATGCTAAATACTTTGTGTCTGGGCTGCTTGTTCTTTATTCAGTATCATAACCGTCATTGACCAGCAAGGTACTGTGCTTTGTAATTGTAGAAACCTGATAGTGCCTTGTGTGTGCTACATTCTGGGGATATATTCATACTGTACATTCTTTGCACACTCACAGTATGCTTCCCCGCATAAGAATATACCATCTTTTGTGCAGGATGCACAATAGTGGTAGCAGAAGGGACTTTGTGCTGCATTACCCTCAACCTTTGAATATGTATATATTTATTTAATTAACTTGGTAATACACCTTTGAGCTCAGAAGCTCATTTACAAAGGTTTCATGTCATACTAGGAAGTACAAGGTTTAAGCAGATAGGGTAAAGGAGGCACCTACGATGGAGCCTTGTCATATAGGGTTACCAAGGTGCAATAGTAGACACTTCAAAAGGGCATACAGTGCTCATCACAGGTTAAAGCTGACAAGGTTGTCACACTCCAAAGTTACAAGTAACATGACAGAGCAATTAGATTTGTCAGAGGAGGCAGCCACACCTGGACCTGGGTGTAAGAATATTTCTTAACTACTTGTATTGGGGCAGATTAGGGAGGTTCAGCAGGGATTCAGGCAACTCATTTAACCAGCATGGTGCTCTGTAATTGAAGGAGCGCTGAGCCTGACTTGTTTTACAGAAAGGTATAGAAAGTGCATTCCTGGTCATATTCCTGGTTGCATACTGGTTACAGACTGGAAGCAGGAGATTTTGGATGGCGGGGGGGGAGGGGCCCTTAAGTGCCTTCATCCCTGTTAGACAAACCTGATATTTGATTCTATCCTACAGTGAGAGCCAACTGGATTTTAAGAAGAGGGTACATCTGTGCATGAGCCTATCAGCCCTGAGGATGAAGTGGCAGGCCTTATTTAACACCAGCCTGACCCTGTTGTGGACTGTGTCAGTTGTCACACTGCAGACTGACAGATTGTATTCCAGTACTGAAAGGATGGAGCTGGAGACTGCCATGTGCATAGCTGCAGGGGTGAGGCATTATCTATGCCTATAAAATACCCCTAATTTTATGTTGACTAGCTTTTCAATGTTGTCAACATATGGGGCGAAAGTGAGTGCATCATACAGGGTCACCCCAAGGTACTTAAAGGCAGTTAGTTGTTCTAGGAGATTGCCATTATTATTTGTTATGGAGAATAGAGGGGCCTTTTTCCTCACTAAGGGGCCTGCAAAAAGCATGGTCTTAGTTTTCTTACAGTTCAGTATAGGGTTGTCAGAACTAGTTCGGTAAAGATTCGAACCCTCCTCGAACCCTGGTGTTCGAGTTCTAACTTAGAACTCGAACACTAACAGATCGTAAAGGTTCGAATCACCATGAATCGCGAGGCGTTGTCTGTTTGCACTTGCGTACCTAAATGCACGGGTCAGGTGGGGTCGAGGCTGCAGAGCCGCTGGATCTGTGGGGTATTTAGGAGATGTGCCACGAGAGAGCGCCATTTGCAGAGGATCGAGGGCGAGGTAGCAGCAGCCTAGCTAAACTGTAGCGTTAGCGGTTAGCGTACCGCTACTCTTGTCCAGTGGCCACTTCCATCATCCATTTTCCTGTGAGACCGAGAACAAGAGAAAGGCTGAAAAAGCTCAAAATCGGGTGGGAGTGGGACTAGGGGGAGGTTCAGGACAGGTGGAGGATTAATCAAGAATTGGGAAGGGACTGGGGAATAGGGAGGATCGAGACCGAGATCGATCAATATCAGGACTGGAGGAGGACTCAGGAGGACTCGGAGAGAGAATAAAAAAAAATAATAAGAAGTGAAGAACCTTTGTGAAATGTGATTAATTGAAACTGCAGCACTGCTCAGTCAGTGGTGCACACTGCACACTCAGCAGCTGCCAGCAACAAGCATACAAGGGGGCAAAAAAAGGCAAATTAATCTGAAGCCTTCCCAGTGTAGTGTGTGTGTCACAGAGAGAAGCCCAGTGTGTGCCCCTTGACTGCACTGTACCCTACCCAGTGTGTGTTACAGAGAGAAGCCCAGTGGCCAATTGTGTGGTGGCATTAACCTTACATGACAGAAATGTAGAAATATAATTCTCATTCCCTGGGTTGTGTATGTGACTCCGTCTCCTGTGGTCAGCCCATCACCCTGCTGCTGTGTGCCCCTTGACTGCATTGTATCCTACCCAGTGTGTGTGTTACAGAGAGAAGCCCAGTGACTAGTTGTGTGGTGGCATTAACCTTACATGACAGAAACGTAGAAATATAATTCTCATTCCCTGAGTTGGTGGTTATGTATGTGACTCCATCTCCTGTGGTTAGCCCATCACCCTGCTGCTGTGTGCCCTTTGACTGCACTGTACCTTACCCAGTGTGTGTTACAGAGAGAAGCTCAGTGGCCAGTTGTGTGGTGGCATTAACCTTACATGACAGAAACGTAGAAATATAATTCTCATTCCCTGGGTTGCGTATGTGACTCCGTCTCCTGTGGTCAGCCCATCACCCTGCTGCTGTGCACCCCTTGATTGCTATGTGTATGCCTATGCCCAGCAGCCCAATCATTCTGTAAGCCTTGAACCTGGGATCCTTTAGTTGCAAACTGTCATATTCTTCAATTACTTTCAGTCCACAGTATCACAGTGTCACACAACCAAAATAAAATTTTGGAGTTGTAGCCAGCGATCACAGATCACATTGCTTTGTTACACAGGAATTGTTTGGGTGTGGGTGTGTTCACCGCAGTATACTGGTAGTACTGGTACTTACTGTCTGTTATGCTGACAGCAACATAGATGAAGCATCTAGTGCTGGTGTTGGAGCAGGTGTTGGTGGTAGTGGTAATCCTGGTGCTACAGAAATAACCAAAATGTTTCACGTGATAAAATTCAACAAACAGCAAAAGAGCAACAGTGAAGTGTGGTAAAGGGGACCTTTTAAGAAAACCTGTACAGCTGCTGGGGTCACGGAGGCACCATAAGGTATGCCATTCACGCTGTTAAGATCCCTGTGACTAGCAGCAATAATGCAAGTGACAGTGAGTCCCTCTCTGACTCAGACAGTAGCTCTTTGTCTCAGTCCGACACTGTTGTGTCTCGCGACAAATCATTACTTCCTCAACAAAGTGAAATGAGCAAGTCTGCTGACAATGAATCAGGTAGTGCACTTGCAAATACATCCAGCACTGTTGGCAATGAAAGGACATATCCATTGAATCCACCACTTCTGTGTTGGCCAGCAATGAAAATCCATCAGAGTCTTCTGCCCACTCTTCTAGCACCAAGGAGCATGTCCCAGGTTCTGTTAGGACAGGTGAAAATGACACAAACAGTCTCTAGCCATCTTCCTAGCACTCAAACAAAATCTGTCACATCTGAGGTGTGGAATTATTTCTCTGTCAGTAAAACTGATCCATGCAGAGCAATTTGTTCCCTGTGTAAACAGAGTGTAAGCTGTGGTAAAGTTGTCATGTCTTGGCACTACAGCTCTTAAACGCCATCTGAAAAAGCATTCGGTTTTGCTTGATCATCCAAAACCCATGTCCTCCATCTTCCAGACCGCACGTGAGAAGGGTCAGGAATCTGAAATGGATACTGAATTGTCTGAACTTGATGCGGGCAGAACCACTGCCAGCCCTAGGATCACTGTTACCAACAATGCCAGCACCATTAGTACCAGTTGCACATCCAGTGATGGCACTGAATGTATAAGTCCTAGTCCACCATCTCTGCGTCCATCTGCCCATCGAAGCACGGTGTGTAATAAACCAGCAGGGACATGTTGCAAACAGCTAACACTGTCTCAGGCATTTGAAAGGAAGAATTCCTTTACTAGAAATCATCCAAAGACCCTTCATCTTAATCACCGAATTGGTGAACTGTTAGCCGGAGCCCTTCTCCCATACTCTTTGGTAGATCATGAGGATTTTAGGGAGCTCATGACATTAGAAGAGCCTCGTTACAATGTTCCTCATCGAAGGTACTTTTCCTATGTTGAAATACCAAACATTTATCAGGCTTTAAAAGCGACAGTGATGCTTGCACTTAAAACTGCAGAGGGTGGGGTTATTCATGTCACAACAGATATGTGGACCAACACTCAAAACATAGATTACATGTCCCTTACCACTCATTGGGTCACGTTTTCTTGTGCTTCTTCAAAAACAAAGACACCCCAAAGATGGCGCTGCTGCATATAAAGAAGTTGGACAAAGTCATACCACTGCAAACATCTTGCAGGAACTAAATGACCTCCTGAGAATGGGTTTATTCTCATGGTCTAAAATGTGGCTTCATAGTAAGTGACAATGGAGCCAACATCTTAAAAGCAGTACAGGATGGAGGATTTCTGCATGCTTCTTGCTTTGCACATTGCTTACACTTAATTGTCATGGGATTTCTCAGCAACGAAACACAAGTGGATGGTATGATTGCTGTTTGCAAAAAAATTGTGACTCACTTTTCACATTCAACCAAGGTTATACGGACATTGTCCGAACTGCAAAAAAAACACAAGCTGCCCCAGCAAAACTGATTCAAAATGTTTCCACTCGTTGGAACTCAACGCTTTATATGCTGCAGCGCCTCTTGGAGCAAAAGCAAGCTGTACATGAGTACTGCTCCAGTTACATTATTGGAGATGGCATTATGCTGTCTGTGCTGCAGTGGAAATTAATGGAGACAGTGTGCTGTATCCTAGCACCTTTTGAGACAGCTACAAGGGACATGTCTTCTGAAGGTGCATCTGTGAGTCAGGTTATCCCACTCATAATGCTCATTTCACATCATCTTAGTGTTCTAAATCTACAAATAAAAAAGACAGATCTGAAGCGCAGACAACATGTCGCCTGTATCATGGGAATCTCATAAAGAGAATGAGCGAGCGCTTCAAAACCAATGACAAATTAGTTGCAATGACGAAATCAAGACACTACATCCTTGCAACTCTCTTAGATCCCAGGTTCAAGGCTATACATCTTCCAAAAACAGATGATATAGAGCAGTACAAATGTATGTTGCTAGATGAGCTGCAGCACTCACAGGAGTCAAACACAGACACGCACAGTACCCTCAGGTTGTCATCACCACAACATGCAGATTCATCTTCACAAAGGGATACAGAACTGGAAAAGTCACCAAACATTAACAGTAGTTGTTCCACAACTGCCACTTCTTCAACCCTTAGTAGCAAGCTAAATCTGTGGCAAAACCTTTCCAAATTGCTGCCATACCAGCTGCTTCTGCTGATTCCTCTTCTGAGCGGTCTCTGTCCATCATGGTAGACAGTTACCTGCAAGAACTGCCTATTCCTATTGATGCATGCCCTTTTGAATACTGGAGATCAAAAAAGTCAATTTGGACAGAGCTGTATGAGGAAGCCTGTAAATATCTTGGTTGTCCTGCAACAAGTGTCTCTTCAGAATGCATGTTTAGTACAGCTGGCAATATTGTGACAGACACCAGAAATAGGTTGCTGCCAGAAAATGTACACACGTTAACTTTTATTAAAGTTAATAAGTCAAGATTTTCGTATCCCTACAAGAGTATACAAACTGATCCTGAAGTGATTGATGTTGTGGATGTTGATGGTGATGACAACTCAGATGGTGGTGGCTGGTAATACTGTGTGGGATGGAGTCTCTCTGCACCAAAAAGGAAACTTTTACAGACTGTGATGACTTTGGTTGTCGTCTCTCTCCTTTCTCGATCTACTACCTTGGACTATATACCCCCCAAAACTTTCACCATTTCATGGCAAACTGCTTTGTAGCTAGGGTCTAAACTAAAGTCAACAAGTTTTATATACAGGGCAATTTTAACATCAGTGGGAACAGGCCCAAATCTGGCATAAAAGGGACACTGTCCATCAATCCTTTCTGTATAATATTATTTATAGTTAAAGTGCAAACATATATTTTTGGATTTACCTTCTGTGACTTTGTGGTGCATCAGTATGGGCTGGGACAGGAGGCGGTCTATTTTCAATTTTAAAGAGGACAAAACAATGAGTTCTAATTGGTAGCTGTTTATTATTTTTCAATTACAGAAATGTTAGCCATAAACGAAAAATGGATGCTAGTACATGGGTGAGGGTTGTGGGTTGGTTTTAACATGGGTGTAAGGGTGGCATGGGTGCTACTGCACAGATGAGGTGGTGGAAGAAAAGTGGAATGGGTGATGGGGTGAAAGGTGGGTGTTGTTTTAGTTCTTTCATTTACAGATTCGTGATCAGCTGGGAATGGTGAGGAAAAAATTATGACAGACCGAACCTACTGTACACATAATATATATTCTTATTAAATACATTGCAAACTGCTGCCACCTAGCAAATTGACCGTCTAAAAAGAAATCAGAAATAAAAGAAAATCTGCATCAGCAGTTTTCACAGAATGTGACGTATCATAAAGTGGTTTTGCTTTACAAGTAGTGATAATTTGATACATAATGGGGTTGACAGACGCTGTCCCTTAAACATCACATGCCAACTGCTGCAGCTACATTAAATGTTCCTTAGTATGTGGTGAGGAAACCACTTTTTATTTATGTGACTGAAATACAGATTTTATTGAAGTATCAGCTGCAAAAATGCATCATCTTAGAAAGTTGTAAGTATTACTTCAATTTGCCAACAAAAATGTTGGTATATGTATGCATTACCTTAGAAAATTGCACGCATTTTTGCCAGCAACAATGACTGGCATATTTTTTTATTCAAATGTCTTGACTGACTACGTTATGACATAATATGTTTTGTAACAGTTCCACATGCTGCTGCTGTAGTACTTGGCTTAACTTTGTTATAAAAGCTATCTTTTAAACATAGCGACTTTTGATTTACTCATTTAAAACAGAAAGCAGCAAATAGCTGAAATTAGGTAATATCAGTTATTTTTCTCATAATTCATGACGATGAGTATATATAGTTGAGTACATAAATGGCTAATGTGCCTCTTTCTTTCACTAAGGAACTATGATGCAGCTGCAGCAGGAAAACTTTAACATATGGGTGGGTGGGTGGGCCTGTTACGTATTAAGTTGCTGGCTTTAGCAAACAGAAGAAACCATAGATAAACCTAGTTGTATTCCTATCAATGTCACACAAGATAATTTCTCCCCCCCTTATACTGAACAGTTTTTCCTTTACATGTATTTTATTACTATCTTCGTTACTGGCAGCAAAATAAAAAAATAGGGTTCGAGTTCTAAAAAGTTCTAAAAAAGATTAGAACCCTAGAACTTTTTCAAAAGTTCTAGACTAGAACTAGAACCCAGAACTTCAGAGGGTTCTGACAACCCTAGTTCAGTAGTGGTTTATTTTGACTAAACCACTTCTCCAAAGCACTGAAACAGTACTGGAGTTCACAAGTAAATATCTTTGGTTGTGGGTTACTAGAGTAGATGACCGTGTCATCTGCATACAGAAGAACTTTCGAGAGGCAGACTGTGGTGAGGTCACTGACGAATAACCCAAATAATAGAGGCCCAAGGATAGATCCTTGAGGCACTCCAATGATAATACTTTTGATGTCAGACAGTGCTCTGTTGAGCCATATGTGCTTGAGATCATTGGCATGAGGTAGCAGCGGAACCAGGAGACCATGTCAGGCGAGAAAGCCAATGTGTGGAATTTGGAGAGAAATAGTGAGTGATTGACGAGATCAAAAGCTTCTGTTAAATCAGTGTTAATGGACCCTGCTAGGTTTCCACTGTCCAGTGCTTCATGGAGACAGCTAGTGTATTCTAACAGAGCAGTGTTTGTACTGTGTAGCTTCCTGAAATCATGTTGCTGTGGGCATTGAATATTGTATTTGGCAAGATAATCAAGGAGTCAGTTGGAAACTATTCTCTCCAGGGCCTTGAACAAAGATGAGAGGCTGGATATCAGTATATAGCTAGTCACTAGGGAGCGGTCACCATTTTTGTGGACAGCAGTGACCAGAGCTGTTTTCCATAATCCTGGGAATTGGGAGTACTGGAGGGAGTGATTAAATAATTTGGTCAGTAGGAGGGCCAGTTCATTCAGGGTTAGGGCTACCAGTTTCATGTCCACCATGTTGTTGCCCATTCTAGTTTTCCCTAGTACACATTTTACATACTTTATCATGTCTGATACTGTGACGGGCCTGAAATAGAACTGTGGATTGCAGGAGCTGCATGAGGTGGCCATGGTTGGGGTTCAACCCGTTCTTCAGAGGTGTCTGCCACATGGGAGGCATCCGGAGGTGAGGATGGCATTGAGATCAGTAAAGGCATTATTGAAAGTGTTAGCAATCTCCCCTGGATCCAGTGTGACTGCTTCATTGGTACTGAGCATTACAAGCTGGGATCTGTCATCCTTTCCCAAGAGATCTTTTAAATTCCCTCAGAATTTGTTTCCATCTCCCCAACTTTTCACTTGTTGCTCTTTAAAGTAGGCTGCCTTAACCAGCCTTATGTCCCTCGTGCATTTATTACAGGCAGCCCTGTACTTCTGTATGTCTCCTTGTGACCCAGTGGCTCTGGCCCATTGCCACAGTCTATCTCTGTTCCACATCTGTGCAAAGAGAGATGGTGTGATCCAGCCAGCACTTAAACCCCTGATCATGTTTTTTTGATGAGGGTAATTATGTTGCAAGCCATAAAGAACTGATTGATGAACTAGTCCAGGGCTATGTCGATGTCCAGGATGGAGTCTAGGAAGTTCCAATCCACCTGGGCAAGGTAGGCCTTGAATGCATCTAATTGCCCCTTCAGGAGCACCCTACTTGTGACATTTTTAGGGGGTTGCTTTGGAAGTTTATTTGTTCAAGTACATGTCACTGTGGAATGGTCACTGATGGCATCTGGAAGAACAGAGATCTCTGAGAGCCTTTCAGGGTTTGTGATCAGAATCCAGTCTAGAAGTGTGCTGGATCGAGTCTTGTACTTGGTCCTAGTGTACTCATTCACAACCTGGGTGAGGTAGAGACTTGCCACTAGGGCCTTGTGTGCTGTGCTATCTTTTGCAAGCCAGTTGGTATTGAAATCCCTCATTGCAATTGCTTCCCACTTGTGAGTTAGTTGCCTATAGTACCTGGAAAATGCTTCAAGGCCAGTTCACTGCCTGTCAGGGAGTATGTATACTGTCATGACTCATGAGGACAAGGGTCTTACAGCCCTTTCCTACCAGTAGCTTTACTGCCAAACAATTGAGGCTGCAAGTAGGATTGGCAAGCTGAATTTTATGGCCCTTTAGGTTTGACCTTAAGTATAGTGGACATGCACCCCCACACCTACCCTGTCGGTCTTGTCGATGTAAGTTGTATCCTTCCAGAGTGAGGGCAGTGTTGGGGATTTTATGGGTGAGCCAAGTTTTAGTAAGTGAGATGATGTCAGGTCTCACCTGTGCCACCCAGGCCTCAAATTCTGCAAATTTTGGCAATAAACTGCATATATTAAGTGCAGCAATTTTTACATATCCCCACTGATTTTCACTAGCCCTGCTCTGCAAGGTGGATCAGGGTTTGGGTGAACGTTGCCTGAGATGAGTAACAGGGCAAGAGTGAGTTTTTTTATAGCATTCATTTTGCGAGCAGGCTGGCACAGTTTGTTGTGATGTTTGTTGGATTGAACAAAAGTTTTGTGGGTTGGAGGACTAGGTGGGGGGAGTGACAGGCTATAGTGGAGCCCTTAGTACCAAGCGGTAGAGTCAGAAGCACACCTTGGGGGCCATTCCAGGAGTTTGGGGTATGGATTCCCCTGTTTCACAGGGGCACAGTTTTAGAGGCTGAAGCTTGACAGGAGCATTGGTTTTACAGTGGTCATCCCCCCAGGGATGGGGCAGGATTAATGCTAGCACAGCTATTGCTAATAGGTGAGATTTCACATGAGTCATATCTAGCCAGCCTTTGCTCAGCTTTGTAAGCACTTGGCCATGTGCAAGCAGGGCTGACAGTATTAGTGAATGGGATGCAGGTGTAGGTCCTTTCTGGTGTCAAGTAGGTGGAGAGAGCATTTAAGAGGCTACTGACAATGGAAGGGAGAGCGGGGGTTAGTGGGAGAGTTATTCCATAGCGGCACCGCCTACCAAACCCTGAGGGCATCCCGAATCCCATACCAGGCATCTGACCTGCGGTGTCCGTTTGGTATTCTCAGGGGCTATTAGGGGAGGGTGGCAGTCCAAGAACTCTCATAACTCTTCCAGAGTTAGAGCAGTGGAAAGAATGGGCCAGGAGTCTGTGGAGGAAAGAGAAAACAAATCAGTGGGAAGGCTGTAATACAATTCAGGCAGTGACTCAGAAACTATCAGTCTCCATCTGCTGGTGAAAATTCTGATCGCAGGTAATGTGGAGAGAGTGTAACAATAGCTACAATTGTCTGGAACAGATTGAAACAACCTAGATGTAGCCTGAGCTTGAGTGTTCTAAGAGCTACATCTGCCTGGGACCAAGTGTTACACCAGCTATATTTGCCTAGAACAGATTGCAGTAATAACTTACAGAATCACCTAGTTTAGAGTGTTACACTAATTACAAATAATTGCTTAGCCAAGAGTGATTTCAGCAATAATAAGTACAGCTAGATATTACACTACTGCAGTAAAATAGAAAGGCAACTGAGTGCATGCAAGATGCAGAGTCCTTATTTGATTTTTGTCACCAAACCCTGAGGGCATACTGAGTCCTGACCTGTGCCGTCTGTTCAGTGTTTTCAGGAACTATGAGGGGAGGGCAGCAGTCCGGGAGCCCTCATGACCCTTCCAGAGTTAGAGCAGTGCTAGGAAAGGGCCAGAAGTCTGGCGTCTGACCTGCAATATCTGTTTGGCATTCTCAGGGGCTATGAAGGAAGGGCAGCAGTCCAGGAGCCCCCACGACCCTTCCAAGCAGTAGTTAGAGCAGTGCTGGAAATGGGCCATGATTCTGGCATCTGACCTGTGGCATCTGTTTGGTGTTCTCAGGGGCTATGAGGGGAGGGTGGCAGTCCAGGAGCCCTCATGACCCTTCTAGAGTTAGAGCAGTGCATCTGATTCTTATTTATATATATATATATATATACACATACATATATTGATTCTATGGATTTTTTAATTGCTATATATTTTACGTAATCCGTGACCATACCAGAAAGCAGGCCTCAGCCTAGTGTACCTATCCAGCTAAGTAAAAAAAAATGAATGAATGAACAAATCAACAAGTCAATCAAACATTTGCACCATATGGACACCACTTAAATTTAAAAGGCAGCTGCAGCTCTATTAAAATATTTCTTGGTGCTAATATATTAAAGGATGTTTTAAAAAAGTGAAAGACACCTCTGTATTAGTTGCCACAAGTATATTTTAAGTAGCCATTGGCCACCTGGCAGCTGGATTTCTTATAACCTGGGTAAAAGTCAGAAAAGTTGTGTGCAAACCCTGTTCTCTGCATGGCAGCAAAGGATATTAAAGGTATACCATCAGGACATCACTGCAATTAAAATGGCAAATGCACATCTATTAAAAATATTTCTAGATGAACTTTATATTTCTCGATGCTTAAAGATTAATTGCTTGCTCAAAAGTAAGAATAAATGTCTTATACAAGAGACCTGGTTATTTTTCTCCTCGGGCACAATGTTCATTTGATCTAGTTTGTTTCTTAGATAAATTAATTAGAAATCAAACTGCCCTTTTTTTTATCTACAGTAATTATTTAGAACCATTCTTTGCTTCCTGAAGTCTGAGATCTAGCAGTAAAACTGACACCAGCAGCAGGATAAAGTGCATGGCTTTATTATCATAAAGAAAGATAACATGCAAAAAGCAGAACAAAGTGCAATATTTGCAATACATAAATACCCTCTATGTCCTCTCCTTCCCCTAACTGCATCTTATTTCACGCACCAAAAGCAGCTACATCCCTGTTCTCTAATATCTCTGCTTATCCCCCATCTCCTTCACTGCTAATTTACTAATTGCAATGATATGTATACTATACTATTCCAAATATGTGTATGTTATTGCCTTTCACTGTAATAAATATATGTTGTCAATAATGTTTGTACCCAATGACGTGGAACCTCTGTAAATGAGCTTCTAGCTCAAAGGTATTGTAATATGAGATGTAATAAATAAATAAATAAACAAAACAGTAAATGTCAATATTACACTTACTGTTTCTGACAGGGCACCTGCAAAACAACCAGCACGGGACAGTGACCGACTCTGCTGGTTTCGCATATTGCTTCTTCAGGAGTCCCAGATGTGAAGGGGATGTTTTAAAGTGCAGCATTTAAAGTGATCTAACAATTAAAAGACCCATTAGCTATCTAAAGTACTATACATGGTGCAAAAATTGCTTAAAGCAGCAGTGCAACAAAAAATGTCTTTCCAAAAAAAGCTAGTTCCTGCTACAGTTAAGAAAAATATTAGCATACTTGACAAATATAGTTATTTTGGTACCTCATATGCTGTGCACCATGAGACTGTCTTTATTTTTTTTATCCTAACCCTTGCAAGGTCTACAATGCTATTTCTGTGAAAACATGTGGTGTCCATCTTTTTTTCTTAAGAAAAAGCTCAGTTAAAACATTTATAAAATACTCAAATTTTGGTGGAATTACAGCTGGCCCAGTGGCACTGAGGGTTTATTTATTTCAATCTAGGATTGCAATACCTTTGAGCAGAGAACCGCTCCTTTACAAAGGTTCCACATCAGAAAGTGTGGGAGAACGTACAATGGAAGACATTGCAAGAGTCACTAGTTAAACAACTATACAATTAACGATTTTAAGCATACAATAAAGGAGTTAAGCATTCAATCAACAATATGATACTGTATAGAAATAAAATCTTGGAACAAGAAAGAAAAATAAAATTTCACTAGCATAAGTCTTGACTGAAGGGAGGACAGGTGCAGTCTAAGGTGGCTAAGTCAAACGTAATGATAAGAATTTAGGCCAGTGCAGATACGAGAGAAAGAATCAAAGTGAGAGGGGAGAAGGGGAGGGTGGAAGGCAGCATGGGTGAGGGGGGGATGGGAGAGGAAGATCAGAGTCCTGGAGGTGGGACTGAAGGAAGGTCAGAGAGAAAGGACTGGAAAGTATTAGGCTGGGGTGGAGGGGCAAACTTGAGGGGTGCCAGGGCATGGTCAGTGGAAACAGAGGGCTGTTGTCAGGAGCAGTCACAGCTACTGTTCTCTAGCAGATGTTGACAAAGTAGACTTTTGAAAGAGACCAGTTTTGGTGCAGGGGTAAGTTCAGCACTTAGGTTGTTGAACCAGAGGGGTGCCCGGTATAAGCAAGAACGCTGTCCTTGAGTAGTTCTGCATCTTGTAACTATGAGAAGCTGATGGATGGAGTTTCCGGTGTGCTGCAAGCCTGAGAATGGGCTTAAAAGGTTTACTACTCCAGAAGGCACAACTCCAAGGAGTTTTTTTTTGGCTAGCAGGCAGGTTTGATAGTGAATTCTATTGTTCAGTTGAAGCCATCCAGATTGAGCATAGAGGTCCCAAGTGTGCGTGAGGTTGGGGGAACCTATGAGCAGCCTGCAAGCTTTGTTTAGTGCTACTGCTATCCTGCAGAGGGGAGTAGCAGTTGCAGAGCTGTAAATGACAAGACTGTAGTCTATAATGGAGATGATTGAGCTATTGATTGTAGTTCTTAGGGCTTCAGATATCAGGCTACGCTTGTGTCTGTAGGAGCTCTAATCTGATATTGACTGTTCTGGCCACATTCTCTATGTGCTTAGCATAGGTTAGGGAGCAGTCCAAAGTTATGCCCAGGCATTTGAAATGATCCACTTGTTCAAAAGGAACTCCGGAACAGTTTCTGATGGTAAGAGGGGTGGATTTGTACTTGCTCCTTGCACTGCTGAACAGCATTACCTTTTTTTTTTGTAGTTCAACACCAGTTTGTGAGATCTGAACCAATCCTCAACTTACTCAAAAGCTTGTTGCGGTTAATTTTCAAGATGGGGTGGGTTATGGTGGGTAGTGTAGATGACTATGTCATCTGCATATAGGAGAATCTGTTGATTAATGGAGCGAGAAAAGTCATTAAGAAAAATGCTGAAAAGAAGGGGACCCAGAATAGATCCCTGTGGTACTCCACATCAGACAGGTAGATGTTCAGAGGTGACATTAGTGATATTTACCTGCTGGGAGCAATCAGAAAAGTAGCTTTTGAACCACTTCAAGGTTTCATTAGCAAGGCCAATGGATGATAGCTGTTGTAGAAGGAGTGACTGACTGACAGTGTTGAAAGCCTATGGTGAATCAATAAAGGCTGACCCAACAAGTTGAGGCACTGGACATCACACCTAATGCCATGTCAGTGACCTGGGTTAGGAAGTGAGCTTGTGCTGCCAGGGATCGGCCAGGGGGTGGAGGGTGAGGAGTCGATTTCGAGCAGCTGCAAGGCAGCTCTCCTCTCTGGGGAGGGACATGAGGTTTCCACAGGTTCTTGGCTGCCACCAGGTGAAGGCTAGGTGGCAGTGCCAAGCCAAGGGGGGCACCTGGCATTAGGCCAGAAGGGAGGAAGAGGCCATTACCAGAATCATGAAATGCATGTGCAACCGTGATCTGGGGCCCCGGGTAACAGGGGAGAAAAGCAGAAATACTGTGGCTCCCTGTTGCCAAGTAAGGCGCAGAGGTAATGGGGGAGTAAAAAGCTTTCTGGAAAACATTTTTTTGTGGAATTAGAAAAGTGTACCACCAAATAAAACTGGAAGTTGCCTAGAATCATTTATGGTGTAAAAAAGGTAGGGCCCAATTTCGTTGCACTACTACTTTAAAACTAACCTAAACCATCCCATGTCTAATACCATAAAAACCATCCTGTCAGCAAAAAGAGGAGATTAACTACAGTTACTACCATAGTGTGAGCATCCCATGCTGGTTGTTCTGCAGGTGTCATGTCGGAAGCAGTATGTGTACTATCGATATTTATTGTATTTATATATTGCCAATATTGCATTTTGCTCTGCACTTTGCACGCTATCTTTCTTTATGGTAATGAAGTCATGCAGTTTATCCTGCTGCTGGTGCCAGGTTTTTGAGCTGGTTCCTGTCTTTTTCTAAAGCAGGCACAGCTTTTTGTGGAGTTATGTTTTTGTTTGTGATCTAACAGTAAGCCCTTACTTAGGAAAGCAAGAATTATTAATAAGATGGGATCAAAGGTTATGAAGCTATTTTGCCCCTAATTTCCTTGTCTGCCTACCTGAAAACCCCTTTAAATCATGTCTAATTCAAATCTGTATTCCAGGATCATATGTTGAGCTCTTCTGCATGTCTACGTTATAATTAATGAATGCACGATAATTGTTTTATCTTCTTGAATACTATTATATACCTGGATCATGCCTGAAAATTGGCAATATGTGTCTAGAGCACTCACCTGGTTAACAAAAACTAACTAAATGTCAGTTACATCAATGTGACGTACAGTGGAGTTGGCCAAGATGAAATGCAGTGTCTCGAGTTACTGCATGACAAAAGGGAGTAACTGCTATTGAAATTGCCTTGTTCATTGCAGATTGCAGTATTCTACTATATATCACTGCTTAATAAACCCTAATTAACATCTTTTTAAGTTGCAATAGCTTGTTTACTATAATTTCATCAACTACTATTTAGGCCACTTAATGTAATGTGATATAAGTGTAATTGCAATGGTATGAGCCTGATTATTGACAACCGAATATTTATGTATAAAGGAGATGCAAGGAATAGTTCATTAAATTATGAGTATTATGCTTTTATGTTTTAAAGGGACACTGTCAACCCTTTTTGAATTTTATTACTTCTGGCTACAAACTCCCATTTTATGATTGCTTGCCTTCTCTAGAATTCATGGATGTTGCTGGCTGGTTTATCTGCTCCCTTTCTTAGAAGAACTAAAATGCATGTGAATTGTTTAATTATACCTGACTTTATTATGTTTCAAATCCTTTATGTACTCTTATTGCATACTTCCAGAACATTAGGAACACCACCCCTCCCAAACAGTGCAGCCACTCATGATTCAGTAGTCTCCTGTCCTCCCACTGCACTATGAGTGGCTAGGCTCTGTGGGAGGTGTTCCCAAATCCAGGAAAGATGCAGTGGGAATTGATCCAGGACTATAAACAAACAGCTTTTTGTGTTGTAACACCAGTATGGTGGACAGCCTCTTTTAAATCAGAATCAAACGATCAGCTATATCAGCAATCTTTACAGAATGTCAGCAGCCACATAATGCATTTCTTTAAATGGGAGACCACTTTGATGCCTAAAGGCATTGAAAGTGTATCTTTAATGTTACACTTCAGTGTTAAAATAGAACAGAAACTGAAGCAATTATGTAGTACACTTTAAAGGAACGCATCATTAAAATTGTTTTTCATCTTCAAGGGCCCAATGTAACATTTTAAGTTTTATTTTTATTTTGGGTATGATATCCTTATGCGCATCAAACATTTAAATCCTTAACTCCCTCAGAACTCTTCTCCACGCCTAACTTGGAGTCGACACCCTGTTCAAGCAGCTGGGGAAACAATAAGACAGGCAATGAAATGCTGTGTGAGACAATGAAGAATATAATTTTGATGATCAGAAGTTACAATTAAGTAACTTTTCTAGATGACTACGGTACAACAAGTTATGCACAGAAACATGGGAAGAATGGGGGCTGCCTCATTGGGTCTGGATTCTGAAATGCAATCTGACTGATGCCACAGAGGCACTGATCCACTTACCTGCATGTGTCTTCTCACCTTGTCTCTACTGCATAACCGCTTGTCCTGTTGGAAAAGAAATGTTATTTCTGATAGTCTGAAAGGTGCTAAATATGACATTTCTTTGAGAAATTCACTTAGAACTTGCATTTGCACCTTTCATAATGTTTCCTGTTTAGGGATCATCTGGGGATTTCATGAAGGACAGTATAATATGTTTTGCTGACAGAACTGGATTAACTGCTGCATGCCGGTGGGGATAAAAATCCAATTATTTATTATTTAGAATTTTTGCACACCAGAATATCCACATTCAGGTGAAATGCATAGTTTATAAGAAGGTCCAAGAGGGATGGTTATAGCAGCAGGGGAGACTGACAGGTATAGTCTATTCAATATCACAGTCTAAAGTGTCATCAAGTGAAATGCTGTATATTTTTACAGTATGATGCTATGGCCAATACATACAAACAGAATTTGTCAGCAGATAAGGACGGCTTGGCCCACCTAATCTGCCCATTTTTTCCTGTCTACAGTATCACTGCAGATCCTCCTTGATCTCCAGCCCATTCTCCCACCCCTTCCTTTCCCCTAAGACTCCTTTATGCCTATCCCATGCATTCTTGAACCCCACCACTGTATTGCCCCCACACCTCTGCTTTAAGGCTGTTCCAAGAATCCACTGCTCTTTCGGTGAAGAAGTATTTCCTCACATCTCTCCTGAATCTACTCCCTCTAGCTTTATATCATATCCCCTTGTTCTTAAGCACCTTTTTTCCTGAAAAATAATTCCCTCCTGTACCTTATTTACCCCCATGAGGTGCTGTATTTAAGGGTCTCTATCATATCCTCCCTTCCTCTTCGAAGGTGTACATTTTAATGTCCTTAAGTCTCTTCTTGTAGGGCTTTTAATGCAGACCCTGTATGATTTTATTTTCCCTCCTCTGGACCACCTCCACTCTGTATATGTCCTAATGGAGATGTAGTCTCCAGAACTGAACACAGTACTCTAGCTGGGGTCTTACCAGCTAGCTATACAGAGGCAACACCATCTCCCTCTTCCTCCTGGTGATACCTCTCCCTATGCACCCCAGCATTCCAATAACTTTCCTACTGCTCTTTTGCACTGCCTGGCCACCTTTAGGTAATCAGATGTGATTACCGTATAGGTCTCTTTCCTACTCAGTAGTCGTCAGTACAACCCCACCATTTTGTTCTCTGCCCCTGGGATTCTGTGCCCCAACTTCTAAGTGCATTATTTTGCACTTTTTCACATTAAAACTCAGCTGCCACACCCTTGACCACTCTCAGAGTTTTCTTAGGTCACTGCTCCTCCTTTCTACCCCCCCCCCAACCAGGGTATCCACCCTACTGCATATTTTGGTGTCATCCACAAAGAAGCATACCTTCCTTTCCAGCTCCTCTGCTTTGTTGTTTATAAAGACATTAAAGAGGACCGGCCTCAGCACTAATCCCGTAGGCACCCCACTGGTCACCCACCCTTCCTCAGAGCGAATTCCATTTACCACCACCCTTTGCCTCCTAACCCCTAACTAGTTTACCTTTGTGAGCTGTTCTGAATATAAGACTGAAGGACAAGCAAGAGACAATAAAACAAAGCAATCATTTCAAGAGACAGGCAGAGTAGGAGGAAGCTAACTAGAAGATTGGGAGACAACAGAATTTTAGGCCAGTCTCTCAGAACATTAAAGTAGATGTAGTGCTGTGCCGGTAGTCACATGAGAAGATCATGCATTTTATATTTGAAGGTTTGCAGTGTGGCAGAATCTTTGATGCTGGTGGGGAGCAAGTTACAGGTTGTTGCAAAAGCTTTCTGATTGAGGTACTTGTGTGCTCTTGATTCAAGTAGATTTTCTGATTAGGATTTCAGCTAGTAAGGCTGTGACTCAGGTTTGGATAGTCGTGGTCATGCAAATAAGATATGTAGGACCCTTAGATGTGTGATTTAATATTTATTTGTTACTGGATTATAAGAATACAAAAATACAGGTTGATGTTTATAAAGGCAGAGCATGTATATAGAAATTAGAATACTTTTAATAATAGTATCATTATTTACAAGCTAAACAATGCACATTACATCAACTTGAATTACAGTACACAGGTTCAAGGAAGCTGGGGCAATGTTAAACATCCTTACAGAATAATAATAATTCATGATTCAGACTGCATTACTTGATGGGAATTGGGAACATACTGTATTTCATAGCCCAGTGCAATGTATCCTAACTTTGAACGAACAGGGGCATTTATACAGGACCCTTTACATTAAAAGCAGTCATCATAGCTGGCCCAGTAATGTGGAAGGCTGAGGCATCTGTGCCTTACTTTCTGCTATGCCGGCGACCTGTACTCGTGGTGTGAGCAGATCGCCGGGGGTTGGCTGGGGAGGGAGAGTATCGAGCATCCAGAGGACAGCTCTTCTTTCCCAGGGAGGGGTGGGGATGGGGTCTGCTGCTTGCCTATTCCCTAGAGGTGACTGGGGATAGCACAATGGACCCACAGATGAAGGGGTAGATGCCCAGCGTGCTGTATTCAGAAGCGTGCGCAGCTTGGCCATTGGTGTCATTGCACACCACTGCACCACACTCAGGGGATGGAAAGAAAAGGGAGAAAACATCCTGACCAGTGAGATGATGCTGGCCCCTTGCAGGTGCCACACCCAGCTAGCTGGCACCTTGTAAGAGCCAGAAGGTAAATCCTGTGTATGCCAGGGTGACAGGCTGGGGGGCCGGTGGAAGGGGGTTGGTTGGGGTGGGGGGGGAGAAATACAAGATAAAAAAAAAGCAGTCACCAGCACAACCTGAAAGATACAAATCTCATACACAGGTGCATAATAGCCAGGTTCCCGTGTACACTGTGGCAATGTGGATCTACATTCTGTGGTAGGACCTCCCGCTTGCTGCAGTCAGACTATGAGCAAATATGCAGTAATTCTGCAGCAGTTCTGTGATGGGCTTTACATTCTGTTGCAATTCAAATCAGCCCCAAATGGCCACCAAAAGGCAACATGGGGCTGTTCAGCAGGTGCACAGGCAAGGCAATAGAAAGGAATTCTGGCACCATGATTTGGATTGGTAGTACAGTCTGGGGGAATTGAAGGGTTATTTATTTTTTACTACAATCTGTTTTATCCTTCCATGGCTTCCTACCCCCTGCCCAGAGCTGGTTTACCACAATGATGCTTCTGTGGATTTCTTTCCCTGCCTGCCCTCTTGCTCGAGGACCAGTACTGGCAGTATTATTTGAGTTCAAAAAAGAATGAGTCTATCAGCACTCTTAAAGTTATTTCAACAGCTTTTGCTGTGATAACTTTTTCTTCTTATTTGTTTAATGGTAGCCAAAAAAAGTCATCTTATCAGACACATTTCACTTGTGACAAACTAGTTGCAGTATTGTCCAAGCCATATAAAATATTAGAAAATCACATTACCAGTTACTAGAGGGTCCCCTTTCTTCATAGCTCAGTTGCCTAATTCCTTTTATTCAGGAGTCCCTTCATTTGGATTTGTGGACACCCTTCACAAAGGTATTTGTCCTTACTCAAACATGGTCCTTCGTTTTTTATTATGTTAAAACATGTGAAGATATGCTGAGTGCTGTTCACTTCAACGTATCCCTTCCAGGGTAACAGGCAGCTCCTAGGCTGCCAGTGTGCTGCTCCTGCTACGTTAATTTGCATCCAATGTTTTCTGCTGTAGATTGTTAGGTCCAACGTTTCTGCATGCTTAAGCTTCAGAGCTCAAGGCCCCATCACCAGAGAGAAGGGTGTCCACAAAACCAAATGAAGGGACTCCCAAATAAAAGGAATTAGGCAATTGAGCCACAAAGAAATGGGACCCTCTAGTAACTGATAATGTGATTTTCTGATATTTTATATGGCCGGGACAATACTGCAACTAAGTTTGCCACAAGTGAAATATGTCTGATAAGTTGACTATTTTTGACTGACTTTAAATAAATAAAAGGAAAAAAGTATCACCACAAAAACTGTTGGAATAACTTTGTTTAAGAGTGCAGTTAGACTCATTCTTTTTTTAACACAAATAATACTATGTTTACCTTGCTATCAAGCACCTTTACGACTCTACCCACAAATCTAATGTAGTAGGATTTTTTGAGCACAAGCACTGCATTTTTTCACCAGTATTGGTAGGTTGCAAAGCAATGCTGTTTCAACGGCTCCCTTCCTCCCTCCCACTCACTTGATTAAGGCCTGGTGGTACCAGTTTGTGCTGTAATGCTGCTCCACAGTTTGTGCTGTAATGCTGCTCTACAGTTTGTGCTGTAATGCTGCGCCAGAGTTTGTGCTGTAATGCTGCTCCACAGTTTGTGCTGTAATGCTGCTCCACAGTTTGTGCCGTAATGCTGCTCCACAGTTTGTGCTGTAATGCTGCTCCACAGTTTGTGCTGTAATGCTGCTCCCGCTGATTTCTCTTGCTCACCCACTTTAGCACTGGTGATGCCATTTGTGTCAATTTCACCTGGCTTCCACAGCTCTTTCTTTCCTACCATTTAGGGATTTAGTGCAGGCTAGAGACAGCTGGATCAGTTTACCTTATTTATTTGGTTCTTGTTATAAGTACACTAGACAATTGAATGCCTATTTGCAGGTATGACTTGGGAGGGTACAAAACAGAGGCAGAAAAGCAAAACATGACAATTACAGGTATTGGACAGAATCAAAATACAAGCAACAGTCAAAAGTGAGAAACATGAAACTGGCGGTTCAACAAATTAAACAAAAAATAATATAAGTATAGACATAAATTAACTCAGACTTAAGCAGGCTAGCAATGTTATGTAAAAGGACAGGTCCACAAAGTGTCACACTTTGTGTTTTTGCAATAATTACTAATACTTGTTAATTCTCCCAGCTCCCCACTGCTTCCTTTTCCCTCCGTTCCAGGAATCATCACACTTTTGGCACTCCTCACCCGCTCCTGTGCTGAGCAATCTGCCTTCCCTAATCTACTTCCCTCAGTCTGGAACCAACTCTCCTCCTCCCTCCCTCCCTCCCTTCCCATCCCTGGTTCCTCAGGCACCAGTTGAAACTTCAACCCCTCCCCACCTGTCCCTGCTACCCCTTCTCCTGATACCTCCATGACTGCACCTTAATCATCTTGGTAAGCAGCCAGCTGGGTCCCCGCTCTTGCCATGGCTTCACTTCTATACCATTACAGTTTTCTTCCTCCATTATGAGATTGGTCAATAAGTTGCCCCTCAGGTCAATTGCCTGTTGTCAGTATTGTTCTTGTTAACCAGGTATTGCTGCCACTTCTGAATATTCACTTGTTAGGCATTCTTATTGAGCTGTACTGCACTTTATTCTCTGCACATACAACTTTTTTGTATTAATTCTAATTTTGTACTCATTGTTTACCAAATCTTGTTCAAATGTTTTGCTATTACTGTATGTGTTGTGCTGCTGTTCTTCCACTGTTCCCCTCCCCTGGGTCACACCTTGAAATCAGCCTTGGCTCAGTGTGCCTCTCCCAGTCACCAATTTTCAAATGAATAAATAAAATTCCACAACTTTGCAACTGACAAATTGAATCAACAATATTTTTTCTTGAAGCAGACCTACTGAAGTTTCCATAGTGGTTGTAGTGGCTATGATGGACTCTGTTTGACACAGTGTTCTGTGGTTTGCCTTAATTTATTAGTTTTAAATGGAAGATATGTATATTTGTTTTTCAATGTTTTATATATTTATAAGTGCACAGCACTTTGATACCTGGTGAACAGCGCTTTAGAAATACAGCTTATTATTATCATTATTATTATAATGGTCATAAGCTTCATTTCTGAGTGCCGGCGGGTTGGAAAGTGGTTGCCCCATTGATCATTGCAACCTATGGGGAAGGATGTATAATGCACCCACCAGCAAACTCACACTGATGCTATTTAAGCCTGCTCACAACCATTCTAGCAGTTTAGTCAAGGGTTGTCATTGGCCATCTTTACTGCACCAAACATGTTGCGGCAGAGGCTTATTTCTGCTGCAGGACCGTGTTTCTGCTGCTGTTGCTGCAAAAGCAGAATCACACAAAACACAAGGTTCTGTGGGAACAGCACACATATTGCAGAGATTGTGGTTTATTGAGTATAGTTAGACAAAGGTCTTTACCACCCAGGGAATAAAACTTGAATTAAAGGGCTCATTCTTGCACATGTGCCTTGCCCATGTCTATCGGTTTCACATTATGTCTTATGTATTTGCTTTTTATGTCAAATAAGCCTATTCAATCTGTCCTCTGGTTCAGTTGTTTTTTTGAAATAATTTTCGCACCACTCTCCTTTCCTTTACTGAAACGTGTTCCATACTAATACCTGCTCAGTCAGCATGTCATTGTCTATTATTTTCAAAGCTCTTTTCTAAAATGCCTCTAATTATTTATGATTACAAGCTCCTAGGCCAGAGTGGCAAACAAGGTAATTTGGGTCTAATTAGGGTCTTAAATACCAAAAACAGTTTTGTACAATTGAAACCTGCTCTTTTTAACTTGTTTTTGCTTTATTTAGTTGTTTGGCCTTAGACCTGCCACCGCAACTCACAATTGAGTGTACTGTTGTAGACCCCTCAGCCCTGTTTGCACCCCCCACCATCATAGCCAGTGGGGATCCACACAGAGCAAGGCCTGAGGCTACTGGCTACTGTGATTCAGATAGCTCGAGGCACATACTGTAGGTAGGCTTTAATCCCTGGTTTCTTTTGCAGTCCTGTCCACATCCCTATCAGCACTGAGGCACAGTCCCTGCAGACCACACATGCATGCAGTGTCCCCCTTTGGAGGAGGCAAGCTCCCTGGCCCACCACAGGGGTCACTACAGTGGCAGAATCTTGGCACCATCCCTCCCTTATTGGGAGCACTGCCACATGATATTAACCCCCCCAATGACCTAGCTGTCAGTCTGTTCCCAAACCTTGGTCGCTGTCATGGGAGCATGACACACTACCCAGTGGGCCATTAGGCAGCCCACTTTTTTTAACAAGTATACTTTTTTGAATTTCATATAAGTACAACACAGTTACAATGACATACTACATACATTGAAATACACCCCTTCATCCTTGCATTTGTTTGTAAAGGCAGTACATAATTCATTCATAGGTAGCATATAATCAGTGGACATATGTTGGTTTAAATATTTCCTGTTCCTGTACCATTGGGTTCCCCCAGCACTTTTGTAATGATTGGTGTTGGTGTCTCATTGAGACTAGCATTCGTGCAAGTCTCAGTTTTTGCAGTGTCTCCTGGTGCCACTCCACTGGTGTGGGGATATCTGTACCCATCCCTTTTGAATGATTTTCTTAATAATCATTGTTATTGGATGGCCCACTTTTAACATGCTTTAAAAAGAAGACACTTTCATTTGCCTTCACCCTGATGTGCTCAACATGAATGCTCCAGGTCAAATCAATTGCTAGGGGGATAGAGCTGGGGGCAGGAAGGGAGGGGGAGAGGAAGGTTAGAAGCCTACCCGGCACCACTGCTCGGAGGGATGGGGAGCAGATCCTGAGGATCACCAGGGAAGCAGGACAGGAGGGAGAGCTGGATGTCATGGTCCACCTCGGGACCAATGACTTAGCTAGGGACAAGGCTAGGATAGTACAGTACAGGAAGAGTTCAGGGAGTTGGGGAGGGGTCTTAGGCAGGTAGCACACTCAGTTTCCTTTTCTGAGGTGCTATCTGTCTATGACAGAGGGAAGAATAGGGTACTCCATATGAGGAGCTTTAACACATGGCTGAGGGACTATTGCAGAGAGGAGGGGTTTGGCTACATTGGGGATTGGGGTCTCAATTAGAGGGATACAGGCCTGTACAGAGGAGATGGCTGGCATCCATCCAGGAGGGGAACCACAGTCCTCAATGAACCATTTAAATGTTACATTGATGGGCATTTAAACTAGCCGAGGGGGTGGAGGAAGGAAATAAGACATAAACTGTCCCTCCCCAATCTGAAGTAGGCAGTATGGGAGGCCAAATGGAAAATATCCCCAAGGGTACCCAACAAAAAAGAAAACAAAATGGTAGAAGTGAAGAAAGATAGGACTGAGAGCAGAGGGGGTAAGGAGAGATGGCAAAAGGGGGCAGTGGATGATGACAAACAGGGTGGCTGGACATTCTGAAAGGCCATATGTGCAAATACTCAAAGTCTGAGATACAAAATACCAGACCTAGAGACCATCATGGCAGAGGCTGACCTAGATATTGTGGCTATTACCGAGTCATGATGCAATGAGAACCATAACTGGGATATAGCCATACCAGGCTACACTCTGTTCAGAAAGGACAAGGTGGAAAAGAATGACAGTGGGTGAGTGGCTTTTTATGTGAGGGATAGCATGAAGGCTACCGAGATCCAGGGAAATCAAGAGGGGGTGGAGGTACTGTGGGTCACCCTGGAAACAGGGAGGGAGGGAGCCGCTATCCACACTGGCGTGATCTACGGTCCCCCAAAGTGGGTAGGGGTGGTCAAGATTCTAGTGGAAGCCATCCAGAAGATGGCAAATAAGGGGGAAATTCTGCTGGTGGGGGAATTCAATCTGCTGCATATAGATTGGAGCATCCCAACTGCAGCTTCAGCTAGGAGCAGAGACATCGTGGACTCCCTGCAGGGGGCATTCCTCAGGCAACTAGTAAAATTGCCCACTCATGAGGGGTCAGTACTGGACCTTGTACTTATCAGTGAGGACAGTGTTGCAGAGGTCACAGTGGGTGGCCCCTGGAGACCAGTGAGCACCGTACAGTGTGGTTCAATGTAAGTACTGAGGCAGAATCAAATCACACAAAGGCAAGGAAGGGTCCTGGACTTCAAGAGAGCTGATTTAAAAAAGATGGGAGAATGCCTCAGGGATGCTCTGTTGGTGGGGGTACTTGGGGGAGTGGAGAAACAGTGGGCAAATCTAAAAGGAGGGATAGAGAAGGCAAATCCTAAGTCACTCTCACACAGTGGTCTAGCTCCTCTGCTCAGTTACCTGACAATTTATCACTGGAAGCAGCAATGAATTCAATTAAAAATTGTAGGCTTGCTGAACACCAGGCTTTGCTGCATTGCCTTTCACAGGCTGCACACAGGGCCACATCCTGGACCATACTCTGAAAACTTGCTGCACTATAGTGCTTCCTTGACTTCTTGAGACGAACCAACACCACCTCCTCGCCATGTGGAAGTGGACTCTAGATCAGCCATCACACCGTAATTAATTTTAAATGAAATACCCAGCAAAACATTTTGTAAAAAATTCCACCATCCTGGTGGCGCTGAGGCACTGGACACCACACCTCGCACTGTGCTGGTGACCCGGGTTCAGGAACAAGCCCGGATTGTTGGTGGTTGACTGCAGGGGAGGGCGAGGAGCAAGATTGAGCTGCTGCAAGGCAACTCTCTCCCCCTGGAAGGGACTTGGGGCTCCCTGGCCATTGACTGCCACCAGGTGGAGGATGAATGGCAGCCCTGACCAGAGGGAGCTCCGGCAATAGCTAAGGCGAGGGTTCTAAGGGTCTGAGTTGGCTTCACAGGGTGTGCATGCACCTCCACGCATGCACGATGCCTGTGTGCTAGGGTCCTGGAAACGGGGAGAAAAAAAGGGAAAAAAAATCTGAAAAACTATATATAAAAAACCAAAACAAATTCCAGCTTTGAGCTAGTTCTAAGTCTCCTGGTCCTTGAATCTGCTGCTGTGCCCACTCCAGTACATCTGCATGCACAGGAGGACCAGAAGGACATCCACAACTGTGCACTTTGACAAGGTGGGCCGGCGGCTGGGAACGAGCATGCTCACTTGAGCAGGCGTTCAGTGAAGACTTTTTTAGTGTGCAGGCACTGAGGGCAAGAGAGCAATTTAGCGGGTCTGCCTCAGAGTGTCTGGGTTAGTGGATTTGTTCATGACTTTTTGGGTCTGACCCACGAAATGTGGGTCACTTGGGAGGTATGGAGAGGTGTATCAGGAAAAATAGAGGGAGACAAGGAAAGCTATTAGGAGCACAAAGGCACAGATGGAGGAGAAAATAGCCCAGGCAGTGCATAAAGTGGACAAGGTATTTTTC
The DNA here is from genome assembly GCA_016271365.2 of Neoceratodus forsteri. Taxonomy (NCBI): domain Eukaryota; kingdom Metazoa; phylum Chordata; order Ceratodontiformes; family Ceratodontidae; genus Neoceratodus; species Neoceratodus forsteri. The sequence continues at coordinate 1,087,216,618 of CM057449.1, read as the reverse complement.
AGGTATGTAAGTAAAAAGAAAAAGACCAGGGGAGGGATAGTAAGGCTTAAGAAGGCAGGAAGGGATTGTGTGGAGGGGACAGGAAAAGTGGACATCTTGAACAAGTACTTTTGTTCAGTGTTTACAGAGGAAAGCAAAGGAGAGGGACCACAGATAAGGGCCAGGAGCATAGAAGGAAGGGAGGTAGACACTAGTCCAAGAGCATATATGAAAACAAGTCACTTGAGGATGTTGAGGCCAGCTGAATAACTCTAAATACATCATTGAACCTGGTCACAGCACAATGTACAAGGATGATCAGCAAAACCAAAAGAAGAAATAAACCTGTATGGTTTTCAAAAAAAGTGGCATCACAAGTTAAGGAAAAGAAAAAAGTGTTCAGAAAATATAAGTGTAACCCTCCTGTTACCCGGGGTTACTATAATCCCAGTAAGACCTAGTGTTAGGCAGGGAAGGCAGCTTGTGAAACTCCAGTTAAATGGGTTTGACAATGTCTCACTCTGTTCCCAGTCTCAGCTGAGACTGAGGGATGACATCCCCATAGAACTTTCGCAGCTGCATAAGCCACACTGGAATGTTACAGTTGGAGGTTAGCATAGAACGTTGGGGATTTTGAATTCAGTCTGTGTGCAGTCTTGGTGAGAGACAGTAGTACAGCTGTCTGTGTGCAGGATCTCAGAGCTTTAAGCTCTGTTTTAGAGCTACTGATTAGGAAGGTGTGTGTTTCCACTGTAAGAGGAACACAGAAACTGGTAGTTGAAGTGGTGGAGACCGCTGTTGCTGGTCCAAGTGCCCCATCCCTAAGGGGATGGGGGGAAAGGTTTGCCTGTTTTCCAGGGGCAACCCTCCTGGTTCTGGCTAAGGGAAGAAGCTGCCTGCTCAAGTTGTGCTGTGGCACCAAAAGCTCTGAGAGAAAAATTCCTGTGGAGAAATCGCCTGTGGGGCACCTGCAACCAAAGGGTGAGTTCGCTCTGAAAGAGGACCAAGTGTTTTTTCACCTTAACAGAAGGGAAATAAAGGGACTGTTACTGTGGGGTCATGAAAAGACAGCCAAGTACAGTTTTAAAGTGGGGATTGGACTGCTTAATCAGTGAAGGGGCATAGAGCAATGGGCTATGCCAATTAAAAGTATGTTCAAGTCCAGCACAAAGGGGAAGCAAGACAAGTAGATGGAATTTGACATACATTTAGCAAGAATCTACATTGCCAAGCTTTACAGTATGAGGTGTTTATTGTCTAGAGAAATGGCCGGGTATGAATTGTGGGAGCGAGAGGTGGGAGACCCCCCATCAGTAGTAACCAAATTCACCTCTACGGATTTGCTCTGAGGCACTTTTTACTTTCTCTCAGGTACTTGGCCAGTGCCTGAGGAAAGTACCCAGACGTGGAATTAAAAGGAGAATTCCCTGATAGAGATGAGGTGCTCTTAGGTGGTTTAGGGAGCCACCAGAAAATGTTTCCATGTCATATGGAAGGTGTCCAAGTGGCTGGCAAGGGAGCCAAGCCTGAGAAATCCCAGAACAGTGTACAAGTTCGGGCTGTGTACCCAAAGCAGCATGCTAGTCCGGGCTGTGTGCCCAGTGAGTTCAGAGCCTGAGGTCTAAAGTGTTGAGGAAGTGTTCTTGGTTCTTTTAATCTGCATTACCAGGAGTGTAGCACCGTGGGGGTCCATCTATGCTTTGTTTATTCTGTTTGGATGTGAATAAAAAGCCACACTTTAGAATCTCACTTCTGGTATTGGATTACAGTTATTGCTTCCTGTGTTTGGAATTACTTGGGTGCCCCTGGGCAGAGTAGCCAAACCTAGCCTTTGTGCCGAGTGACCTATTCCTCCCCAAACCCAGCCCACCTGGTATTGCTGTCAGAAACAAACAGTAGACCAAAAGGGCGTTACATAAGGCAACAAAGAATGACGGTGATAGGGAGGAATATACAATGAAGCTCAAAGAGGCAAGTAAGGCAATCAGAGTGGCAAAGGCACAAACGAAGGAGAGAATTGCCAAAGAAATAAACAGGGGCCACAAAACCTTCTATAGATACATAAGAGAAAAAAGAAACAGCCGGGGGAAAGTTAGACTAAAAATAAAAGAAGATCAAGTAGAAGAGCACACCAAGAAAGTGCAAGTTTTGAACGAAAACGTTTGCTCCTTCTTTACAAGAGAAGCTGATGGAAACGGGCTGACACTGGGAAGTAAGACACATCAGAATAAGGAAGTGGACACTAGCCCCATCACCGAAGAGAAAATCCTCAAGAAACTAAATAAGTTAAAAACTGATAAAACCATGGGATCGGCAGAATCTATCCTCAAATTTTAAAGGAATTCAGGGAGGAACTTGCTTCTCCTCTAGCTGATCTTACTGGGGAGCAGAAAGGTCCAAGAGGACTGAAGGAGTGCCACCGTGTTATCCTTACATAAGAGTGATAGTAAGGAAGAGGCAGGGAACTACCACCCTGTAACCCTCACTTCCATTGTCAGAAAAATTATGGAATCAATTCTAAAGGAGGAGATAGTAGCTTACCAGGAGTCCAGTGGAAAACTTGACCCAAAGCAGCATGGCTTCACTACAGAATGGTCATGTCAGACTAACATGATAGACTTCTCTAACTGGGTAATACAAATTGTGAACCAAGGTGGGACGGTTGATGTTGTATATCTGGACTTCAGCAAAGCCTTCAACTCCGTTCCCCTCAGGAGGCTCACAAACAAGCTGGATTATAAAATGGCAAGAAAAGATCTAGAACTCTCATTGGTCAAGACAGATCAGATGACTGTACATCAATTCTCTGTATACGCACAGTCATCCTGGTCCTAAACCACATTACACAATGAGCAGATCAGTACTCCTACAACCAGAATTATCTTCCATCAGTCTCCCTACAACCAGAACTTATCTTCCACCACAAACATGGCCGCTACCTTTACACTGTAGAAACCTTCAACTAGGCCTTAAAATTAAAATAATCTTAAATATAAAATAAAACAAATTAATTAAATGTTGTTTACCAGACCGTCACACTCTCCTTACACACATGAACACATTAGAAACATGAAGTACTGTTTATAGTTTTCATTACAACTGTTTGTTTGCTAACAGTTAAAAATCCCCTTTCTATCTTTACCTGCTCATCAGGAAAATCTATTCTGCTTTCCCTGACAAGTAAGATAATTGAGTCTCTGGCTCTAAAACAGACCTTTGCTGTCTGTGTGTACAGTATGTTAGTAGAGGAACATTCTGCTAGTAGAACTGAGCAGAATTGTGAATCCCTGTATTCCTTGGTAAACATTCTATGATAAACATTCCATTTCTTGAATGTGGAGAAACAGAGGGGAAAAAACAGAATGAAGAAAGTAAGCAATAATACTATATAAACAAAGAGAAAAGGTGGTAAATGACTCACCCTGCTGTTTATCTTTTAGGACAGAGTGAGCAGTTCATGATAGTGAGAGCACCTAGGATCTGGAATAAATTGACAGTAGAAATAATTGTCAGTAGTAATATTGAAAGGTTTAAGAAAGAGTTAGATACTTTCCTAATTAATAATAAGATATTGGGGTACTCTTAAATTATGGTGAGCATATGGACTTTGTCTTTTAAAGCTCTGTATAACTATGAAACCTATGAAACCTATACTGTAAGTGAGTGTGGCAGTTTTGAACCACGCTCATGCTTACAGCACTGGGGAACTGAGAAGCCTCTGTTATGGCTTCCTTATAGTTTTGTCTACAGAGTGAGGAGAATGAAATAAAATAATGGGGCTAGGTGTCATACTTAGAATGAGAAAAACAACATTTGTGAATTGTAGCTGGCAGGGGAATATGAAGCTTAAGTGGGCAGGGAGGCACACACTGTATAACACTACTTTAATCTAGCACCAATAGGCGGAAGGACTATTTTATGTTAAAAGCACAGATTCACTTACATTTTTACTTATTTAAAAATGTGTTTCAAAATAAAAAAGACTGCTTTCAAAAATAAAGGGCCATTTTAAAAGTGCAGTAAGACACTCCGGGGTTATGCATTACGGTGTGATAACTGCACTCCTAGGGATGACCGGCACTCGGCCTTTGGCCTCGTGCATAACTAGGCCTCTAGGAGTGCAGTTATCACACCGTAATGCATACCCCATCGTGTCTTATTGCTTATGTATATAGAGGTAGGAGATAAAACTGTCATTTGGGTAAGGAACTGGCTTCACGGGAGAACTCAGACTGTAATGGTGAATGGAACACTGTCACAGTAGGGTAAGGTGACCAGTGGAGTTCCACAGGGATTGGTGCTGGGACCATTCCTCTTCAACATATTCATCAGCGACATTGCATATGGATTGCAGGGGAAGGTGTGCCTGTTTGCAGGTGACACTAAAGTCTGCAATGAGGTAGGCACACGGGAAGGTGCCTCAGGGATGGAATCTGATCTAAAGAAACTAGAAGTCTGGTCCCGAACTTGGCAGTTGAAGTTCAGTGCCAAGAAATGTAAGGTCATGCACCTTGGAAAAAGAAACCCAGAAAGAGTTTACACTCTAGGAGGAGAACAACTAGCTGTCACGAACCTATAAAGAGACCTTGGGGTCGTGGTTTCCAATGACCTCAAGGTAGGAGCAGTTTGGAGCAAATGGATAAAGTCTGGATTAAGCTGGGGTTTACTTTCAGCTTCATGCACTCTGTTCACTGTGCAGGGATTTGAAACGTGATTCCCCACAAGCACTACACACATTTATATGTAAAAGGAAAGTACAGTACTATACCAGGCAGGCTGCTTCTCTATCCCGATCGTAATTACTGCACAGTACCCGGGAGAACACATAGCAGGTTCAGTTCCTGACAGACTGAGCGCTATTCAGCAATTTCTCCAGTCTTCTACAGGGTGAACCTGGTTTCTACTCTTCAGATCTCCTTTATTCTCTTCGCAGGTCGGATTCAGTCTGAACAAGCGCTTGCACAAGCTGCAGACCGAAACTTGGGGCCTTACATGCGTTTTCCGCGCTGAACTACACACCGAAGAAGCACAGGGCTCCTTGACTCTTCACTGCCAAAGCTAAACTGAAACTCCAGAAGACAAAACCAGGCACTTCCTTTGAGTTCCTCCCAGTTCTTGGCTGGTTTGGTTGTCACTCACAATAAACTCCCCCAGTTGGTGGAAAAAGGCGCCGAGGTCAAAACTACATTTCCCAGAGTCACTGCCCATACAATCCTCTTGTGGCTGGCTCAGCTTAAGAGTCCAAGTTCTGATTTGCCAGCAGCAGGCTCCACTTAAAAGATCCCTACACTGATTGGTCCAATTCAGCAGTTCAGGACCAACATGAGGGAGACAGTCCTGGCTAAAAGAAAGCAGGTTAAAGCAAACTGCACTTTCATTATTATTTTAACAGGCTACAAGCAAACAATTACATCTTCTGAAAGAGCTCCCTCTGCCCATATAGTGACTGCAGGATGGAGTGATTTGCTCAGTGGCCCATATGGGGGACTCGAGCAGGGAAACACATAGACCTCCCATTTCAAAGTAATTATCTGCAGTTTGGCAGCTCTTAAAGTGACAGTACATGGAGGCATTAGGCACTCTCACTCAATTATTTTTAAATTGGCTGAAATACAGAACGCCAGCCTGGCGGAGGGCATTTGGGCTCACCCAAAGAAGGCTTTTTAGTGACCCCCATTCGTGGGGGGGGGGGTTACACCCTTCCTGGCCTGGAAAGAACTTGGCGTCCACATCAAGTAAGTACCCCCGTAAACTTTAATACAACCATATACATTTACATCACTATCACATTAGACTCATACATGTAATCATCAGTCAATATATAACACTTTACCAGAAACACATTTTTGAAACTTTGCAGTACATCACTCTTTACACAGTATTACACACACATTGTACCATAACTCAGGTTATTACCTCTTGTACATGGAACCTGAAGAGAGGGGGCCCTTCCCTATCAGCTACCTTGGGGCTGGATGGGGCAGAGCCACCATATTAGAGAGGCAACACAAGTAACTTGGAGTTAGCACTGATGGTCAGTTTGGGCAATGAGCTCGGGACACACACTCCTTTATGGACAACATTGAGAGGCAAGTCCACAGGCCTCCCCGGGGAATCATAGCTGAGGTGCACCACAGGCTTTACAGCTCGACCAGTCTTTCTAGGGGGAACTTTTACAGTCTCTGCACTCTGAGCCTCATTTTCAGCATTGTCCTCACTTGTCAGGGGAGTCTCCATTGGGATAGAGAGGCTAGGACTTGGGGCACTTTCAGCTCCAGGAGTTACAATCTCTGAGTCCACAGCACTTGGCTCACATGGAGAGCTTTTGGGCACTGGTAGTGGACCATCAGGCCTCTAAAAATACTCTTCTTGTTCTGGTATGTCACCAGTCTATTCCAGTCCATCATTTTCCTCCTCTGAAATCTCAAACAGTTCAACCATACACAATGATTCCATATCATCTGACTTGATGCTTTGCACTTCACTTTCTGGGAGCATTGGCTCCATGGACAAAGCTGGGGGCTTAGACAGTCCAGAAGGCCCAGCTTCATCTCCAGTATTGACTAGGGGATTGCCCCGAAACAATTGACTCAGTTCATAAGAATGGTAGTATTCAAAGCCACACTCACTTTCCTCTGACATGGGCTGACAGTCATGTTTGATCGAGACCTGTGGAGGGGAACACTTTAACTCAGCTTCTGTAGACGTTGACTTTCTTGACTTTTTCTTAGCAGCAGCTCTACTCACTGGTCCAGAGGGGACATTTTCTGGGGGCTCAGACTCAATCAAGTTTTGTCCAATGGGCAGTAAATGATTTCTATGCATTGTTTTAACATCTTTTGAATTATTCTCAGGCCTTACTTTGTACACAGGCAGATCATCTAGTTTGCCCACTACAATGTGAGGGAGATGGTGCCAGCTGTCAGCAATCTTATGTTTACCATGCAGTCCCAGATTTCTTAGCAATACGCGGTCTCCCTCCTGGAGTTCTTGTGCTTTCACCTTTTTATCATACCTTTCTTTGTTGGCCAGATTTCTTTCGGCAGCCATGGTTTGAGCCAGTTGGTATGCATGATTTAGCTGGGCCTTTAACTTTTGCACATACTGTAAGTAGTTGTCAGCTTTCACCCCATCAGGAGAGACTCCAAAACATACATCTACCGGAAGTTGAGCTTCTCTTCCAAACATCAGGTGGTAGGGGGAGAACCCAGTGGCATCACTTTTGGTGCAGTTGCAGGCGTGTACCAGGGTGCTAATTTATTGGCTCCATCTAGGCTTATCCTTTGGGTGGAGGGTGCCTAGCATATCTAGCAAAGTGCGGTTGAAACGTTCAGGCTGTGGGTCCCCCTGGGGGTGGTAAGGGGTGGTCCTGGACTTTCGCACTCCCCACAGAGAAAGCATCTCTTTGATCAGACAACTCTCAAAGTCTCTCCCTTGATCAGAATGGATTCTTTGTGGAGCCCCATAGTGAACAAAAAGTTTTCTACAAGTACTTTGGCCACAGTGGATGCTTTCTGGTCTTTGGTGGGGAAAGCTTGGGCATATCTCGTAAAATGGTCAGTGACCACCAGCACATTACTAATATTTCTTTGATCTGACTCCAGACTCAGAAAATCAATACAGACCAGCTCCATGGGTGCACTGGTGGTGATGTTAACAAGGGGGGCAGCCCTCTGGGGCAAAGCTTTCCTCTGTAAGCATTGACTACATGTTCGAATGTGTTGCTCCACATCAACCCCCATCTTAGGCCAATAGAATCTAGATCTCACCAAGTCAAGCATTCTGTCTATACCAAGGTGCCCCATGTGATTGTGTAAGGACCTCAGTACTGAGTCTCGAAAGGCAGTGGGCAACACTAGTTGTTGTTTGTCTACTTGTCCCCCCCTTCTACTGTTTTTCTGTATAACAGTCTATTGGCCATTTTTAACTTGGGACCTTCTTTATATAACAATGCAGTTCTTAAATCAGTGGAACGTAATTTTGTCACATCTTTCCCTGCATAGTGGGCTTCTAAAGCTGATTTGATCATGGGATCGCGGGATTGAGCCTGCTGAATACTGTCATTGTCCAGCTGAGGCAGTGCACCAATGTCTATTGCAGAAAAGTGGCAATAAGCAGCAGGTATGCAATTCTCAGAGGGTTCCAGACAATCCACCATATAGTCCACTGCGTCCGTGGACATTTGTTCCTCCCTGTCAAACTTCTGGCAGAGTGCTCGAATATCAGGTTCTGACAGTCTGACCCAGTCATTCTGGGGAACAGGCCTCCGGGAGAGAGCATCAGCATCTATGTGGTTCAGGCTTGCTCTGTATTCAATAGCATAGTCATATGTAGATAATGCAGAAAGCCACCTATGGCCAGTGGCATCCGACTTAGCTGAAGTCTGCACATAGGTCAAAGGATTATTGTCCGTTTTTACTAGTATCTTAGCCCCATACAAGTATTCGTGGAATTGATCAACAATGGCCCACTTCAAAGCTAGGAACTCTAACTTGTGCACAGGATAGTTCTTTTCGGATGGGGTCAGGCTTCTACTGGCAAAGGCCACTGGTCTCAGGCCATTCTCGTGCTCCTGATACAACACAGCCCCCAACCCTTGCAAGCTAGCATCAGTGTGCAGGACATAAGGTTTTGTTGGATCAGCATAGGCCAACACTGGAGCATGGGTAAGCTGATATATGATCTCATGAAAAGCAGTCTCACAATCAGGAGTCCAGCAGGCTCCAAATACTTCACTTGGATGAAAATACACTCTTTCAGTCTCGTGGGACACTGACTTTTTGTATCTTTTGTGGGTTGGGGAATACCCTTGAGTAAGGTTAAGTAAAGGGCAGATCACTCTTGAATAGTCCTGGATGAAATGCCGATAATAACCACAGAATCCCAAGAATTTTTGCAGTTCTTTTAGAGTTTTGGGCTGTGGCCAGGTGGTCAAGGCCTCAACTTTACTTGGGTCGGTCTCTATTCCCTCGGTGGATACTATGTGTCCCACATACTTTATTGATGTTTGAAAAAATTGACACTTATCAATGGACAGTTTACGGCCAAAGTCTTCCAGTCGGTCCAGCACCTTGAATAATCTGCTCTCGTGTTCCTCCAGTGAGCTGCCAAACACAATAACATCATCTAGGTGTATACCAGGCACTCTAGTAAGTTCATGTCCCCCACTGCACGCTCCATCAATCTTTGAAAAGTGATGGGGGTGCCTGTAATCCCTTGAGGCATCCTCATGAATTCATAGAAGCCAAGTGGACAGATAAAGGCTGTCTTCTCATGGTCCTCGGGGGCCATCGGGATCTGGTAGTACCCACTGTGGAGATCCAGCACAGAGAACCACTTGCTCCCATTTAGACAGTCCAAAGCATCCTGAATGCGGGGCATAGTGTACTGATCAGGGATAGTCCACCGGTTTAAAGTGCGATAATCCAAGCACATCCTTACTGTCCCATTCTTTTTTCTCACTGCCACAATGGGGGAAGCATAGGGGCTTCTGGATTCGTGTATTACACCAGCAGCTAGCATCTCTTGCAGATGCCGTTTTACATCATCTATGTCAGCAGGTGCCAGGCATCGAGACCTCTCATGAAATGGCCTTTCATCCTGCAGCCGGATATGGTGCTCAGCTCCTTGCATGCATCCTACATCCCATTCCTTTAAAGAAAACACCTGGTCTCTCTGGGCAAGCTTCTCACTGATCATCACTTTCCATTCAGCTGGCAACGGGGAGTCACTGAAATCAAACAAGTCAGGTGTTATTCTGTCATTCTTCCCTGAACTCTTGCTAGTGGGTAGCACTGCAGTGTCTGCACAATGCACATTAGCCAGGGTGCAACCTCTATTTACTCGAATCTCTCTGTCAGACACATTATGAACTTGAACCATTACCCTTCTGGCATAAGCATGGGCTCTAGCAGGCAAAATACTAGGCTTGACCAGCAGTCCCTCTGGCAATTTTCCATCACCTGGTGCATCCAACATTAATATTTTATTCTTGACATCCTTTCTGATACAGACCTCTCCCTGTAAGGTACACTGGGCATTTGGTGCCAGGATCAGAGACTTAGGATCCTTCTTCCAGACAATTCCAACCGGTTCCTCTGGTTTTACTTTTTCAACATCTCTCTGTGCCTCATAGGCCTTCTTAATCAAGGCCGTAATTCTTAAAGCTCTACCAGCCCTTGACCCCTGTTTTTCATAACACAACTGTGCCAGCCGTCTAAACATATGTGCATTAGTCCCAATTAGTAGAGGAACCTGTAGTGATAGTATAATATGTTGATTATTGTCACTCCATTTTGTATGCTATTTCATGTAATGTATGTCATTTTATACTCCATTTTGTATTGTGTGACTCCATTTTACATGCTGCTTCATTTAATTGGTGTTTTGCTCTTTAGATAGCCTCATTATTATGTTTTGCTTCAGACAGTGTATTTTGCTGACTTGAAGGTTGCATATTATCAGGCAACCTGTTTTTGTAGTTTTGTTTAAACTTCTGCTTAGCTCATAGTGTTCTAGGCTTCCGGCCAGTGTTGGAGCACAGTGACCTAGCAGGTGTAGGGAATTCTGAGCAGTCCTTATGGTGTAAATTGCAGCATCTGGGAGCCCGGCCAACTAGAATGTGGCAAAACAACACTATAGAAGAGCTGCACGGTTATTACAGCATAGAATAAGATATAAATGTAGCTTCGCAATGCCTGGTTGGGAAGCACCTCATCTGCAGGGGTGGGACGTCGCTGTGGAACTTTCTCCCGGTTTAAGACTCCTGGCCAGGCTGTGAGATGATTAAGGGGCTTCCCCAGCTACTGGGAAAAGGCTTGGATGTAGCATAGAATCGGTGATGTATCATGTGTTGCTTAATTGAAGTATATATTAATGCTGATAGTAATATTGCTAATGAATGAATGCTAAAGTGTAATCATTAATGCTGATAGTGACATTGCTGCTAAATGAAGTGTAATTATCTTTTGCTTGCAATAAATTGTGCTGATGTGTGAATGCCAAGTGTGATTATTCCTTTGTGACTCTTCGATTAGGCAAGACAGAACCCCATCATACAGTCCAGTAGGGGGACACACTAAGGCCAGGGTCTCTACTTGCTCGGCCACTCCAGCCACAGAGGTGGGAAAAGACAGCCAAATTCAGATATATCCAGAGTAGGGGTAGGCCTTCTCACTTAACCCCCAGACATGCAGCCCCTCCAATGGTTGCAAGGGTACGTCAGACAAATGCTTCTGATACCAGTCTTGGAACATAATTGTCACTTGGAAGCCACTGTCTAATACAGCTCTTGTAGACACTCCATTCACCTTTACAGTGGTCTCCATGGAGGGACCCACTATTCTGGACCATTCTGGAGTGGTGGTAGTGGGGGCCTGGGCAACTGACCTTGCCACAAAGGGACATGAGTTGGCATTTTTGGGGCCCTCACTGGGATCATTGCGTGCACCCCTTAACCACTGATTTGTTCTCCGAAGCTCTCCCTGTAGCCTATATGCAACTTTGTCTGTGTCTTTTGGGGACCAGCATTCTCTCTTCATGTGCCCATCCTTCCCACAATTATAACAAAACATACTTTCTAGAGTTTGAGCTGGCCGAGGCATCACACTGGGAGCCAGGGTGGGGGTACTACTAACTGGAAACCTTTGTGCCATCTCTGTCTGCGGCGTGATAAGCATTTGGAGACATCTCGTCAGTTTCCCCACTTCCATGGTCAAGACATCGAGTTTTGAGCTGTTGTCAGCAGGTGATGCATGGGTGGGTACCCCACCCCCATAGCAGATGCAGTCGGATGAGGGTCGGGGCCTGTACTTGCAGAAGTGGACTTCATAAAGAGACTGTTTTTTATTTCCCCGAACTCTCTCAACAGTTCACCCCATTGTGGCATATCTTTTTCCTCCTCAGAGCACTCCTTAACTGCCAACCTCTACCCCTGAACTTCACTTGATGGGTCACCCTCAATCACTCGGGTCGTAGCCACAGCTATTGGTGCAAGTCCCTCCCGAGGTCGCCTTTTCTCAACTCCTCGAATTTCTCTCATTAACTCATCATACGAGGGTGGGGATTCCAGTCGATTTGCCAGGTGTAACTGAAGCAACAGCAGTTCTGAGAAGGGGGCAGACTTAAGGATCCTGTCCAGTCTGGTTCGGTCCAGTTCAATCGCTGGCAAACTACCCTTTCTGAGGCATTCTTGCAACAATTTTTCCAGCCGAAATACAAGCACAGACAACAACTCCCCTTGGTACTGTTGTGCATTTCTTACTCTCCACCACAGGTCCTCATCAGAATCTGGGCTCCCATACACATTCCCCAAGACCTCAAAATAGTCCTGTGCAGTCGCTTCAGGGTTACTGGCCCGTTTAGCACAGATGGTAGCTAGGGCAGGACCTCGGAGGTTCTCACTAACCCTCTTTCACTTTTTGGCTTCCGAGCATTGCCATTCTAGCACTTGGGGGGCAACATAGTCTATCCAGGTCTCCCAGTCATTCTCCCCTTGGGGGGTGGGGAGGGTGCCAGAGAAGATCCTTAACCTTCAGTAAGAGTCGTGACTAATGGCAGGTGCAGAAATAGATGCCTGCATTGGTTCAGCCACCATTACGGGTACTGGAGTGGGAGAGGGTGTTGGGGGAGGAACACCCCCATGTGGCAAGAATAGTTTCTTCAAGTCCTCCACAGTTTTCCCTTCCCCCAGTAACCATTTAGCAAATTTCTCCTCAAAAGTTTCAGATAGTGGTGGAGGCTCATTCCCCCCCGGGTCTTTACTGTCCTTAGTTATCACTCTCCAGGCAGTGAGGGCTCCCTCTGGGGTAATAGTCTGTGGTACTTTGGAGCTACCTATGGGATCCTTAAACTCTACTAGGGCCAGGAAAGTGTGGGTGAGCAGATTAGCATGCCGACCCACCACCACAGGGTTTTGTAAACCTTCCACCTTGGAAAGTACTCCCTGTACAGTGTCTGTATTGATACCCAAGGGGATTTACAGGATAAGCATAGCATTTTGGGGGTCGATCTCCTCCCCAGTACACCACTCCACCAGCCGGTGCACTGCCACTTCTGTCAGGGTACCCATTTATTTCTTTTTTTTCTTAACAGTGGTTCATAAATATGGCCACTAGAGGACACACAATTCCAGCGGTGAGCCTCCAAGATGTAACCCCTAGGTGGCGCTATCCCAAGAGCTACAACCCCTGCCTGATTTGCCACTAACAGGTTGAGGGGCCTGGATCCGATGGCGGGTGCCTTCACCCAGAGGTCGGGGTTAAGACAGTCTAATTTGACTTGGTCACAGCCCTCTGGGTCACTCAAAACCCCTTTCTTCCCACTAGTGGCCCCCACAAATCAATCACAGTACCCTTGCAATACACACTTACCCCCAGGACTGGTTCGGTCAGCTGGACTCTGGGGACCCCCTCTAAAACAAGATGATACAGTGCAAAAACCACAGTACAATACTTTAACATAAACGAATACCTCAGGCAGTGTAACTTTGCTGAAACAAACAGATCTGATTTATTTAGGGAGGGGAATAACAAGGACTGGGGGAAAACAGGTTAATCAGCTTACCCGTCTAATATATATATATATATCTATACTAGGGCACTGTGCACAGGCCTAACCTATAAGTCACTGCCTCTGAGTACCCAGGTAATAGAAGGCTAGCCTATTTGGTGCAGCTGGTTGGGGCCCTGTGATGAAAAAACACTTGCACAATACCCAATTGTAATCCGGAGCCGGATGGCTCAGTTCGTGAAGAAATAAAACACAACAATTAGATAACACACTTGCAATTCGATAAACAGATGGCAGGGAGCTACCCTGCTTTGTACTCACAGACTCAATGCTGGAAACTGGATGGCAGGCAGATTGTCCTGGATTGCCTGGAGGAGCAGACCATGTGGGCAAGGTCCTTGTGACTGGACCCCCCCTGCAGTTTGGAGCAAATGGATATAGTCTGGATTAAGCTGGGGTTTACTTTAAGCTTCATGCACTCTATTCACTGTACAGGGATTTGAAACGCGATTCCCCACAAGCACTACACACATTTATATGTAAAAGGAAAGTACTATACCAGGCAGGCTGGTTCTCTATCCTGATCGCAATTACTGCACAATACCTGGGAGAACACACAGCAGGTTCAGTTCTTGACAGACCGAGCGCGATTCAGCAATTTCTCCAGTCTTCTACAGGGTGATCCTGGTTTCTACTCTTCAGATCTCCTTTATTATCTTCACAGGTTGGATTCAGTCTGAACAAGCGCTTGCACAAGCTGCAGACCGAAACTTGGGGCATTACATGCGTTTTCCGCGCTGAACTACACACCGAAGAAGCACAGGGCTCCTTGACTCTTCACTGCCAAAGCTAAACTGAAACTCCAGAAGACAAAACCGGGCACTCCCTTTGAGTTCCTCCCAGTTCTTGGCTGGTTTGGCTGTCACTCACAATAAACTTCCCCAGTTGGTGGAAAAAGGCGCCGAGGTCAAATCTACATTTCCCAGAGTCACTGCCCATACAATCCTCTTGTGGCTGGCTCAGCTTAAGAGTCCAAGTTCTGATATGCCAGCAGCAGGCTCCACTTAAAAGATCCCTACACTGATTGGTCCAATTCAGCAGTTCAGGACCAACATGAGGGAGACAGTCCTGGCTAAAAGAAAGCAGGTTAAAGCAAACTGCGCTTTCATTATTATTTTAACAGGCTACAAGCAAACAATTACATCTTCTGAAAGAGCTCCCTCTGCCCATATGGTGACTGCAGGGCGGAGTGATTTGCTCAGGGCCCATATGGGGGACTCAAGCAGGGAAACACACAGACCCCCCATTTCAAAGTAATTATCTGCAGTTTGGCAGCTCTTAAAGTGACAGTACATGGAGGCATTTGGCACTCTTACTCAATTATTTTTAAATCGGCTGAAATACAGAACGCCAGCCTGGCGGAGAGCATTTGGGCTCACCCAAAGAAGGCTTTTTAGTAACCCACATTCGTAGGGGGGTTACATAACAATTACCGATCTAAAAACCTTGTACATGCCATACAATATGCAAGCAAACTCCCCCCAAACAACAGCTCTAAACCCTTTACATATAACTAAACAGATAAATTACAATATACAACATGGCAAGGAGGTATAAGAAAAAGGAGCAACATGTAACAATTGGAGATACTGATTGTAATCAATAATTATATTAGAAAAAGGGCACATAATGTCAGGAGGCACAGCTTCACTAGATATCAGAGTCCCACAACAATCTCCTTTCAGTGACTAATTGTCAGTGTGGTCCCAATTGTCTCTATAGATTTAATATCCTGTTAGTGAATGGACGATCACGTTTTTAAAGTTGTGCCTAGTAACTCCTTATTCTGCATCCAGTCCTGCTTGTTTCATGTGAAGTTATGTAGCTTCATAGCCATGTGGGTGGCAGATTCTGGACCAGACCACAAAATATACCTCAATTGCCAAGGAAATCGTGAGCCATTCGGTTATCTTAGTAAGAAGCGAGTCCCATAAAGTAAAGACCGTACCTAGGGAAAAGTAACAAGACAGCAAGTTTAAGTCATTTATAATATTACAGATATCGACTTTACATTCACAAATATGGAGAAATCTCCAATCTAGCATTTAAACCTGGGGGACAAAGTGCTCCCAGAGTATAGGTCCAAAATGTTTCTCTCTTGAGTGTCAGATTTTCTGTATCCCCATCCCGGTCCCCAGATGTACAAGTTCAATATAGACAAAGGACTATGCATGTGACCCCAGTCCACTTGTAAACTTAATATGAGCTACCAGAAATTTTTAAGAATTTCATTCTCTACATCCCGTGTGTGTTCTCTCACATGAGTTTTAAAGGTTCTGTTCATTTCACAAACACAAAAAGAATCACACAGGCAGGTAGCTAGATAAACAACATTGAGTGTATCACAGGTTATTAAATCACGTATCTCATGTACTCTTCCCATTATGGGATGCACAAACTCTTTCTTTTTATTGATGTGTTTATCAAATTTGCAATGACCACAGGGAATATACCCACAGGGTGCTACCCTGTCACAAATTGTTGTTTTATTTGTTTATAAGGTTACAATGAATGTACTAAACCCCTGGTTCTTGGCATGTTTGTAGATGAACTTGGGTGATCCATTAAGGGCCATCCCCAGAACAGGGTCTGACTCCACAATGTACCAGTGCTTTAATTTTACTCACCTAATGGAATCACTACTGAAGGGGAGGATTGTGAAATATCTGGTATCCAGTGACATTCAGGATCTGAGGCAGCATGGATTTACTGGGTGGAGATCATGTCAAAAAAATCTGATAGATTGCTTTCACTGGGTGATCAAGGAACTAGATCAGGGTGGAGTGGTGGGTGGCTGCTGTTGGCAGTATAGTCTAGAGGTTAGAATGATGAACTGCAAATGAGCCTGAGCCTGGAGCCTGTGTGTGGCCTAGCTAGATTTCAATAAGGCATTCAACACCGTTCCACATAGGAGACTCGTAACCAAGCTGGGAAGCTTAGGAGTGGGTCCTAAGGTAGTAAACTGGGTGAGAAATTGGTTGGGGGATAGGAGACAGAGGTTGTTGGTAAACAGAGTTCACTCCAAGGAAAGGAGGGTGACAAGCAGGGTGCCACAGGGATCAGTATTGAGACCGGTCCTCTTTAATACCTTTACTAGTGACATAGCAGAGGGGCTAGAAGGGGAGGTTTGCCTCTTTATAGATGACACTAAAATCTGTAATGGGGTAGACTTTCAAGGGGGGTGGAAAAAATGAATAATGATCTAGGAAAATTAGAGGAGTGGTCAATGGTGTGGGAGCTAGGCTCCGTTGCCAAGAAGTGAAAATCATGCATTTGGGGCACAGAAACCCAAGGGCAGAGTATAAAATGGGGAGTAGTATTAACACAACCAAACAGGAAAGGGACTTGGGAGTAATCATATCTGATGACCTTAAGGTGGCCAGACAGTGTGAGATGGCAGTGGGGAGAGCTAGTGGAATGCTAGGGTGCATAGGGAGAGGTATCACTGCAGATAGACTGAGGTGGTGTTAGCACTGTATAGATCACTGGTGAGACTTCACCTAGAGTAATGTGTTCAGTTTTGGAGACCACATCCCTGGAAAGACATAGACAGGGTGGAGGCAGCTCAGAAGAGGGCAACCAAAATGTGTAGGGTCTGCATCACAAACCCTATGAGGAGAGACTGAAGGACCTCAATATATACACCCTGGAGGAAACGAGGGAGAGGGGTGATATGATAGAAACATTCAAATGCCTCACGGGTGTGACTAAAGTTCAAGAGGGAAGCATTTTTCAGAAAAAAATATGATCAAGAAAAAGGGGACATGCTATGAAGCTGGGGGGGGAGACTCAGGGGAGATGTGAGGAAGTACTCTTTTACAGAAAGAGGGGTGGATGCCTGAAACAACCTCCCAGCAGAGGTGGTGGGGGCAAAAATGGCAACAAGCTTTAAGAATACATGTGATAGTCATAAGCCTTAGAGGTAGGGAAAGGAGGGGTAAAGCCGGAGATCAAGTAGGATCTGCAGTATTATAGTAGGTAGGGAAATGGGCAGACTAGGTGAGTCAAACGGGGTCCTTATCTACTGCCAATACCTGTGTTTTTATGTTAAATCATTAGAGATAATCACTCAAAAAAAAAAAAAAAAAAAAAAAAAAAAACTTGCTTGCTTGGCAGCCTCTAGCTGCTCAAAATTTACCTTAGATTTCACTGCAGGCACTATTTAATATTTCTCTATGGCTCTTTATTTGTATTCCATGAGTATTTCCTCTGTTTATCCACATCCTATTTTTAGCTGTTCAATCAACTTCCATAGCTAGACCCTTTTGGTGCACACCATCTTTGTGTTTTTAATAACTACAGTACAATGCGGAATTGTCTGTGTAGATAACGTTTCACCTACTGTGTCAAGCTCATTTATGGTAAGAAAAAGCTGAAGGCCATATTTTGTTCACTAAGGGACACCTTGTGCAACCTCCCTATAATCAGATTTAGACTCTCGCAGTGTTGTCTTTGCATTCTTCCACTCAGAAAGGAGCAAATCGATCTGGCAAAGGTTGGGGGAACATTTAAAATCAACATTTTTGCTCACTAAAATATCAAGGACAACTAGATTGAAGCTTTGTTGGAAGTGATAAATGCCACATCAGTGACTTGCTTTCCCCAGTACAGCAGGCCCCTTGAGAGGAATTCTGGGCCCTGGGGAAAGTTCAGACTCTGGGGCCCCTACCAGCTCTCAGCCCCTTCCCTGCATACAGTATGCTGGGAGGCCTAGGCCCTTCTTGGCACTGGGCCCTGGGAATTATCCTCTGCTCCCCCACCTTCTCAAGGGCCCTGCAGTACAGTGCGAACACAATTTATTAATCTAACTAGCTGATGCATTTGTGAGCAAATATTGATGTTCCCTTACTGACAAAGGTTGATTTTGTCCTGGATCTGTGCAGCAATTCAGTTATAAACAAACATCCTTGTCAGCTCACAAACTACACAGAACAAGGGACTTGACTTGAAATCCATTTTAAGACTGACAAGAATTTTTGCTTTGACATCACACAGCCCATTTCATAGAAACTTAGAGGTTGACGACAGATAAGGACCGCAAGGCCCATCCAGTCTGCCCATTTCTTTTTCTACCTTATAAAGGTGCCATCGGCCTTTGCTCTGTCAGTGGCCTATCTATTCATACTCATCTGTATTGCTCCCTTATGCCTATCCCATGCCTGTTTGAAGCCCTGCACTGTATTCATAGCCACCACTTCCTGAGGTAGGCTGTTCCATGCATCCACCACTCTTTCTGTGAAAAGAATTTCCTCACATTCCCCCTTAATCGGCCTCCCTCTAATCTCATGTTGTGTCCTCTTGTCCTGCTATTTTTCTTATATTGAAACATGTTAGACTCTTTCACCTTGTTAATGCCCTTAAGGTGTCTGAATGTTTTGATCATATCACCTCTCTCCCTCCTTTGCTCAAGGGTATACATATTGAGCTCCCGTAATCTGTCCTTATATGTCTTTTGATGCAGTCCCTGCACCATTTTGGTTGCCCTTCTCTGGACTGCCTCAATTTGGTTAATGTCCTTGTGAAGGCGTGGTCTCCAGTACTGCACACAGTACTCCAGATGGGGCCTAACCAGTGTCTTGTAAAGAGGGATTATTACCTCCCTCTTACGACTTGTGATACCCCTTCTAATACACCCTAACATCCCCCTAGCCTTACCTACTGCTTTAGAGGTCTGCTTGGATGATTTCAGGTCATTGGTGATGATGATGTCCAAGTCTCTTTCTTCCTTTGTGACTGTTAGCAACTCCCCTCCCAGCCTATAGTTGGCTTCAGGGTTTCTCTTCCCTATGTGCTTGATCTTGCACTTTGCATTAAAATCCCAGTTGCCACTCTTCTGACCATTTTGCTAGTTTATCCAGATCTCTTCTCATTCTGCCCACCCCATCTGGATCATCTACTCTGTTGCAGATCTTGGTGTCATCTGCAAACAGACAAGCCTTACCCTCTAGTCCATCTGTAATGTCACTAATGAAGATATTGAAGAGGACTGGCCCCAGGACTGATCCCTGAGGTACCCCACTTGTGACTTGCATCTCTTCTGACTGTATACCATTTACCACCACTCTCTGTTTTCTGCCTGTCAACCAGTTTGCCACCCAGTTGACCAACTTCTGACCCACCCCGAACCTACCCAGCTTATTTATCAATCTTCTATGTGGAACAGTGTCGAAAGCTTTGCTGAAGTCAAGGTAGGCAACATCAACTGCTCCCTCTTGGTCCAGCACTCTGGTTACCCAGTCAAAGAAATCTATGAGATTAGTTTGACAGGACCTTCCTTTTGTAAACCCATGCTGTCTTGGATCCTGTGCCCCTATGGAATCCAGGTGTTGCACTATCCTTTCCTTAAGGAGTGCCTCCATAATCTTGCCCACTACTGAGGTAAGACTGACTGGTCTGTAGTTCCCTAAGGAGCCAGAAGAACTGTGGGCAGAGGGCTCATAGTTCCTGGAGGGTCTGGTATAGCCCATACCGCTCAGTCTGGAGGGTATTATTGTGCTTAGGAAATGGGATACATGTGACATTTTTATATAACATTAAAAAAAAATTAAAAATGACTACAAATCTATCAAAACTCACTTATCTTGTAAAGTAGTCCCTCTACTGGTACACTTGTCAGTAGAGGGCACTGTTGTGTTCAATAGCTTTTTTTATCTGAGAGTTTTCTTTATGGTGTCTTCAAAGTGTCCCCCCCCGCCTGCCCACTGACTGATACCAAGTACAGATTCAAGAAAAAGTACTGTCAAACTTCATCTGTTCAGTCCGTGACCATGATAATAAGCACGAGCAGTTCTATCACACATATCCAAACATCCTCTCTTCCCAATTCAAGTACATAAAAAATGAATGAAATCCAGTGTTAGCATTCACTAACCAAACCCAAAAAAGCTTGTCGCAGTCTTGAGTGAAATTAGAGACAAATCAAGAGAGGGAGCCATCAAAGTACATTGGCTGTACAATTGATTTTTTCCACAAACATGGATAGTGACGTGTGAGCACATGTTCACAATGCTGTACTCAGCACAGCAAGCTCCTGAAGAGACTGCAGTCTCATAGGGATACACACTGTGAAATACCCATACAATCAAGCTGTTCAGGATAATTTTTTATACAAAAAATACACAATAAGATCACCATACGTACCCTAAATCATTAAAGGCATATCAACCACCCATATCATGTTTCATTTCACCGTCAACGTGAAACCAGGAAGTCGTAAAATAGTGAAAGGTGTAGTGCGGCAACTTTACTTTTATTTTTATTTAACCCAGCTGATTTTTAGGCTGTCTATGTACACTTTTAGCCCTTATTACTTTAATCTGTGGTTGGGCAACAGCAGTGTGGATAGTGATGATGGTAGAGTGGCACTGGACCTGATGGCTCAGCAGTGTGGAGTGAGAGCATGACAGTGCTGATGTTTACTTAGATTTTTTTAACTTACTAAAGTATGAACTTTGAAAAGCTGTGTAGATTGACTTAAGAAAGAAACAGAAGAATATTTGTGTGACATATAGATTGTAATAATGAGACTGCAGTTCTTGTGTGGGGCTCACTTAATCTCTCAGTAAATGAGAGAAAAAATGACAGCTGCTCATTTTTTTTAAATTCTATGTGAGCACTGATGTACAGTATGTGCTAGTGCAGATAGTGCAGGAACTTGATTTTCCTGGTCTTTACTGCCACAGACATGTCCACCTTGGCATGGTGCACGGCCAGTCAATGATCAGGAAATTGCAAGTCCATTTTTTAATTAACAGAATAGAGGTACAGAATGTTCTGCACAATCCTTTAAGATCTACCCTGGAATTTTGTCTGGCTATGGGATTTGCGTGCATTTTCTTAGACTAATTTCATCAAAACTTGGTCAGAGGGTGTAAGACATTCAGAAGGGACCTCGGTCATTCCATCATAATGATTAACCCTGCAGGCACAGCACAATAGGTTTCATTCACTGCATTGCATAACCAGACATTGTCAACTGACAGGTTATTTTTCCAACTACCTTGTGACTTTGAATACCTCAAAAATCCCTCTGATCTAGACCACCACCTACCAGAGCCTATGTCCAAACGCATTTGGACCTTTGAATGACATGTTTTTTTTTTACCTTTTCATAGTACTGTATGATATTTCTTAATCTTGTTTCTATACCACTTGCACAATTGCATGTGGTCTAATCCAGCTTTTAGAAAACAGAACTCAGGAACACATTCTAATTCACTGCTTTGGTGCACATGAGGTTTAACATTGTTAGCGTCATCCCAGCTCAGTAGTATTGACATAGTGCATCATGCTACAGAAAGTTCCTTTATGGGCACCCTCGGGTGGGTTCACTAGTCCTCCTTGTTTTTCTTCAGGGGCTGATTAGGGCACTCTTTGTCCGAGTGGAATAGCTACAACAAATTAACCAAACTCCAAATAGTTATTTTTCTCTCTTAAGTATTTTATTTTCATGTGTTCACCTGAGAAAGGACCATGTACTGAGATGCCTGCCATTTCACCCTTAAAAAGACTTCATCAGGGAAGTACACAGTCCCTGTCTGCCTGTTGTATGGAAATACAGTATAAAAATAATAAGCTTTGTATTATTCTCATAACTGTCTGTCCGGAGGGCAGAGAGTATATTTTATATAATTTTCCTATGTTAATTTTATCAAAATAATATTGCTGTATTAGTACCACATCCCCCCAAAAATAAGAGTATACATTGTTTACTTTTGGTAATTCCTCTCCAGTACTCCTGGGTCGCCCCTGAAAACAGGCACCTGTGTGTAGTGAGCCTTACCTGGTTACCAAAGAATAAAAAAAAATGAAAAAAAATTAGCTATTTTAGTACTCTGTTTTAGTTCTGTGCTTTCTATATTGCAAAAGAATATGCTACTCTTTCTTACCCATGGAAGCATATCGTGCCTGCACCTTCTGGCATTTTCAGGTTTTGGCAGGCCTTGACCCAAGCTCTGTTACAGTCTCTGGAATGGGCTCAAGCTAACCAATGGACAGAAGATGGTTACGGTGAATAGTTTTAATGACCCCCCCAGCCACGTTCTTGATGGATGCAGCATACTGGTAAATCAGTTCACTTTTCCAAAACCACATCAAGCTCGGATGACCAGCAGTCAGCTATCTTGTGTTTTCCATGGAGGCCAAGATTTCTGAGGAGAACTCTAGCTCTAACTTGTAGAACCTGATGATGCACTTTCTGGTCATATCAGAGTTTATTGGCAGCACTGACTTTACTAGTGGCATCTGCAGCCAATTGATAGGCTTCCTTCAGTTGACATTTGAGGCATTTCATGTATTCAGGGTAGGACTCTTTGGAGGTTCTGTCAACAGACACCCCGAAAGCTAGGTCAATTGGCAGGCAGGCTTCTCAGCCAAACATTTACAGGTAAGGAGAAGCACCTGTGTAACAGTTTCTGGTACAATTATAGGCTTGAACCAACCTGTGGACTTGCTACAGTAGCCCCAATGTCTTTTCTGGATAGGGTCCAGTGTACCTAACATGTCCAGCAAGGTACGATTAAACCTCTTTGGTTGTGGGTCACCTTGAAGATGGTAGGGAGTAGTGTGAGATTGCTGGAT
Source organism: Neoceratodus forsteri (assembly GCA_016271365.2). Taxonomy (NCBI): domain Eukaryota; kingdom Metazoa; phylum Chordata; order Ceratodontiformes; family Ceratodontidae; genus Neoceratodus; species Neoceratodus forsteri. The sequence goes on along the minus strand of CM057449.1, from coordinate 1,087,193,491 downwards.
ACCATGAGAAGCAAGAAATTCCTTCACCAGGCAGCTCTGAAAGTCGGGCCCTTGATCAGAATGAATACACTGGGGTATGCCATAATGCATCACAAACTCATCAAGTTTCTGAACAACAGTTTGGACCAACTGAATCTTTGTTGGGTAAGCCTACGCCTACCTTGAGCAGTGATCAGTGATGACCAAAATGCGGCTGTAACCTTTACTGTCTGGTTCCAGTGGCAGAAACTCCATACACACCAGTTCCAGTGGTTCACTGGCTTTTATGTTCACAAGTGGTGCCACTTTTCATAGAAACTGAAACATAGAAACATAGAAATTGACGGCAGATAAGGACCTCTTGGCCCACCTAGTCTGCCCTTTTTTTCTGCCTATTGAAAATACTGCAGACCCTACTTGGTCTCCAGTTTTACCTTCTCTTACCTATTGCTAGGGTACTCCTATGTCTATCCCATGCATTCTTGAGTTCCCCTACCATTTTTACCCCCACCACCACCTCTGTTGGGAGGCTGTTCCATGCATCCACCACCCTTTCCATGAAAAAAAACTTCTTCATGTTACCCAAGGCTATTCCCCTCCAACTTCATATCATGACCCCTTGTTCTTGAACATCTTTTTTTTGGAAAGATGCTACCTTCTTGTACCCTTGAGGTATTTGAAAGTCTCTATTGTATCCCACTCTCCTTTCCTCTCCTCTCCTCTCATCTCCTCTCCTCTCCTCCAGGGTACACATATTGAGGTCTTCTAGTCTTTCCTCAGATGGCTTTTGGTGCAGACCCTGAACCATTTTTGTTGCCCTTCTCTGAACTGTCTCTACTCTGGCTATGTCCTTTCGGAGATGCAGCCTCCAAAACTGGACACGGTACTCCAGATGAAGTCTTACCAAAAATTTGTACAGTGATAGCACCACCTCCTTATTTCTGCAGGTGATACCTCTCTCTATGTACCCCAGCATTCCACTGGCCCTCCCCACAGCCTTGTCACATTGTTTGGCCACCTTTAGGTAATCAAATGTGATTACCCCCAGGTATCTTTCCTGTTTGGTGGTCATCAGTACCTCCCCCCATCTTGTACTCCTCCCCTGGGTTTCTGTGCCCCAGATGCATGATTTTGCATGTCTTTGCATTGAATCTTAGCTGCCACACTCTTGACCACTACTCAAGCTCACTAATGCCCTTCATCATTTTTTCCACCACCACCCCTGGTGTGTCAACCCTGTTGCAGATCTTAGTGTTATCTGCAAAGTGGCATACCTTTTCATGGCAAAGTCTTTCTCTGGATGCATCTGGAACAATTTATGCAGTGCTTTTCTATGTCAGATATCATTCTGGCCCAACAGAGTCAACGTCACACAAGGTTCAGGGTATGTTTGAACTCGAGGTGTCCCATGTCATCATGCAGTGCTCCAAGGACAACTTTGCAATACTTCCACAGCAGTACTAATTGTTTGCAGGAGGCCATTGTTTTGGGGTCTTGAACAGTTCGGTACAGAAGTCCATCATTTAAGGACAACTTGCTCCATTCCCTTAATGAAATCTGAACTTCAGGATGCTAATTTGCCACTTTGTCTGGACCCTTTCCTTTTTCTTAAGCTGAAATCACCCATCTCAGTCCATAGTCTTGCCGCTGTGACCATCTGTGTTCTCTGAGTTTTGACTGGGGCAAATGACTGAAATCCAAACCTGCAAAATTGCAGCAGGCTTCTGGTATAGCATCAGGGTGGGCCCCATCACATCAATGGCTCTGGAGTGACTGACAGGCATCTTGCTATTGACATCCATAAATTTGGTGCATACGGCTTTCACAGTTGCAGGGGTCATATGAGTCTACTGGTTCCCATCTGAATGGTGAAGTCTGTGAGACATGGCATCGGCATCTATATTATAAAGGCCCTTCCAATATTCCAGTGTGAAATCATATGTGGAAAGGGCGGACAGCCAGCAGTGACCTGCTGCATCCAGCCAAGTAGTGGTGTTGACATAGGTAAGAGGACTGTTTTTGGTTCTTACCATGAATTTGTCCCCTTAGAGATAGTCATGAAACTGGTCAGTGACAGCCCATTTTAAAACTAAAAACTCTAGCTTATTCACTGGGTAGTTCTTTTCACTGGGTGTCAGGCTCCGACTTGCAAATGCAACTGGTCTCAGTCCCTCTGGGTATTTTTGAGATAGTATGGCTCCCAGCCCATCCATGCTGGGGACTGTGTATAGAAATAGTGTTTAGTGGGATCAGCAAAGACCGATACAGGGACTTCCACGAGTCTTTAAATAATTTCTTTGATTTTTTTTCACAGTTCCGATCTCATTGGTCCCCAAATGGTTTATTAGCTTTGTAGTATATCTTTTGGGTGTTTCTTCTCCCCACTGCTTTTTGTAGTTGGGGGGGGGATTTCCTTGCATGACATTTGTAAGCAGTCGGACTACCATGGAGCACTCCTGGACAAACCTCTGGTAGTAACTACAGAATCTGAGGAATGATTGTAGAGTCTTCAGATTATGAGGCCTAGGCCAGGTAGTGAGGGCCTTGACCTTGTCAGGGTTGGTTTGGGCTCCTTCTGCTGAGATGATATAACCAAGATACTTCACAGAGGATTGGCAGAATTGACATTTGTCGATTGACACTTTAAATCCAAATTCTTCAGGTCTGTCCAGAACTTTCATCAGGCATGCTTCATGTTCTTTTACGGTGCATCTGAAAACAGTCAGATCATCCAGGTAAACAACAACTTGCGGTAAATTCATGTCTCCTACAGCTTTTTCCATCAAACTCCGGAAAGTTGCAGGTGCCCCTGATATGACTTGTGGCATCCTTTCAAATTGATAAAACCACAAGGGGCAAGGGAAAGGGGGGAAGGGTGGTGGGGGTTGCAGAGGAAATGGACAGGGTCATCCAGGAGGATAGGGTTCTAAAAAGGTCTAAAAGCCTTGCGGGTGGACAAAGCACCAGGACCAGATGGTGTACATCCAAGAGTCCTGAAGGAACTGGCAGAGGTGTTGGCAGGCCCAATGGCAGACCTGTTTAACACCTCCTTGGAGATGGGGAATGTGCCCAGGGACTGGAGGATGGCTCACGTGGTGCCCATCCACAAGAGTGGGCCCAAGGACGAACTGGGCAATTACAGACAGGTGAGCTTGACTTCTATAGAGGGGAAGTTGATGGAGACCATTCTAAAGGAGAGGTTGATAACCATTCTGGATAGTAATGGACTACAGGATGAGAGGCAGCATGGGTTTGTCTCAGGAAGATCTTGCCAGACTAACCTAATTGACTTCTTTGATTGGATCACTAGGGTGGTTGATGAAGGCCATGCTGTGCATGTCCTGTATCTGGACTTCAGCAAGGCTTTGACTGGGTGCTGCATGGGCAGTTACTAAGCAAGCTGATGGACCTGGGGGCAGGGTAGAAACTGGTGGGGTGGGTTTGGTGCTGGCTTCAAGGCAGACAGCAGAGGGTAGTTGTAAAGGGGGAGACCTCCAAGCCAAGACCTGTAACTAGTGGAGTACCACAGGGCTCAGTGCTGGGCCCTGTTTTATTCTATGTCATCATAGGGTACATTGCAGAGGGGGTCAAGAGTAAGATCAGCCTGTTCGCCGATGACACAAAGATTTGTGCAAAAGTCAACAGTGAGGAAGGGAGGCAGGCACTCATGGAAGATCTAGCCAAACTTGAACACTGGTCAGAGGAGTGGCAGTTGGAGTTTAATGCTAAGAATTGCAAGGTCATGCACTTCACAGCCAGAAATCCCAGGACCATCTACTGGCTAGGGGAATGCAGGTAGCAGCTTCAAAGGAGGAGATGGTCCTGGGGGTACTAATCACAGAGGACATGAAGGTATCGGGACAGTGTAGGAGGGTGGCAGCAAGGGCAAATCAGATGCTGGGGTGCATTGCCAGGAGTATCACCTCCAGAAAAGAGGAGGTCATCCTGCCTTTGTATAGATCACTGGTGAGGCCACATTTGGAGTACTGTGTGCAGCACTGGTGCCCATACCTCAAGAAGGATGTGAGATTGCTGGAGGGGGTGCAGTGTAGGGCAACAAAAATGATCATGGGGCTGGGGGAGACACCTTATAAGGAGCATGGTGGGTGTACAGGGGGCTGACACCACCCCTCTCTGTACTAGCAGGTTATTTGGTTGCTCTCCATCAGTGGGCATATCCACAATGTAAACAGGGCTTCTGGAGGGCGACTCAAATTCCATTTCTCCCATGACCTGGCATTCAGCTCTGGGGGATAAAGCCAAAAGTCGAGCACCTCTTCTGTGAATCATTGCCAATTACTCATCTTCGGTTTCTGACTTACCAGAAGGTAGCCCTCTCATATAGACACATCAGATCAGGGGATGTATCCCTAGGTGGTGTACATACTGTGAACCCTCCATCTCTTGGCATAGCTGAGTCAATTGCTGAAACATGTTTGTGTTGGTACCAATAACCATGGATGACTCATTTTTTATTCTGGTATATGGGCACACCAAGGCATGAGTTTCTGAAGGGGCCTGGACCCCTGTAACACTCTGGGGAAATTCTGTTTGAATAACAGTATATCCCCAATATGGGTGAGGCTGGTTGCTCACTCCACAGACAGCTAGTCCTTCCAGTGGCTTTAATGGCACGTGACTCAAATGTTTCCGTTACCAGTCTTCAAATACAATGGTCACCTGGGCGCCATTATCTAGTAACACAGTGCAATCCACCCCCTCAGTGTTGGCTGGGGCAACAGCAGATGGTCCTATCAGTCCCTGGAGGATACTAGGGCCAGTAACGTTAACAGTCTGAGTCTATTTCATGAAGCATGTTTGGTTCAGTACCCCAGTTTTCTCCTTCAATTGGTTCCTCTGGTGATTCCCGATATGCTTATCTTTCAACAACTTTTGCACTACCAAAGAAGAATTATGAGGCTTTTTGCAATTTCTCTTTTGGTGTCCATTTTCACTGCAGCAGTAACAGAAAGAAGCATCAGTCATTGCAGTATTTACTTTCTCAGTTTCTGGCAGGGCAGAATTTTGGCCTGATTACTATTCCCAACTCATTGAGTACAGTAAGGCCTCTCACTGACTTACTGTAGTTCTCTGGTAGACCATAACATGGCCACCTGTTCTGTCAATTTCTTTACTTGTTTCAAGTCTGCAGTTTCACTGTTGTCTTGCCCCGGTGAGGCACTTGCCAGAAGGGTCTCTATTTTTCTCAGAGGTGCTGCCACAGGGCCTTGCATTGCAGCTCAATCCTCTTTCTCTCGGATCTCATGTATGAGTTCACCATAGGAAGAGGGATTACTGAGCTGTTCTTCCAAATGCAGCTTCATTAGAAGCATCTCTGCTTGTCCAGCTCCCTCTAGGACTTGTTCCAGCTATAACCTATTCATGTCTTATGCAGTCAGGATTCCCTTGCGGTATGCTCTCTGTTTCAATTGTTCAAGACATATCAAATACTTCAGATAACAGCTCACCCTCTCTTTGCATCATTCCTTGCAGCTTTCTCAGGATGTGTGTGCCACTGTTAGTGCTCCTGAACATCCCTTCCTGGGTGATGAGATACATTTGGGCAGTAGGATCAGGTTGGGTAGCTTGCAGAACTCCAATGTCATCCATAGCATGTCCTCTCAAACTCTTTCACAGCCAATGTCTCTTCTCAGCTTTGGGACACTGGGTCCTTGCACCATTGGAGTGGCTTGACCCATCCATGTCTCAAAGTCATCTTCTCCAGGTGGCATGGGTTTTCTCCAGGAGCAGGGTTTAGCCTCTGGTAGGATCCTATCCACCTACCCAGCACCCATGCAGTAAACTAAGCTGGGAGTTGATCAGGTGGGGTGACACTGTTGGATTTATACAGTTCTTACACTTCTTGGGGAGTCTTCCCCTTGGACTTTAACCACGATTCAAATTTCACTTTAAAGTCTTCTGCATCTGAGGGACACTTGGACATTTTCTTGGCACTGTTTTAGACTCACTTTTGATCAAAGCAAACACGCTTTTGCTATTACGGTTGTACTGTAATTATTATTATTATTAATAATAATTATTATTAACAATAAATTAATAATATTATAAATAGTGATATTTGTAACTGCCCAAACAGGTAAGCCCCACATGGGGGTGAGGCTTACAATAAGCTATCATTTTTTCACTTAAGATAAAAAGCCAAACTAAAAAAAAAATAATACATTTTAAATGACTTAAAATAGAGATGAAGTTATTTGTAATCTTAAGAACAAATTATTATAACACCTTGTGGCTATGTGGCCTTCCTAACAACTCCTATTGCAGACTACAGTAAGTTATAATACAGCAGCAAGACTGGTTTCTGGTATTCCCTCATCTTAGCCACATCCCTTCAGTTCTTCAGAGTCTTTATTGGTTATTCAGCAAATAAATATTGACTTTGACGGTTACTTATTGCATTACAGTAAAACTCCACTTATATGAAGCCTAGATATCGGAAACCCTCAGTTAACTGAAACTGTGTTATGACTCCTGGCTTAATCAGCTGTTTTCACAGCGCTGCTTAGGTTTCAAGCAAGCTGTTACTCTGTACTTGAACTGCAATTGACATGTCCTGTACTTGATTGCTAGTTAATCACTGGCAAATTAACTACCATTTGCAGCCACTCTAGGATACTTTAGCGCTAACAGTTTGTTCCTGCAGGACTAACAGCCTGTTTGCTCTGCTCATTGCTTGGTTTCCTGTTTGGCTTCCTGACTTCAACATGGCTAAATGAAAGTGGACTGTCTGGACACTGGAGAGAAGTGTTGTATCTTGGAGTATCTGGAGAGGGGGCAGGAAGTTGTTGAAGTGACACATCTGTTTGGGGCCAGGAATGCTAAAGCCTGTGACATTAGGAAAGATGAAGGAACGCTGAGGGAATGTATTTATTTTTTTATTTATTTAGTTTTTGTTGACCGGGTAAGTGCACTAGACAAATCCTGCCTATTTTCAGGCACGACCCGGAGGAGGGGGATACAGATGAATGTCAACTGACCTTGAACCAGATGAAGCTGTTGGTGGTATTTTTCATGAATGGAGGAATTTTGCCATTGCACCGGGGAAATTCCCCTGCTCTTTTCAAGAAGTTTCATGGGATCTTTAACATCCACCTGAACTACCACCAGAACAGGCAGATGGGACCTCGGTTTAATGTCTCATCCGAATTGCTTCTACAATGGACAATCAATCAATCAATCTTTATTTTACCAGGTGAAATACAATTGAGTGATACTAATTTACAAGGTGGACCTGGGTAGGTTACAAGCCATTACAAGTGGAAACAAGGAATTCATAAGGTAATACAGGAAGTATTACAGACAGTAAATAAAAGAATCAAGGTAGAACACAACATATGAACAGTGTAACATAAACAGCAGGCAATAAATAAAAGCATCAAGGTAGAACAAAAAAAACACATACAGTATAATAATATGCAGCATACAGTACACAGAATATGTACACTTAAACTTAATATGTACACACTGGTGCAACTGGTGCAAGACAAATTGAGAAAGATTGCAGAAATAAGGCAGAAGGAACATTTTAGTAAGGAGAGGGAGTCCAGAGACAGAGGAGCAGTGTAAGTCATTGCTTAAAGCAGTTGCAAGACTTAATGCAGGAACGTGCCAGAAAGGATTTAAAGGTGGCCAGTTTGACAGGGATAGTTATTTTACTTTTGGATGCTGTTCCAGAGAGCAGGCAGGACATGACATATAGAAGCCTCACCAAAATGGGTTTAGACCCTAGGGATGACTAAAGTGATATAGAGGCTTCTAAGAGGGTAGTTCCTCACAGAACAGATGGGCAGACAGTTCGAGATATACTGGGGCAGCCTGTTAATTATAGCTCGGTAAGTCCAGGTAACTGATTTTCTTCCCTCTAAGATTGAGGGATGGCCATCCACTTTCTGAATGTAACAAGCATTGATATGTGGAATAAGTGGCACCAGTAATTAATCATATTGCATGATGGTAGAGAGTCCCAAGTTTTGCTAAGGTGGTACTAGAGCCTTGCCCATAGATGAAGTCTGCATAATCGAGGAGTGGAAGAAATGTTTACTGGACCAGATGAATTTTCACTTCATGCGTGAGAAGATGCCTGAACAGAAGAACAGACCAAGCCTTTGCTTTAGCTTTTTCACTAGTTCTTCGATATGGTTAATAAAGGACAACTTATTGTCGACCCAGAACCCCAGATACTTGATTTTGGATATGAGCTCTAAATTTTCTCCCAGTAGGGTGGTACTTTACATTCCAGGGCAGTGGCCAGATGTTTTAACAGAAGGTGAAAGAAACATTGCCTTGTTTTTTTTTGGTGTTTAGTAAGAGCTTTAGATAAAGGAGAGTTTGCTGCAGAAGGCTGAAGTCTAGTTGTAAACCTCTGCAGGCAAGCTCTGGGGTGGGCCTGTCAATTTAAAGAACGGTATCATCTGTGAACAGATGAATGTAAGAGGCCTTTATACTGGAATCAATGGTATTGGTATTGATATAGATGACAAATAGTAAAGGGTCTAAAATGTACCTTTGGGGCACATCTCTCATAAGAGATTTTAGTGGGGAGAGGCCACCATCCACTTTAATCTGCTGTTGATAGCTGGTTAAGTAGCTAGAAAACCAGTTCAGTGCTTGGGTGTCCAGACCAATGTTTTGTAATGACAGCAGGGGCAGGTCATGATCCACAGTATCAAAGGCCTTGCTAAGATCAAGAAATAAAGCACAGATATGGTTTTTGCCATCCAAGGATTTTAATCAGTCATTGGAGACCTTAGCAAGGGCTGAGACCGTAACATGACACGTCCTGAATCTGGATTGCACCAGGTTCAGGAGGTTGAAAGATTCCAAGTGTTGTCTGAGCTATAAGTCAACAATTTTTTCAAGTAATTTGGAAAGGATGGGGAGGAGGGATATGGGTCAGTAGTTGTTTAGATTACACGGGGATCACCAAACTTGAGTAGCGGGATAACATGGGAGGTTTTCCAAACCGGAGGGAGAAGGCCCTAGCAGGACAGTAGCATTCGAACTGACAGCTGTAAAACAATTCATGCAGAGACAAGGAGCTCCTTAAGTCTTTCTTAATGCAGTTTGTTCAGAATTGCTGCAAAGGTACCCTGATCTCAGGGACAATTCTAAAACAAAAAGTGTTGCATTTTCACTGGCAGCTAAACCCAGACTACCCCTTCTGTGCCAGTGAAGGTTGGATTGATTGGTTGAAGCACTGACACCATATTAAGCAACTGACTATTGCAGGGGAAATCATGCCCACCAGTAGTGAAAAAATTGAGCCATACCAGTGCAAATTATAGGACATGCTTGCTAAAGAGGGACTTGTTGAGGAGCAAGTGTACAACGCCGGTGAAACTGGCAGTTACTTGCATCTTGAAAACACTTGCTTCCTCGTTAAAGAAACATGCTCCTGGATTCAAGAAAAATAATTAGCTCCTTGTTGATCTTTCTGCCTGCAATGCAACAGATTCTTAAAAATTAGCCCTACTTTTTATCAGAGTTCAATGTGATAATACTGGTCACCAAAGAGCGATTGCTGTTATGGCAAATGTACCTGTACATCACCAAAAATAAGAATGGCAATGTACATTCACAGTGAGAAAACTACCGTTAACTGTTTATGTGGGGGGCTTCACCCCTGCACTCCACCTTACTAAAATAACAAACTCTTGGAGGCATGTCAGGTAAGAGAACCAGGAAGAAAAAAAAAGGCACTAGTGCAGAAAAGCACAAAATTTTGTGCTCCACCCCAGCCTAGAACCCAACACCTTCCCCACCAGAGCCAGCCACCCTAACCACCATGCCACTAGGCCAGCTTGGTGGCTTTCCCTCTCACCACCCTCCACATACCTTATGGATACCTTCCAGTATCCTGTCACTCTTTCTTTCGCCCTGCACTTTCCGGTCGCTACCCTTTTAGGGTTACTCTCCTCACAGGCGCTGAGATTGAGTAGCTCAAATCTAAGTTGCTCAATTTCAGTCGCTCTTTTAACAGTATACCTACTATCAGGAAATCACAACCTCCCAATTGTTTTAAACATGTGAATAAGAACAGCCTGCCAGCTTTGTATAGGGCTCAGAGTAGCACTTGGATGAGTGCTGACATTTTCAAAAACTGGTTCTTTACTAGCTTTGTCCCTTCTTTCAAAGCTCACCTGAGATTAAAAGATCTGACACTATGTGCTGTATTATTGACAGACACAGCAGGTGTGCATCATTCATCTTATATGCTGGCGACAGATGATGGTATGATCAAATGTAAATTTCTGCCTGCTAATACCACAACTATCATCATCATCATCATTTTTTATTTATAAAAAGGCACCTTTCTAAAACCAAGTCGCCTGTACAATAAAATGCATAAAATAAAATAAGTTATTAAATGCATCATATAAATTCCAACAAAGAACAGTATAAAACCACATGACAAATCAATAACCACGTCAATTAACAAAAGCCAGGTTAAAAAGATAAGTTTTTAATGCAGTTTTAAAACTCTGGACAGTTAGGCAATCTCGTACCCGATTAGGTAGAGAGTTCCACAGAGATGGAGCAACAAAGCTAAATGCCCTTGCTCCCGATGTCTGCAAATGTACCCTGGGAACCTCTAGCAATCCCTCATTGGTGGATTGGAGAGGATGGGAGGGACAGTAGGAACGAAGGAGATCTTTCAGGTAATGATGTCCAACCAATGGATCAGGGCATCTTCGGCACAGTTAAACATCTTTATCGTTCAAAGCTCCTAATGATGGTTTTAGTGGAAAAGAATGAAGAGCGATCTCTGATTGACATCATTAAGTCAGTTACAATTAAGGATGCCTTCTTCATGCTAGTCGAGTTCTAGAGAGAGAGAGATAAAACAGAACACCATTATAAAATGTTGACAAACATTGCACCTTCTGTCAGCTGACCCAGACCCAAAGCCAAAGCCAAGTGCAGTGGACAGTGATCAGGCAGCTGAGGTGACAGCACAAATGTATGTGCTTACTGACCAGATAGAGATATCACGCGCAACTGAGAACAGGTGGGCACTGACAGATGAAGCTGAGCCTGGATATAGGGAAATGACTACTTTGGAGATCACATGGAGTATATAAAGCATGAGAATAAGGATTTGAGGACAAGCCTGACAACAGTGAAGACTGCATTACACTGGTACCAACAGTATCTTCCAATGCTGTGGCAGCAGTGGTTTGAAAAATGCCTTACCTGGCTAGAGAACCAGCCAGACACCAACAGAGTGCAGCTGCTGCTGTTGCAGCAGTGCAGGATGAAAGCCATAAGACTCCAGAACAAAAAAGAAACAGACCACATTTACAGACTACTTTGGCAAGCCAGCTAGCCATTAATAAAAAAAAGTTAATGTTTTTATTCTGTAAAATGTTTTTAATGATTAATTAAACATGTTTTGATAATACTGCAGTGTATATGTTGTTTACTTTGACAGCTCACATCTACATGCATTGCAAGCATAGCACTTCCACTTATCTGAACCCCATTTATCAGAACATTTTGGATGTCCCCCACCACATTCAAATGAATGGGTTTTACTGTATGTGTTTCAATGTTCATTTTGTGATTCTCTGCTTAAGAAATGGATTTCTCCTCTTGTCAACAAATATGATATGTCTATGAACCAGTGTTCATTGTATATGTTCCTAATGGTCCAAATGGAGTTTGTTGTATTTGAAACAGGATCTCTTTTATCTATAACGTGAAGAAAATTGTTGTACACTGTAAATCATTGATGCACAGTATTTATGTGTATGTTTTTACTCTGTTTTTAAATGTCAATACTTTTTGTACGCTAATAAACTTTACCTGCTACCTACTCATTAAATGCAGATGTGATTTTAAGGTAACCTTTTGTTTAACCTTTATTGTATTTTAAAATAAGATTCAACAAAGTATGCATCATGAAAAGGCAAAATAAAGATCACTACACAATAACCAAAATCAGTGCAGGATATCAGACACCCATCTACTCATGGTCTGACAGACTTAAGGGCTATCCCTAGTGTTTTATCAATCAAGCAAAATTCCACATGAAATCTTAATGGAACCAATGCTGGGTTATATAGTAAATGAAATATAGTGCAATAAAACTTGGAACCTGCCAAGTGTGGCTCTGAATATGTACGTAATCAAAATAAAATGGCCCTCTAAATGGACTTTCAGTTAAGCTCCCAACAATTATGGAACAGCTTGTAAAACTTTTTTATAGCACAGCATACTAAAGGCAGTGCGGCTCAGAATTAAGTCCCCCAGGAAAATACTCCATACTGTGCAAACTCACTCAGAGCTATACCACGGCCATTACAAGACTCCAAAATGAAGTGCACCTTGTTCCGAGGTGCTATGGGCTGTGCGGAATGTTGAATTTCTGGTGGAACAGAATTCCATAGAATTTTAGCAAATTCCACTGATTTCCATCATTTGCAGAATTTCAGCACTCTGCATGTGAAGTATTTTTTGTGAAATAATAATCTACAGGTCAAATAAATCTGCAGAAAATTACTTTGCTGGTCACATGATCCATGGAAAATTATTCCACAGTTTGCACAGAAATGCTTTTTGAAATTCTGTGGAATTTAAAAATAAATTTTACTAAGCATTTTGGAAGTGGAATTGTCATTCTGCAACAGTTCTGATGGTGGAATTTTACATTCTGCACAGCTCTAAAGGTGCTCCTTTTAGCCTACAAGAGTTTTTGTGATCTGGCCCCAAACTATCTATTGGATATCATTTCAAAGGATCATCTTTCCACACTACTATGATTACCAAATTTTGCACTTCTCAACCTTCCAAACTCCAGACTGAAATCTTGTGGAGATGCTTGTTATGTTAGGGCTCCTACGTTATGAAAATCTTTGCCTATTCACATTCATCAAGTGGATTTGGCTGAACTCTTTAAGTCATTGTTAACACAATTTCCACCTGGCCTTAACTCCATGAACACCTCAGTATAGGATGGAATGCTCTATCCTTGTTCCCTGTTGTACAGCACCTTAAGTCTCTTGGGATAGGCACTCTACAAAAATGCAGTTGATTGATTAATAATATACAATATATTACAAACCCCATGGTTCAATTGATGAATTTTTTAACTTGTTCAGTACTGTAAGTGGAATTATACTGATGCAGCAAGGATTTGAAACTACTGCATGTCTGGTAGTAAAACTGTTCCTATTGTTAACAACAACAGTAATACTATGTCCACGAGAATGAATCAATGTAAACTCAGATCTGCATTTTGTCCTGCTGCATATAGTCCTGCAATTATGGCATTTCAAGAGATTTTAGATCTTATTTTCAAAACAGTGTTGCCATGGGCACAAAATGGGAAAAATTATTTTGTAAATAGGGCCCCTCAAGCCTTGGACGAGGAAATGAGCTGATGAGACTGTTTTTGAACACATTGTTCTTTAATTTGTGGGCACATTACTTTTACTGTTTTCACTATTTGATGTTTTTTCTTCTTTTCTAGATGTCCAGTCCTTTTGAAAGAAATTTTAACTTTGTGCTTATATCTATATTTTCCATTACTAGAAGCTTTATATGTTTTCTTTCCACTGAAAATCAATGCTGAATTTATTGACATTATGACCTACTGTTATGATGGCTGTCTTGGTTGTTTTTTATGCTAATGTGTTGTCGTCTCTTCTGTGTCTCCCCTTCCCCATTGTTTATTCAGATATTTAGCGCAAACTTCACTTTATTCACCTTTGTTGTTCGGATCTGGGTAATTTTTAGTAACAGTATGTTGATGTACAGTATATATTTCTCCAGTCTACCATCCTGATCTATTAACCCTTATGAGCTGTGACAATAAATACACATTGCTATGTGACTTTTTAGATGCATTAATGCTTTTTGACAGTCTTGCAATGCAAGATAAATGTTGTGTGACAGTCTTGCAATGCAAGATAAATGTTGTGAATGTGACCATTTAAGAGTAATGATGTATAACTAAGGAGGAGGATTGATTGGATTAGACTGGTGCTTATCCACACATACTCAAAACCCACCATCATGTTTTGGCATAGCATTACAAAGAAAAATAGGACATTCTTGATCTTGTTTGGGGATACCATCAGCTTGAGCTTGAGCAATAATACTAAGTGATTATACCTGCCCTACACACAGGGCTGTACTGTTATAAACAATTAATATTTGGAATTTTGTTAGCACCTGAAAAATACCTGGATGTGATCCAGCAGGTTTTGAAAGGATACGCAGGGGCTTGTGACAGTTTTGATGATAATATTATTATTGGAAAGGACCAAAATGAATGCAGCAGGATGAGAGATTGGAAGTGGTTTTACAATTATTGCCAAATAGAAGATTAACGCTGAACACACAGAAGTGCCAATTTGAGATGAATAAAATGTAATTCATTGGTCAAACTCTGTTCCCTAAAGATATCATCCTAGTGAAAAGAAAGGCAAGCCAACCAAATCTACCAGCAAATGCAGGTGAGGTTTGTAGCTTATTAGAACTTGTTAACTACTGTGTAAAGATTCATAGAAGACTTTGCAAAAATTGCTGAGTCATTAAGAAGATTAAAAAAAACTTTGCTGGATATAGACTGAATCACAGCAAAGTGAATTTTAGGAACTTAACTCAAGACTGTCTAGTACTGAACAAATGTGAAGAGATACAGTACTGTAGGTATTCACCTAAAATGGCAATAGAATTTAATTAATTACTTCCTGATGAACAGATCTAAAGTTCATTATGTCACAAAGTTAGGAGTCTGGAGGGAATTTGCTTGAATTGTTGTGACAAGTTGTGTTTTTAAACACTGGCTATTTTAGTTTTTTTAATGTTGCTTATTAAAAGATTTATCAGGATGGGCCTGGTGATCTGCAAAAATCTAATTTCCAAATCTGTCTGGAGTGAAGGGTATGGGAAAAATGGGAAAAATAACAATACCATGTGATACAGAGCATGAAACATTAAAAAACAATGCTGCACAATACTGAACATGTACAGAATTATAAAGGAACAAAATACAGCAGGAGTAAGAAGACTGGAAGTACACAGCATATAGCTGAAACAAGCATTTGTCAATGCCAAATATTTGCTTGCATGTTGTGTCAGGTAGGTTTTGGTTGTGTTGTAGAGAATGATGAAGGGAGAGTAGTATTGTACTGTAGTAAAAGGAAATTTGCAATGGAGTCAGTGAGTAATAATATTTGTCCTACAGTATGTATTTTCATTTCCGAAGCACGATTTAGGATTTTGAGGTTTTAAAAGTTCTCAGTTCTGTGTCACGGGTGCCATGTAAAAATGAAATATATCGGTACAGTGCTGTGATATTTACAATTACAAATATGTGATAACAGAATCCTACTACATCCAGAGTATGAATCTAGCATCTACATTGAACAGGTAAGCTCAAGGTAATCAGTTTATAGAAATTGCAAGTGGTGGTCATGTTTAATTACATGAGTAGTAAATTATGAAAGTAGACCTTGACATGCACAGCATCCCCTTGTGAGAAAAGGCTCCCTGACTCATCCAAGGTGTCACCTGTGTGACAGAACACTGTGCAATACCTTTCCAAGCTCAGAGTGGTGGAGTGTGACAGTTCTGGCCCTCATCTTTGTGCTACCCAGTTGGCTATCCAAACTCATCCCTGAACTCAAGTCACCGGCAAGGGAACACAACACACAACCCACTGGGCCAATGGCTGGTCCTGCACACAATGTTTCTTCATAGCTTTTTTTGACATTTGGACCCCAAATTTTTAACATATTGTTTTTATGACACCACTTGTGAACATGACAGGTGTCATTTATAAAATACTGACTGAAACATCATTTTGTGCCACAAGAGTGAAAACACATTTTAGGCAGGATTTGTAAAATGACACCTGTCACATTCATGAAATGGTATGAAAAAATGGCTATGTTGAGAATGTGGGGTCAAAATATTGAGAATTACTGACGTTGTGAGTATATGTTGAAAAAGTGAAATGTACCTGCATAGTTTTGGTGTTTTTTTAAGATTTTTACCTTAAATTTTCAACCTAGTCTTTTTATTACACCGCTTCATGAATCTGGTGGGTGAAATCTTTGAAATCCTGCCTGAAAGGTGATTTTGTGGAATCATGGACCAACTGCAAAATCATCTTTTGGGCCAGATTAGAAAAATTTCACTGACTGTGTTCATGAGGTTAGGTACAAAAAAGATCACGTTGAAAGTTTGGTGCAAAAATATTGGAAAATAGCACTGTTATGAGTGAATGTTGAAATATTTCAATATTCACTCATAACTTGATCATTTTACCATATTTTTACACCAAACTTTCAACACAGTCTTCTTATGACCCCTCGTTATGAACTCAGTAGGTGAACATTTTCAAAACCCACCTGAAAAGTGATTTCAAGGAGTGATTGCAAATTCTCCTTTTGGGCCAGATCTGAAACATTTCATCTACTTTGCTCATGAGGCAGAGACCAAAAAGGGCTATGCTGAAAATTTAATGACAAAATATAAATAAATGACAAAGTTATAAGTAAAAGTTCAAAATTAATTGAAAATACCTTGACTGTACTTACCTTGTTTCTTCAGTTTCAAGTAGGCATTGAAGAAGAATGGTGTGTTTTCCTTGCAGAGCAGATTTTCAGTGCTGAACTTTTTTAGGTCAGTGAGGGGTGTAGGGGGTGGGTGCTGAGTAGGATAATGGATGCTGAGTAGGTAGTTGAAGTGGGGTGGGTGGGAGTGGGTTTGGTTGGCAAAACCTCCAAAAACATTTATGGATGGTTTTCTGCTTTTGAAGTTTAAAATAATTAAAAAAAAGACATTGGGTTGACACAAGGGTGACACTTTGGATTGGGCACCCCAGTGTCACAATGGTGGTGAGAAACGAATATCAGACTTGGGGGATGTCAGAAGTGTCGCTCAGCTGCAAAAGATATTGATGGACAGTTTTCTGCTTCTCAGGCTTAAAATAGGTGCATTTTGACATAAGGGTGACACTGGGGACTGGACAGCCCACTGTCACAGTGGTGGGGGAAAGGATGATGAACATGAGGCTGAAGGGGTCTTTCAGAAGGGTTGCTCAGCCCAAGATATGTATTTTTTTGTTTTTGGTTACCAACATTCCCTCTTTGAGTGGATCTCAGCCCAGGAGTTATTTTTATTATGTGAATTCACTGCTCTAAGAGTGGCTGAGCCCAAGATAGGCATTGGTCACTAGATTTTGGGGGGGGGGGGGGGGGACATTGGCAGTGATCAGCTGGCTGAGAATGACACTGCTCAGTTGGCTGCTGGGGACATCTTGTAAATGAAAGGATCCAGCCACACTGTGATAGGTGCAACTCAATCTTTTCAACTACACAAAGTTGCCACCCATCATCTAGCAGAACAGCATGATTAGCCTTGCTGATCATTGACCTGTCACTGTTGAGCCTTCTTCAGCCTGAGCTGCATTGCATGTGACAGTGACATGCCTCTGAAACCTGGTGCTTTAACAGTATGTTTGCTTTGCACATGCAACCAAACATAAAAATGAGAGCAATATGAGGACACAAGGCACAAAAGATAAAGCAACATCAGCAAGAGTTGGGCAAGTGTATCCAGGGCCACTGCGGTTAACATGAAAGACAAGGGCACCAAATATGAGGAGAGGATGATGTGAAGTGTGTGGGAGAGAAGAAGAATTGAGAGAGTTAACTGCAGGAACAGACATCCGTAGTGTAGCCATAGTGATTTCAGAATGCAAGGGAAGGAGGACAAGAGGGTGGTGTTGGGGAGGCTAAACCAGAGATGAGGGAACCTGAAGGAGAGGGTAGACTGCCCAGCCGATGACATAGGACAGGGAAGGAAGAAATAGAAAGAGTCATACAGGAATGTATATGAGATATTTTAGCACTGTGCACACACACTCTAACTGCTGCTTCCCACCTGTTATGAAAAATAAAATTGTTATCTTTTCAGATGTCTCAATTAATCTATCAACAGGCTGTACACTTACTGTATATCTATGTCCTAAATAACAGAACTTTAAACAAATAAAGACACTGCAAAGTGGCCTACAGTAAATCAAATACTTAAGATTAGAATTATAATGGTTACAGAAAGGCATATGGTTTGTGTCAGGCACTTAAAATTATAAACAAATATGTACAGTGAGGGCCAACCGAGTGGCATGGAGGGTTGAGGCATACATGCCTTACCTCCTGCCATGCTGGTGACCTGTGTTTGTGGTGCAAGTGGGTTACTCAGGGTCAGCCGGAGAGGAGGAAGATTGAACATCCCCAGGACAGCTCTCCTCCTCTGGGGAGGGGGTGATACAGCAGTCGGCATTAGCCTGGCCCCTAACGGAGGCTAGGTGCTGACACACTGATGCTGCCAAGACTGAGGGGCAGAGGTGGGGCAGACACAGGGCATACAGCATATGGGAACATGCACTGCACTGACATTGGGGGTCCTTCATGCCCCCCTTTGTGGGGAGAAAAACAGGAAAAACTGCCAGTGGTTGGATGATGGTGGGCATCCACAGGCCCTGCACCCAGCCAGTTGGATCAGCAGAACTGGATCCTGTAGGCGGTGGAGATGAGCACTCCCCCCATCAACCCCACCAGGGGAATAAGCCCTGGGGGAAAATAAGCAGGTGCCGGCAGACATCAGGTGATGGGGCTCGAGTGCTTGCCTGATCGAGGGCCATTGGGGGAGAGAAATAATATGAAAAAATATATATATGTACAGTGAATACACGTGCCTATCCATTGAAATCAGATGAAGGAACGGATTAGGAGGAGGAATAGGGCAGTAAAGGAAGGAGCTAAGGTAGCAGGTTATGAATCCAAAACCAGAACAATGAGGGAGGCACTATGAGAAAGGCATTCACTATCAATTGAAGAAAGGAAGAGAGAGCAGTGGCGAGTATTTTTTTTTGAGGGGTGGTGCATGTGGAGCAAAGCAGCAGAAAAAGTGGAAGAGTTGGTCCAGGCCAGCATGGAGTAGAAGGGAGGATAATTTTTACAATGATACTGTCAGGAAGAGATGAGGATGTAGGAAATTTTTCTGTGGAATGCATTAAGTTTTGGGAGTAGTTTATTTATGGAAGGCATCAGTGTAGCAGGAGAAGACAAGAGGACTATCTAGCCAGATGCACATGTATTTAAAAGAGGAGACTTCCTTCAGTTAGGAGCCTGACAATGCTGTAAAGGTTAGAGAACTGAATTCTAGCCAGGTGCTTCCCCGTGGCAAAGTTCATAGAAAGCATTTTTGTGATTTATTGTAAACTGGTTGATGCAGACCCAGCACTGGACACTGTTGAGAACAAATAAGTTGCAACAGAAGAAGAATAAAAGATATGACACAAATTTGCCTTGACAGCCATTTACTATCAAGGTTAAGCAATGGGAAGCTCAGGCTTCAAAAAGCGCTTCAGGCTCAGTTCAGTTCAGTTTATTGAAAGGGATACATTCCATTGAGCAAGCTCATTTGCAAGGAGGTCCCTTGCACAACATACTCAACATGATACATAAAAACAAGAATATAGAAACAGCCACATATGTGTATGTATATGAAAAACAAAAAAGACATTGATAGAATGAGAAAGAAAGAAAAAAAAAGTACAACCTTCCACAGTAGAATTACAATTGATATAACTTAAACATTAGGTAACAAAAGGTGAAGCTATACACCACGTGCAAGATATAAATTCAGTACAAGATAAATATAAGTAAAGGAGTAATGAATAAGTACAATATACTCAAAACCAATCAGCCTGGAAAATTAAAACACTGAGAGGAGAATAGATGGTTAGAGAGGGATCTAAAGCATTTACAGAGTTCAGGAGCAATTTCACCCATAAGTCTTTTGAAAGCACATAGTGGGATTAAGGTCTAAAGTTTTTGTGTGGATTGGAGAAAGTTCCAAGTAGTGGGGAGAATATAACTCATGGCTGCCCTGCCAAAATGGGTAAGAAGATTAGGCACTTCTAAGGAAATATATGCACAATTCCTAAGTGCATACGAACTGTGTAAATGATGAAAGGCAGAGGAGATGTAGAGGGGCAATGTGTTTATGAGTGCTTTTTATGTCCAGATATAGATGTGTGCAAGTCTCCTGGTTGCCAGGGAGGTCCAGTTCATCTCCTTAAGTGAGGTACAATGGTGAGTTCTGGCTGGAGCATTGGTTATGAAGCGAATGGCTCAGTGGAAGAGAGAGTCCAGTTTATGGAGGTTTGTGATTGCACAGTTGTTATATAAGATATCAGCATAGTCCAACAGGGGCAAAAACGTAGCCTGTACTAGCCTGATTCTTGAATCACGGGATAACAAAGATTTATTTCTAAAGAAAAACCCAAGTCTCATTTTCAGTTTTTTGGTCAATGCTTAGATATGGGAGGAAAAGGTTAGATGGGAGTCTAGCGTAAAACCTAAGTATTTGAAATTATCTACCACCTCAAGTGTATCCCCAAGGACAGTAGTGTTAGGAGTAGGTGGACTGGTCATGGGGTGAGTAAATTGAGAGACTTTGGTGGGTAAAAAAACATTATCTTGTTTTTTGGCATCCAGTAATAGTTTAGATATTATTAAATTTTGTTGGCGATTATTGAAGTTGGATTGTAGAGCAGAGCAGACTTGCCCAAAGGAAGGTTTAGATATGTAGAAGACAGTATCGTCCGCAAATAGATGGATATTAGAGTTGACAGTGTCTTTGCTCAGATTGTTTACATACATCAGGAACAACAGGGGACCCAGAACAGAGCCCTGTGAAACTCCTCTTTGAACGGGGAGTAATAAGGAAAATATTTTGTTTATTTTAATACGTTGTCTATTTTCCAGATAACTTGTAAACCAGCTTAGTGCAGAATTATCCAATCTCAAATCTTTGAGGCTATCTAGCAAGAGAAGGTGGTCCACTGTATCAAAGGCCTTACTAAGGTCCAAAAAGACTGCACCAGTGATCTGCTTGTTCTCTATAGCCTCTAGCCAATCATTAGTAACTTTGGAAAGAGCCACTATGGTACTGTGATATGGTCTAAAACCTGACTGCAGGGGTTCACCAACACATGATTGTCAAGGAATGTTCTAATTTGCATACTGACTAGTTTTTCAAGTAATTTTGAGAGGGCTGATGGAATAGATATTGGCCTGTAGTTGTTGAGATCACCAGGATCACCTGCTTTGAAAAATGGTAAGAGGTGAGCAACCTTCCAGTCCTAGGGGACTGTGCTTTCTGACAAGGAGAGGTTGAATAAATGGGTGATTGGGGCACTGAGGAAATGGTATCCGAGCTTCAGAAAATAGGGATCGATGTTGTCTGCACCAGCTCTCTTTTTACTGTCCAGTTTTAGTAGTAGGTCTTCTACTTGTTTATAGGTAATGGCCAAGAAGGTGAAGGAAGCAAGAGTGGGAATATTAGGTGAAGTAGATGAGTGGAGAATAGAGGGACATAAGGTAGCTGACTGAGAAGAGTCAAAGGCAAGTCCTGCTGTTGCAAAGTGGTTGTTTAGTCTGTCGACTATGGCATCTTTGTCTGTTATGGATATAACTTGGTGGATTATCATATTAGGAAGTTGGGGGGGGGGCTTTGTTCCCTTCCACTAATTTGAAGGTACGCCAAATTTTAGCAGGGTTACCATTAGCTGACTCAAGAATATTTAAGTAATATCTCGCTTTGGTGTTTCTGACCAATTTGTTACAGGCATTGCAGCTGGCCCTGAAGGCTGACCAATCCTCTGTAGCTTTTGTATGTCTAGCAGTAGCCCATAGATGGTCCCTTTTTAACATCATTTTTTTGATGTCACCATTGAACCAGGGGCAAGAAGCTTTTTTTTACTCTGCAACTAATTAAGGGTGCATGGGTATTAATAATATCAATAAGGGTGGAATTAAATATTGACAGTGCCTCATTTGTTGTGAGGGGCTAGGTAGAATTGTTGCCAATTAATTCCTCTTAAGGCCATAAGGAAATTGTCCGCATTGAACTTCCTGAATGATCTTTTTATGATTATCTTACTGGTGTGTGTGATTTTTGCCAAGTTCCTAATATAAGCCACTATATTATGGTCACTGAGGTCATTATGCCAGACTGCCTCGTGTACCAATTTGTGCTGTTGATTTGTCAAGATTACGTCTATTAAAGAGCCTGAAGAATGGTTATTACGACACGGCCTAGTGATACCAGTGATTATCTAAGCCAGTCCCAGATCATCACATAGGTTTTTAAGGGGAAGTGATTTAGTGCTGGCCCAATCCAGATTTAGATCACCTAAGATTATGATTTCATTAGTGTTGGCATTGAGGAAGTGATGCAGGTGTGTCATGCTGTCCAAGCCTGCAGAGGAGGATCTGTAACAGCCAACTACATTAAAAGTTTCTGCCACAGAGATGGATATTTTTAATTATAGAAATTTGGATTCCTTTGTTTTTGTGGTCGATTCAATCACAGTGGCCAATAATTTCTCATTTATATAGATAGCAACTCCACCCCCTCTGGTAGCCCTGTCTGCCCTGAAAAGGGAGCAGGAAAGTAACGCTAATGCATGATTTGAGACTGAGCTTTTCAGCCATGTTTCTGTCAGTACTAGCATGTCTGGTAAAGTGTATGAGGCCCATGCTTGCACGTCAGTAATTTTCTTCTGAAGGCTACATACATTAATGAGCATATATTTTAGCCCCTTAGCGGAGATATAAGCTGCAGGAGACATTGTTGATGCTACAGGACCCAAATTAAGTTCAGTATTACCAGAGCAAAGGAGAAGCAGGAAGAGAATTTGAGTGCTCCATATTCTGGCTGATATTGTAAGCACCTTGTTTTGCTGCGCCTGCTTACAGCACTTGATCTCAACACGTTTCTCATAGGGGTGTAGATGGGAGTAAGAAAATACATAAAATAATATAATGGCCCTATGACTAAGTGAGAAACTGGAGACCAAATAGAGTGCTAGATTGTTCGTGGCCTTGTACCACCATAGTTGAGGGTTAATGGGGGTGTAGGGATTAGAATATGAGGGGGTTAGTTAGGCGTTAATATGATATAATAGCTACACGAGCTGGCAATCTTTCTCGTAGCTTGTCTTTTAACAAAACAGTTCACTTGGGGTGTTTTCAGTCTTACTGATCCCTTCAGTAGTAGGAATCGGCAGTGCAGGTAGGCATGAGGAAACGTAATACACCTGGAGTTCTATGCTGTTGTACCACAGTAGGGACAAAGCTACTGTGGTACAACAGTACACACAACAACACTGAACTACTGTATATACTTTAACATTATAGTATCTTAAACTTTTTTACATGCTCAGATTGTGTTGAGGAAATAAACATACTTCTATTCTACCTGCCATCAACCTCTCACACCACCTGCTTGCTAGAAAATAAAGCTATATTTATATTTGGCAGGCATACTTTATAGTTTCCAGTGAGGTAAACTCTTAGAATGGTCCAAATGTTGGATAACTCATCAGAGGCACTGTATTATGCTTGTTTCATCTGTCTGTTTATGTTGCCTTGGCTGCTCATACTTACTTGTACCTGTATAGCTGTTGTTTTGACTGTTGTATGTATTTGTCTTCCTATACCCCTCCCCCAGGTTGCACCTGGAAATGAGCCTCCGTTCAGTGAGTGTTTCCCAGTTACCAATTTTCAATAAATAAATCAGAAAGTTATTATACCCTGCATTATTTTCCGCGCAGACACTAAATTATTATTTACATCTACTTCTCAAGTTTTATTACAATGAGCCTCTACAATCCAGTGAAAAGATCTCAGACCTTCCTGATAAGAAGACATTCTTTATAGTACTTTCTTACATAAGATGCCCACACACAACGAAAGTCAGTGTAGCCACCTTGTGATACTATGTAGAGAAACAAAAAGAGCCAGGAGGAGTTTGTTCCAGTAAGGCCAGTTCCTAGTCAGAAAACTATTAGACATTTTTTTTCTGAAACTTAAAATACTTTATTCGAGTAACATCACAACACTGTGGTAACAGTTCTGCCCATATTTGCCTATGCTTCGAGGTGAAATTTCTTCATCAGGGCTGCAATTACTATTCTGATCTGTGAAGACTTGACCCTGGTGGTAACGCTGTACTGACATCCAGCATATCAACTGCTCTTACAGGCAAGCTGATCATATCATTCTACATGTCAGAAGGTTCCTACTGCTTGGCATGTAGGATGCCATGACTAGCCTGCTCACCTGAGCGGTTGACATACTGGATGTCAGTATAATATAATACACATACTACCAAGAAGGCACCATTATTGGAAACAGAGGAATCATTACTCAGGTAATGCATTTTTAAGAGCATTACCTCCAGGGTGAATCCACCACTGATCAGAACAGTAATTGCAACCCTGAAAAGAGGTTTCACCTTGAAACATAGGAGAATATTGGCAGTACGATCACCTTTTACATTGGCTCATACAGTATGTCGGTCTGGGGATACAGCTTTTTGAAGAGTAGTTTCTTCCAGGTGATGCCTACAATCAAGATATATGATACAGCACAGGTTAGAATGTTCTCTAGGAACACATTCATGCCCAGTGGCCATCTTAGTTTGAAAAACCATGTAAAGCTCTTACAAACGCTGTATCAGGCTGTAGCTGAAAACACTGCAGATACAAATTGCTGAGTATGTTCAACATTAATACTACATTGAAGACACCTTCAGAACAGTGTAACGCCATTGAGGAACAAGCTGTGCCTAGCTACACTGAAATAATATTTTAACTACTGGGGTTATATGAAGGTAAATAACTAATGTATTTTTAACAAAAAGTAAAGCAATATAATAATTGGTGTTGGGATATATGCATAATAATAGGATTTTCTGGTGTTTTAAGGTAATGTTGATGTTACTAAGGATTAAAAAAATGGAATTATGCTTTTTGAATTTATTGTACTGTATGATCACTGTGGGCCCTGAAGAAGTGGCCCTAGGGTGATGTTGGGATATATGCATGTAACCCCTCACCCCTGCTTTTTTTGCAAACGACAGGTGGTGTGCTGTTGAAGCTGTCAGCAGTACCTGGTGGGGACTTCGTTCGGGGAGGACTAGTTTACTCGGCACAAGGGGCCTAGGTTTGGCTACTCTGCACAGGGGCACCCAAGTAAATCCAAACACAGGAAGCAATAACTGTAATGTCCAATACCAGGAATGGGATTCTAAAGTGTGGCTTTTATTCACATCCAAACTGAACAAACAAAGCATAGATGGACCCCCACGGGGCTACATTCCTGGTAATGCAGATAAGAGTAACAGAACACTTCTTCAACACTTCAGCCCTCAGGCTCTGAACCCACCAGGCACACAGCCCGGACTTGCATGCTGCTTTGGGTACACAGCCCGACTTGTACACTATTTGAGTTTTTCCTGGCCTGGCTCCCCTGCCGGCCACTCGATCCCGGTCCATATGGTAGTGGACCACATTTTCTGTTGGTGGCTCCCCAAACCACCTTAGAGCCTTTGACTCCTTAAGGGAAATTTCCTTTCAATCCAAATGTCTGGGTACTTCCCTCAGCACTGGCCAAGTGCCTGAGGCAAAGTAGAAATCCACCTAGCAAATCCGTAGAGGTGGACCTGGTTACTAAAGATGGGGGGTCTCCCACCTCCAGCTCCCACAATCCATACCCGACCATTTCTCTGGACATTAAACAACTCTTTTTGAAAGCTTGGCAATGTAGATTAAAGGGTAAATGTATAGCACATCTCCTTTACATGTCTTGACTTTCCCCTTGTGCTGGACTTGAACATACTTTAACTTTGGCTAAGCCTATTCCTCTAGGCCTCCCACTAATTCAGCAGTCCAATCCCCACTTTAACACAGTTCAGGTGAAACATGGGCCCTTTGACAAGAGCAGAACTCACCCTTTGGTTGCAGGTGTCCCACAGGCGAATCTTGACAGCTTCGTGTGCCACAACACAATTCCAAAAATAAGGCAGCTTCTTCCCTAGCCGAAACCAGGGGGTTACCCCTGGAATAACAGGCAACCCTTCCACCCCCATCCCCTCAGGGATGGGGCACAGAGACCAGTATCAGCGGTCTCCACCACTTCAAGGACAGCTTACTGTGTTCCTCTTTTGGCGGAAACACACACCTTTCCCTATAAGTAGCTCTATATCAGAGCTTAGGCTCCAAGACCCTGTGCACAGACTGCTGTGCTCCTCTCTTTTAGACTGCTCACACACAACTGCTGCTGCTCAATGTACAAAAACTCCCAACATTCTAATCTAACTCCCATCTGCAGATTCCAATGTGGCTCATGCAGCTGCAATAGTTCTATGGTGATGTCATCCCTCAGTCTCAGCTGAGGCTGAGAACAGAGTGAGACAGTGTGAAATCCATTTAACTGGAGTTTCACAAGCTGCCTTCCCTGCTTACCACTAGGTCTTACTGGGACTCTAGTAACCCCGGGTAGCGGGGGGGTTACACTGCCTGGACCAGGAAAATTACTGTCCACAGTCATTATTTACCCGGCTTAGGCCATCCCACCCTATGTGCTACCTGTGGAGGGGGGTGATCAGGCCCCCTCCTACCATGTGCGAGCACAGGCAGCCAACACTAAGGGCCTAGAGACCTTTAGCTGACATCTCAGCCTCTACTCTACCCACTTACTATGGCTGCCTAGTGGCTCTGGTAGAACTGTCCAGAGCATAGCCCTACTAGCTCAGCACTGCAATCCCTACGGCTGCTCAGGACCACAGCCTGGCTATCCCCCCCAGCCCTCTAGGGAAAATCTGTCTGCCTCTAACTTAACACTTCAAAACAAAAACAACCCGGGGACCTCCCCGACCTTGGGCACCCTGCAACCACACACCAGGAAACCAATACCATCTATTACATTACGTTACTGCCTCCCACCCCCACAACCACACCTGTGGAAGGAAAGGGTTACTACAGTAACAACAACAACAACAACAACAACAACAACAACAATAACAACAACAGTACTTTAAATACTACACACTAAAGTACTATTTAGGAACTCTGATGAGCCCCTCCTCCTCTTCTTGTCTTCTCTTCTATCTTCTTCAGGAACACCTGCAAGAAAAAGAAAGACAACACACACTCCTAATCTGCATACACAGTCTATCTAAACCCCTACCATCAAAACACTGGAGAATCCCAAATCGATTTTTTTAGAAAAAGGTAGAAAAACAGTATATACACTAGAAAACAGTAGAAAAACAATGACATTATTTACAATACACATTTGGGGGATGGAGTGCCCTAAAAGTCCCATCTAGTGACCACAGTGCCTGAAGGCTAGTCCATTAAAGAGTCTCTCCTGGGCCGGAGCCCAGTGAAACACAGTTCTAGCAGGCCAAAGTCCCGAAGGGGAGAGTCTTTGAGGACAGTTCACACATTCTGGAGTCTGCTAGTGTAGTGTGTGTACTGCAATGTCATAAGGATAGAAAAGTTTGGACGTACCAGCTCCTTGTAGAAAGAACAATGGCACCGATCTACTCCTCTGGTGAAGACTCTCCCTGGCAGCATTCTTCCGATACAGCTGGGTGGACATCTTCTGGGAACGACAGGAGGGCACATCTGGAAACTGCTGGATTGATGCCATCTCTGGAGATGGAACCTTGGAACAGGAACAAAAAGGAAAACAGCTGGTCTGACATCATCTGATTACCAGGCAATGAATCAGGATACAGCTGGGCTGGCGTCCTCTCTGGATCTGAAGTCATCTGGTGGGCCAGTCGATGGACTCTGGAAGGCCAGTACACTGTAGAACTGATGGATATGGGGGCACCTGAGTCCTGGATGTCCATACTGGTGGAACAGCAAAGGTACTGCAATGGCTGGTGTGGCAGTATTGACTACCACTGCTCTGCTTTCCATCTGGTAGGCACAGGCACATTTGCAGGGAGGTCCTTGCATTGAGGCCAATAGTACAGGGGGTCAGGAACTTGAATTATTACTCCATCTGGGCACACATAATTCACACTGTGAAAGGTTTCAAGTCCCTCTCCATCCACTGTTGGAACAGTGTCCATAAACAGTGTCCTGCCTCTTTTCCACTGGGTGTATTTTTCATCAAACAGTCTGCTCCTGACATGCTTGTTTGCACCAGGATGCACACATTTCATTGCTTTGGCCCAGATCCAGGATTTCCTGCTGTTCTCAATCTCCTCCCAGACTCTTCGAGGAAAGGTAGGAAAGGACATTCCATAGATTTCATTCGCCTTCCTACGAATCAGTCTCTCCTCTTTACTAGCTTTGGTCAGCCTGAGACCGCTGGCCTGGCTTGGGGGCAGCCAGTCCTGATTCTGCCAGCTATGCATTCTCAACGAGATGAAAAATGGATCCCTGACTACTTCTTCTTGTACAGCCAGGGTAGTGGCATCACCACTCTCTTCCATGCATTCTTCCGAGGCAAGAGCTTGAGGCTGTGTTCCCGTTCCTTTTTCACAAGGCCACATTGGTTCCCCCTCTTCTTCCTCCTCACTGAGAATTTGTGCCCAGGAGTGAGCAGTCGTACTCACTCCTGAGACTATCCATTCATCACTAGGCACAGAGGTCGACACCTCCCATTCAAAGGCCTCCCTCATCTCATCTTCTCCTATGAGACACGGGCTAGGCCCCCCCCAAGGGTCTACTGATGCTTTGTCTGAATTATTCTTATGTGATCCAGCATCTGAAACATCAGCATATGGTTCTGTCTCTAAATCTGCACCCTCTAGCTTTGTGCCACACTCCCATGAAGGGCCTTCTTCAATAGGCTCCGCCTGGTGCTGTGTGCTGCCAGCTACAAATTCTTGAACTTTCGTCCATGTGGGAGCCAAATGAATCTTGGGTGCTTTATACAAGCCGTATTTCTCTAAGCACCCCGAACAGTGAGGTACCATGAAGACGTCCCTTCCAGCATTTAAGCATATTAGACACACTTGCACTGGATATCCAGGAAACGCCACATGAGAAGGCAGTTGTCCTCCATAGCAACATCTTTCAATGTCCCTTAACTTATTTACTTCTGCTGCTACCACAGCCCGGGCATGATCCGGGTAGCGGGCTGGTCCTGAGGCCATGACTGCAGGGAAAAACAAACAAATGTTCACTGTTACTGAAAGTACCGCTTCACTGAACACTTTCTTTTACTTTTAAAATGGCTCCTCTGCTGCTGTGCTTACTTTACTACCCCACCCTGTAATGGCAGCAGCAGCACTCCTGCGCATCAACATTCAGAAATTGGGTCAAGCCACTGCGCATCCGATTTACACACACTACTGATAACTTTGCTCAAAACTGCACAGACTTGCACTGTTCTTTTCCTAGCACATTTATATGATTTGCCACAGACTTTTCACTTGCTGAAAACATTTCTTTAGCTTACAGTCCCTCAAAGCCTCAGTATTTCAAGCACAGAATTGCCTGTAACTAGTGCTGCATAAATTGCTACAACTCACAGTCTCTCTCTCTTGGCTTTGAAACTTTATTCTGATGCTGAACCCATAACTATGCTCACAGTTGATGGCTTAACAGACTTGCTCTTGCTGGTAAAACTTGACACAGTCTTTATTTGCAAAGCGACTACACTGCTGCACACAGATTCACCTGGCTTTTGGCAGAAAATCACTGCTTTGAGCAATTATTACAGTTGGTACTCACTGTTATCAGAAGCTGTTTACTGCGATGGAAAAACGGCCTGCAGCCAGTCTTGGAGGCCTCAGAAAGGAAGCGGGTTGGCAATCCTGCCGATCGTCTCTCTGATCACCACACTCACAATCCAGTTGATCGAGATGCGTGTTGAGCCCGATTTTAAACAGAAAAGTCTATTTTTTCATACTTTCACAGCGCTTTTTAGTCACCGTGACGCTCCTCCACTAAACCAGTACACGCACTCCACTCACACTCCCTCTCAAATGCTGGGCAGTCACTGTAGAGCTGGCTGTGGGTGGGACTGATTGCAGCCTCACCAATCACACAACACCATGCAAATGAGCCTCTTTCCCTTGCGAGTGCTCTTCTCTTCACGGCAATCATCGAGCAGGCAAATTTAAACTGCAAAACACTTTTTTTTTCCTTCCAAGTGACTCCACTGCAGGAGCCCATTTCAACCATTTAGCATGGCCATTAACACAGCAAGTCTCTCAGTTTACTAAAAAGCATTTCCAAAGTCCAGGGCACAATTTTCCTGTTGCTATCCCTAGTCTTCCACACTTTTCTTTATCATAACAGTTCTTTAGAAAGCATTTCCAACGTCCAGGGCAGAATTTTCCTGTTGCTACCCCTAGTCTTCCACACTTTTCTTTATCACACACAGTTTTTTTTTTTTAAAAGCTGGCAAAAACGCTGTCAATATTTGATGCAGGACAAGGGCATACTCTTTCAGATTTACTGCTCCTTGGTAAACAGTTGGCAGTTTAATGGCAGCATATGAACCACAGCACACAGCGACACACTAGTTAAACTTGCTTCAGCTTTTTGGGCTACCCACTGCCAGATAACCAAAATGCTAGCCCCTTGCCCGAGCACTTTTCCTCACTAATTTAAAATCCAAAGCGGTGCTTCCATTTTGTAACCCCTCACCCCTGCCTTTTTTTGCAAATGACAGGTGGTATGCTGTTGAAGCTGACAGCAGTACCTGGTGGGGACTGGGTTCGGGGAGGACTAGGTTACTCAGCACAAGGGGCCTAGGTTTGGCTACTCTGCACAGGGGCACCCAAGTAAATCCGAACACAGGAAGCAATAACTTTAATGTCCAATACCAGGAATGGGATTCTAAAGTGTGGCTTTTATTCACATCCAAACTGAACAAACAAAGCATAGATGGACCCCCATGGGGCTACATTCCTGGTAATGCAGATAAGAGTAACAGAACACTTCTTCAACACTTCAGCCCTCAGGCTCTGAACCCACCAGGCACACAGCCCGGACTTGCATGCTGCTTTGGGTACACAGCCCGACTTGTACACTATTTGAGTTTTTCCTGGCCCGGCTCCCATGCCAGCCACTCGATCCCGGTCCATATGGCAGTGGACCACATTTTCTGTTGGTGGCTCCCCAAACCACCTTAGAGCTTTTGACTCCTTAAGGGAAATTTCCTTTCAATCCCATGTCTGGGTACTTCCCTCAGCACTGGCCAAGTGCCTGAGGCAAAGTAGAAATCCACCTAGCAAATCCGTAGAGGTGGACCTGGTTACTAAAGATGGGGGATCTCCCACCTCCAGCTCCCACAACCATACCCGGCCATTTCTCTGGACATTAAACAACTCTTTTTGAAAGCTTGGCAATGTAGATTAAAGGGTACATGTATAGCACATCTCCTCTACATGTCTTGACTTTCCCCTTGTGCTGGACTTGAACATACTTTTATTTTGGCTAAGCCTATTCCTCTAGGCCTCCCACTAATTCAGCAGTCCAATCCCCACTTTAACACAGTTCAGGTGAAACATGGGCCCTTTGACAAGAGCAGAACTCACCCTTTGGTTGCAGGTGCCCCACAGGCAATCCAGCTTCGTGTGCCACAACACAATTCCAAAATAAGGCAGCTTCTTTCCTAGCCGAAACCAGGGGGTTACCCCTGGAATAACAGGCAACCCTTCCACCCCCATCCTCTCAGGGATGGGGCACAGAGACCAGTATCAGCGGTCTCCACCACTTCAAGAACAGCTTACTGTGTTCCTCTTTTGGCGGAAACACACACCTTTCCCTAGAAGTAGCTCTATATCAGAGCTTAGGCTCCAAGAGCCTGTGCACAGACTGCTGTGCTCCTCTCTTTTAGACTGCTCACACACAACTGCTGCTGCTCAATGTTCAAAAACTCCCAACATTCTAATCTAACTCCCATCTGCAGATTCCAATGTGGCTCATGCAGCTGCGATAGTTCTATGGTGATGTCATCCCTCAGTCTCAGCTGAGACTGAGAACAGAGTGAGACAGTGTGAAATCCATTTAACTGGAGTTTCACAAGCTGCCTTCCCTGCCTACCACTAGGTCTTACTGGGATTCTAGTAACCCTAGGTAACAGGGGGAGTTACATGCATAATATAATATTTTGGTGTTTTAAGGTAATGTTGATGTTGCTAAGGATTAAAAAACTGAACTGTGCTTTTTGAGTTTATTGTACTGTAGGACCACCATGGGTCTTGCAGAAGTGGCCTCAGGCCAAGAAACATTGGTTTAATATGGACAAGACATGATTTATGTAATTTCATGATAAATAAAAAATTGATGTTGAACGTATACCGATGGAAGCTGAGTCTCCCTCAACCCCTTAACATAGTATTGCATACTAGTGTCTTCAGGGAGGACTTTGCTGACTACAAATCCACACCATGGCCAGTTCATAGGCTGGGGGAACAGCCAGGATACTGACACTTTATAAACCAGTAACTGCATTGAGTCAGGCACAGTTTCTTCCTTGATGACATCCCAATGTTCTACAAATGGCTCATGCATACATAGATACATAGATACCTAGATCATGCACTTAGGGCATACTAATCCAAGAAAGATGTACTTCATGGATGGGGTAGAACTGGAGGTCACACAACAGGAAAGGGACCTAGGGGTATAATATCAAATAACTTGAAGATTGCCAAACAGCGTGAGAAGGCAGTGTCAAGGTCTAGTGGCATGTTGGGATGCATTGGGAGAGGTATCACCAGTAGAAAATGAGAGATGATAGTGCTCCTGTGTCGGTCCCTGGTGCAACCTCATCTGGAGTATTGTGTGCAGTTTTGGAGACCACGCCCGAATAAGGACATAAATAGAGTGGAGGCTGTTCAGAAGAGGGCCACCAAAATGGTGCACAGTCTATATAAGAAACCATACAAGGAAAGGATAAGGGAACTCAATATGTACTCTCTGGAGCAGAGAAGAGAGATAGGAGACATGATGGAGACCTTTAAATACCTCAAGGGCATCAACAAAATAGAGGTGCAGTAACTTTTCCAGATCAACAAAAAGGATTGGGACAAGTGGACACGAGATGAGCCTGAGGGGTGGTAAATTCAGGGGGAACAGTAGGAAATTCCTTTTCAGTGAAAGGGTGGTGGTGGATACGTGGAACCATCTGCCTCAGTCAGTAGTGGGAGCTAAGACAGCGCCTTCAAACTGGCATGGGATAGATACAAGGGAATAGTGGCTACAAGACAGAAATAAGTAAAAAAAGGGGGGATAGTGGTAAATGGCCAGATTAGATGGACTGTAAGGTCCCCAACTGCCATCACTTTCTATGTTTCTAAATGGCTGCAGTATACTATTAATATTGAACAGTCTTATTCATCTATATCTTGGGAGTACTTCAAGCTACAGATGAGCCCAATACCTCATTTGAAAGAGCTTTTCATGAGTTTTCAAACTATGTCAGCCACTGTAAATGAATTATTCCCTTTAACACATTGCTGATATATCAGATTAGGGATACATCAGGGTCGGGAGAGATCATTGATGCCTACAAGAAAGATACAGTATGCAATGCATATTGGGTTCATGTATATATAGATTAGCATACATTGTGGTCAGGAGCCTGGCTAGAACTTTTAATTTGGGAACACATTGCCTATCGATGTGACGCCTTTTACTGTAGTGGTCAATACGATGTATTTTACATAGTGTTTACACAGTGCTGCTTATCTTTGTAAGGTTAGTGAGTGTTTATTTTTTACAGAATGATTGCTTTTTTTCCATATAGGTGTTTATCTCTCCCTGGTGGGCTGTCAGCTTGTGTCAGCCGCCAGTACCGGGCATCTGTGGTCATTCAAGGCCAGTCTCACTCCGCCTTGGTGGAACCACTGGAGCTGGCCTGGGGGCATCATCCAGCCAATCATCCAACTGCAACCCCCGTATTTTCCCCATTTATTTCTCTCCTTAATCCCCAGATCCCCAGACAAGGTTGGGCATGTGCTTGGAGGCATGGATGCATGCCTTGGCCCATCTGATTCCTCTCCACCCACCCCTGGCCTAGTGCCTGACTCCCACTCATGCCTACACCAACATCACACCTCCACATGGTGGTGGTCTTACACCCAGAGAGCCTACCCCCCCAATCTTGGAGAGGAGAGCAGCCTGGCGGCCACTTTATCCTCTCCCAGCCCTTCCTCCCTGGCCAACCCCCAGCAGCCCATGCTTGTTCCCAAACATAGGTTGCCAGTGAGATGAGAGGTAAGGTGCCCAGCACCTCAGCCCTTAGTGTCTCCGTGCCAGCTCAGAATGATTGTTTATTAAGAATATATCTGGGAGACACAAATGCACTGGCAAACCATTACCCATCAGAATTTCACAAATGCGCATGTGCAGAAGTACAGGGAGGAGCATTTGCATGGGGCACAGAAAGATGGAACTCCTGCTTCACGCAAGAGGGACACTGCTAGGTCATACCATCTTACCTCTTAGGAAACAACAGGTTGTTACCCAAAACACATGGAATGGACTAAGCTGTGGAATTGTGGGAAAGTAAATCCTTATGTAACCCCTTGTTACCTGGGGTTACTAGAATCCCAGTAAGACCTAGCGGTAGGCAGGGAAGGCAGCTTGTGAAACTCCAGTTAAATGGATTTCACACTGTCTCACTCTGTTCTCAGTCTCAGCTAAGACTGAGGGATGACATCACCAATAGAACTTTCGCAGCTGCATAAGCCACTTTGGAATCTGCGGCAGAGGGAGTTAGATAGAACGTTGGGAGTTTTCAAAGGGAAGTGTTCAGTTCCAGTTTGCCTTCAGTAAGAAGGAGTCAGTGTCCAGTTTGTCTTGAGTAAGTGAAGGTGTGCTCAAGTGGTGGAGACCACTGTTCGGGTCTCAGTGCCCCTCCCTCCGGGGGGGATGTAAAGATCCCCATGCAGATTCCTGGGGCAATCCCCTTAATTCTGCCAAGAGGAAGAAAAGCTGCCATTTCAGTTCAGCCTTTGTTTTGGAAAGTTGGAAGATTTGTGATTTGCCTGCGGGGCACCTGCAACTAAAGGGTGAGTGTCTGCTCTAACATGAGAGGGCAAAATGTTTTCTTCACCCTGGGACATGTGTAGGAATCTAGAAATTGAGCTACATTTTGGGAAGCCTATAGGACTAGGCCAAACAAGTGAAGTAGTGTCAAATGCTAGAGTGCTGTGTGATTTCAAGTAATATGTAGAGGAGATGCGCCAGATCATCTACCCTTTAATCTACATTCAGAAGTTTCAGTTTTCCCAGGGAAATGGCCAGGTATGGGCTGTGGGAGCTGGAGGTGGGCAAACCCCCCATCTTTAGTAACCAGGTCCACCTCTACAGATTTCTGCTGTGGTTGCTACTTTGTCTCATGCACTTGGCCAGTGATGGGGGAAGTACCCAGACGTGGGGTTGCAAAAGGGGAAAATCGCTCTAGGAGTCGCCGACTCTAAGTGGTGTGGGGAGCCACAACAAGTGTAAAGAAGAATTCTCTTTGTGAGATGGGGAGTCATAACAAGTTAGGAAGAAATCTCTCTAGGAGTCGCAGACTCTAAGTGGTGTGGGGAGCCATGACAGGATAATTGGTTCATTCTTCCAATGGACCGTGGATCAAGTGGCCGGCGGGGGAGCCGGGCCAGTCAGGCTGTGTACCCAAAGCACGTGCAAGTCTGGGCTGTGTGCCTGGTGGGTCCAGAGCCTGAAAACAGTATAATTGGTTCATTCTTCCAGTGGACCACATTGTAGTCTCTAATCTGCATTACCAGGATATGTAGCCCCATGGGGGTCCGTCTATGCTTTGTTGTGTTCAGCTAGTATGTGAATAAAAGCCACACTGTAGAATCCCATTCCTGGTTCTGGACATTACAGTTATTGCTTCCTGTGTTCGGATTTACTTGGGTGCACCTGTGCAGAGTAGTCAAACCTAGGTCCCCCTGTGCCGAGTAACCTCATCCTCCCCGAACCCAGGTCCCCACCAGGTACTGCTGTCAGCTTCAACAGCATGCCACCTGTCATTTTGGCAAAAAGGCAGGGTGAGGGGTTACACTTATATCCTGAAATGTTTGGTCACTTGAATATCAGACAGATCTAGAGTAGAGATGAGGACAGACCGATGTGACAGGCTAGCTGTCTATTCCTGCAAGCAAGTGGGGCCTGTTCCAGTCCGATGTCCTGTGTGAAGAAGTTCTTCCTTTGAGAAGTGCATCTCTGTTTAAGAGAAACATAGAAGTTTCTTTAGTTTCACCCTTTTTTCTGTTTTTTTTTCTATAGTTGATTAGAAAATGGGATCTTTATTTGCTGGGCTCTGATTGGCTAGCACCCCTGCCAGGGGGGTATGTTAACTTTCAGTAGATGCCCAGCAAATAAAAAGTGCCAGCCCAAATCTGCCTCGTGCCCAGCCAAGTATCCTTGTGCCCAGCCTGCATCCTTATTGGCTGAAGCACTAGGCACACAATTCAAACTGCCGCCATTTTTAAAAAATTTAGTGAGCAAGTTATGCCGCCCCCCCAACTACCACCACCATGAAAGAAATAACAGTCACTGAGCTCAGCAGTTGCATAATTGAAGTGATGGAAAAAAACATTTTTTGTCAATAAATCAGTTGTTGAGCCCAAGCTCAGCTTCACCACACTGATCACCAGCGCAGCTTCTAATGCCAGTTGGTCAGCTCTCACAAGCTCCTCTACTGACTGACTGGCATTTAAGTATAAACTGCCCATATTTAGAAGAAGAGACACTTATGAAATTCATAAAAGAAGAGGGAACAAAAACAAACAAACAATTCCCCAACCGCGCTTACTTTAAAACATGGCAGTCTCCGGCCCTTGTCTCGCGCCCATTCTCCAAACGCTGCCTACTCACTCTGCTGCTTAATGAGTGACTCCAGCTCCAAGACCTGCTTGATTTTCTCATGTGATTCATGGCAGTTACTTCCAGTCTTCCAGTGAGATTCACAAATTGGAGAGAAAAAAAATGGAATGACGACTGGGGGGGCAGCTTCATGTACCAAAGAGGGACACATACTGTACAACAGTAAGCACACACTACAACAGCTGTGAAATGCTGCACTGCCCTCTACTGGTAAGTATTTCTAAGAATACCAGTAGGGTGACTACTTTACTAACAAACCAACTATAAGCTGATTTTAGTCTTTGTGTTTACTATTTCTTTTAATTCTTAAATATTATAAAATAGCTTTACAGATAGCCCATTTTCTAAGTGCAATAATACTCTCCAGGGTGGGCGGCATGGGCAATGCTGGACCTTCCAGGTGCTATAAGGCCCTCCGACTGCTGGGTCGGGCCTCATTATGCCCCTGGTTGGTCTGGTATTGCCCAATACCATCCACCCTGTTGGGTATTAATTATTGCTTGCATAAACAGTATGTTTATTTTGATTGAAAATATTTTTTAATTTTATTTATTTATTTATTATACTTGTAAGCTGATGAGCAATTATGCCCAGTTTCACAAGCGACAAGTGTTTTTAGCCATATAACATGAATACAATACAGTACAGACCCAAAAAACACAGTATAAAAATGATGTCAACACTAATGAAACAACAAACATTACTGTAAGTGCATGCACATTCATTCCTTAATAACAACCAATATTTATGTTTAGCATTGAATGTTCTAATGTTTGTGCAATTGGCAATTGAAAATGTTGGGGACCTTGGGAAACTTGAGGAGTGGTCAAGAGCATGGTAATTGAGTTCAATGCCAAAAAGTACAGAATCATGCACCTATGGCATAGGAATCCAGGATGGAGTGAGGAGGTACTGACAGTCACTGGGCAGGACAAGGACCTTAGGGTTATCATATGTGAGGACCTTAAAGTGGCAGGGTGATGTGACAGTGCTGTGGGTAGGGTCAGTGGGATACTGGAATACACAGGGAGAAGTATCTCTAGCAGGAGGAGGGAGGAAGTGTTGCCACTGCATCACTGGCTTGTAAGACACCACATACCTGGGGTACTGTGTCCAGTTCTAGAGGCTGCACCTCAGAAAGGACATAGACAGGGTCAACATTCCAGAGGAGGGCAACTAAAAGGGTGCAGGATTGTATCATAAGAGAGTCTGAGAGATTAGAACATGTACACCCTGGAAGAGAGGAGACCAAGTGGAAGGTGAAGCAGGAGTCGAGAGGGGGCTGTACATTAGCCCAAACCCTTTTCCCCTTACTGAATGCTGCAACTTAGCCAGCTGATAGGAAAAGCCAATCAAACAGTTGGCAAGACATGCAAGCCAATCAGCTGGCTAGGCATGAAAATTTAAACAATATGCTGTAGATGTTTATCTTTAAAGTAGACCTCCAGTGCACAGCAGAGCTCAATTCTACTAACAACCGGGAAGCAAAGCAGGGTTTGAGACAGAAGGACTCTGCATTAGCCAAAATACTCTTTTCCTCCACCAAATGCCACAACTTAACCTGCGGATGGGAACAGCCAACTGGGTGGTTGGAAAGATGTGCAAGTCAATCAGCTGGCTAGGCATGAACATTTAAACCATATGGATCTTTTTCTTTAAAGCAGACCTCTGGAGTGCAGCAGTGCTCAATTCCACTAATAACCAGGAGGCAAGGCAGGGGTTGAGAGGGGGTCTATATTAGCCAAAACCCTCCTCCCCTCCTCTCCACTAAACACTGTAGCTTAGCCAGCAGATGGGAATAGTCAATCAGATTGTTGGAAAGATGTGCAAGCCAATCAGCTGGCGAGATGTGAAAATTAAACCATATATATCTTTCTCTTTAAAGTGAACCTCTGGAGTTTGGTGGCACTTAATTCCATTAACAACTGGGAGGTAATGCAGGGGTCAAGAGGGGGGCTCTACCTTAGCCAAAACCCTTCTCCCCTCTACTGAATGCTGCAACTTAGCCAGTGGATGAGAACAGTCAATCAGGTAGTTGGAAAGACATGCAAACCAATCAACTGGCTTGGTGTGAAAATTTAAACCCTCTTGATCTTTTTCATTAAAGCATGGTGATGCTCAATTCCACTAACAACCTGGAGGTAAAGCAGCAGATGAGCGGGGGTGGGGGAGGCTCTACAATAGCCAAAACCTTCTTCCCCTCCACCACATGCCTCAACTGAGCCAGAAGATGGGAACAGCCAGTCGGGTCGTTGGTGGGAGCGATTTGTCTCCTCTTAAGCAAGACAACAATCTAGTAGCCCTCTGTGCTAAGATCAGCAATGCAAAAGATGCTGGAAGAGTCTGCTGGGGAAGTCAGCTAGAAGAGGCAGCAGGCAGCCAGTAATTCTGCCCATTTCAACACTCAGGTTAAACTGTATGGGAAGGATTTCCAAACACCCTAGATCACTGCAAGCCCTGGTGTGCCGACAATACGACACATGGGACTTGCAGAGATCTAACGGGATTTTCCATCCCATGTGGCAATTGCTGCAAGTTAGACCAACTTTTCTGGTCTAACTTGCAGCAGTCTTGGGGGTCATTGTTATGGAGTTTGTGCCAGATACATGGTGCAAGCTGCATTAATATGTGGAAACTGTTGCAGCTGCTCCTGAGCTTGTAAAACTACAGTAGGTGCAGTTGTGGTGAAGGCATCGGCACACCACCAGAACCTAAGTGCCCTGGTACAGGGCTGGATGTAAGCCCCACACCAGGCTTTGAAAATCCAGCCTATATGTAAAGTTCACTACCATGTCTGTTTGATCCTGATTTTATTGAGTCTAGCAACATCCAATCTGGGAGAGTGCAATTAGCAATCTAGTCATCTGTTCTCCTCTAAGTTTTTTGCTTACTGCTATAGCCTGTCCGGGTGAGCATCAATTGTTTAATTTGGCAGTTTGTTTTCTGCTAAGGGTGATGCTTGCTGCTACACCCTCTCTGGGTGAGCACTGTTAATCACATTGGTCTTTTGTTTGTGCTAAAGCTGGTATTTACAGCTATACCCTATATTGGGGAAGCACCACTTGATTGAGTCATCTCTTTTGTGAAGAAGTGCTGAAGTTGCTGCTTTCTTGTTCTAGGTCAGGTTGACTCTCTTAGGCTGTAAACGGTGTAAATGATAATTACATATCCTAAAGCAGATAGGTATAACCTTATTTCCTAGGTTCAGTATAGTGATGGGGTACAGAGGGGAGGCAGTCAGTTGTGGTGGCTGTGTGGTGCTGTTCTCTAGGGATATTCTCTGGAGGAAGGGGCACTGTCCCATCTGCAGGACCTTGATGGAACTGCATACTCAGCTGGTGGCAGATAGAGAAGAAATATCTCAGCTGGGTCATCAGCTCAGCTACAGCCCAACCCCACTCCCCCGGAGGCCCACTGGTCCAGTGTGTGGAGAGTGGTGGGGAGGAGGATGGGGGAAGGAGCCGGGGTTAGGCACAGGGAGATTGTTCAGCCCAAAACTATCCAGACAGTGAATCACTTTGCACCTCTAGGGGAGGCGCAGATGCTTGAATCCACTGGTGGGACTCTGAGTCAGTTGGAGAAAGCAGGTAGTAAAATGTGATGGCACCTAAGGGGGAAAAACAGGAGCAAGTCTACCAGGACAGTCTTAGTGGTTGGGGACTTGATGATTAGGGGTGTAGAGAGGGTGATAAAAGAGAGGGTCAGGCAGGAGGGGGATGATCAAGTGCCTTCCGGGTACATTGGCCATTTGGGATTTAGCAGGACTAGGAGGATGGTGGAGAGGGAGTGGGGGGAGCTGGTGGTGCTGGTAAACCTGGGAAACAATAATATGGTGAACCAGTGGTGAAGCAGAACATTTACAGATGGGGGGGGGGGACAGATTGTCAGCGCACTCAGCCTCTCTGGCATTTTCCAAGGTGCTCCCTGTGTGGGGCAGGGATGGGAAGTAGAGTAGAATAAGGAAGGAGGAGATAGAGCAGTTTAATGGGTGACTTAAGGGATGGTGTCAGGAGATGGGGTAACATTTTGTGGGGAGTGGTAGACTTCTGGGACAGGAGGCTCTTCAAGGGTGATGATCTCCACCTGGCAAGGGGGGGGGCAGTGTGCTGGGGCAGACCTTTGACGTCTATATCAGATAGTCAAATTGACTGTGGGGGAGACTGGGACTAGGGGAACCTAGCTACTACTTCCCTATGCTTGGGGGCTTGTAGCAACACAGTGGGTAGAAATAGTGAGCCAAGTGAATTTCCAGTGATGTGCCTGATGATTGTGGCTGTGCTCTAAGGAGCTCCGGGACTGGCTGTGCCAAATTCCTCTACTACCATTTTAACAGCATTTTACACTATCCCTTACTGCGCCACATATTTGTGTCAGTTATTCTACTACTAGTTTTGGGACAAACTGCTGGAAGACTCGCCGCAGATGAAGAACCGATTGGGAGGTGGCACATAGGCTGGAATTTAACATAGGAAGTGCTCTGTAATGCACTTTGGAAGGAAAAACACCAAAGCAAATTGCTTTTTAAGGGGTCAGCCCTTAAAAAAAAAGTAATAGAAGAAAGAGATCTGGGTGTATTAGTAACCAGTGACCTCAGCTTTAGGTAACATTGTCATACAATCAAAAAAAAAAAAGAGAGGGCTAAAGGTATCTTGTCTAGCATTGGGAGGCACATTACCAGTAGAGACACAGAAGTTGTGGTTCCCTTGTATGTCTCTTTGTTTAGGCCACACCTTGAGTATTGTGTCCAGTTCTGGGCACCAGGTGCAAAAACTGATACGAGCGCTCTTGAGGGGGTCCAAAGAAGAGCTGCAAGTTTGATTAGGGAAATTAAGGGCCTGAGCTATGGAGAAAGATTGGATAGCCTGGGTTTGTTCTCTCTGGACTATCACAGAATATGAGTAAATGTATGTCTAGTTTATAGCACATGTACAAATCATGACTTTTGGGAGTGTCTGTTCAAAAATCAGCAATACAGTATCAGATCCAATGAGTTACAACTAAGAGGAGACTTATGCCATACACCAAAGGGTACCCAGTTACAATAGTGCTACCAGAATAGTGACAGAGAAGACAGCGCTAGTCTGAATACTGCTACTATGGACAGTGATAATGGATTTGCAGCGCTATGCTGTAAGTGCTCCCCTGGTTGCTATCCATGGTGCTAGCAGAGCACAAGGACAGAAGGATTCATATTATTGGCTAAGCTGCTCCTGTGGTGTGGAGGGCTGAGGCATAAAACAGCTCAGCTGGATAGTAGTGGAGACCAGGGTTCTAATCCTGGTCTTTTGTTTTGTCAGTTTGGGACTTAAATTATTTTTACATGTGGCAGTGGAAACAGTATTACATGGCCCCACAATTTTTCTTCTTTCCCCGTGATCCACTCCCCTGGAGTTAGTATCTATTAGTCATGGGGTGAGGGGGGCAGAGCCCCCCACAAAACAAAAATGGACGGCATTTTTACAGCTCGGTTCTTGACCATGCTGTTTTGGTCGGCGATGTTCCAACGCAGTGCCCAACAAAGAAAGCCTTTTGGTTTAACTAAAGGGTGGCGTCATTGGGGA
Organism: Neoceratodus forsteri; assembly: GCA_016271365.2. Taxonomy (NCBI): domain Eukaryota; kingdom Metazoa; phylum Chordata; order Ceratodontiformes; family Ceratodontidae; genus Neoceratodus; species Neoceratodus forsteri. The sequence continues at coordinate 1,087,151,233 of CM057449.1, read as the reverse complement.
ATTCACTCCCCTTGGAAATAGTGGGTAGTAAGACCATGAGTGAATTTAAGGAAAGATTAGATGATTTCTGTATTAGAATCAATATAACAGGGTCCTTTCATGGAGTTATGGTGAGCTTAATGGACATATATCTCCTCTGCTTGGAACAAACCTATGAAACCTACTATAATGGTGTTTTAGATGGTTTGCCCATTGGATTCCAATTTTACAGTCTAGTCTGATGTTATGAAGTCATGTTTACTTGTTGTTTTGCTATGGAACAGATAATGCAGGGTGCTTTGGAGTGTCATGTTCCATTGCATCCTACATATAGACCGATCACTGAGGTAGCCTGCTCTTATTTCTCAGATTAGAATGTTTCTTTTAGCGGGTATCTCTCCACATATTTCTAGTCACTTTGACCCCCCCAAAATTGCATGGATTAATCTGAGCACTCATCTACCTTATAAGTATATTTGTACAGTATTTTGGCTCATGCCTATGTCATGTGTCTTCACCTGTTTAGTATAGGCTGCCAGTACTTAGTCTCATCTTTGAGCCAGTGCTTTAGTTTGGCAATGTTTTTATTTTTTACTTTACTGCAGAATAATAACTCTTCTCTTTGGGGACATGACATCTAGAGCTCCTTGGTTACAGCTGAATGTTGTTTTTTTTTTCCATTCAGCCTTCTTAAGTGATTGGGATAGATGGTTAAATCTTTGTTTTTCCTTTCTTTTTTTTGTGCGGTGGTTTAGTATCACCCTAGCATGAATCACCTGGTAGAGGGTCTACACCGGTTGGGAGGGATGCTTATTTGAGCAGGACTCTTCCTGCAAGTTGGTGATACAGAAGAGGGTGGGTGGGAGGGAGATGTGTAATCTTTTATCGAGGTTTTTTAGGGTAAGGGATGAGCTTGCTCAGTCAGGGATCAAGCACAGGCTTTCTTCTGTGGCGCTCACACCCTCCTCTGGTTTTATTACTTTTTTTCATCCCATTCCAGTTCCAAGATGCTTATTTTTAGACAACTTATGGCTGGTAATTCCAAAAAACTAATTACACAGAATGTTAAAGGGGCTAATTTTCCCTAGAATCAGGTGCAAAATTTGACACATTTAAAGCAGTACAAACCATCTGTTGTATATCTTCAAGAGACGCATTTATGTGACACCCATATTTCTTTATTGAGATGGCTTTGGGCAGGTCAAGTGTATGAGGTAGAATAGAACTCTCGGAGGGCTGGCATTGCTATTTTGATAGCAAGGTCCACCCTCTTTCAGCTGCTGGGGCAAATTTCTGACCCACAGGGCAGGTATATGATACTCAAAGTGACGTTGGAATGCACCACTGTGGTGTTAGCCAACATACTATATATGGCCCTAATAGTGGTGAACCCCTCTTTTGTTTCTATTCTGCAAACCCATTTAATCAACTGGCAGCAACACCCACTGATTATGGGGGTGATTAGAATATTGTCATGGGTATAGACCTAGATTGTTCCCCAACACCACAGAAGGGTCTTATGTCTGAGCAGAGGGCCCTGCAAGATTTTATGGGTTCTCTGGACTGTCTTGACCCATGGAGGTCGCTCCACCTGACACAGTGAGATTACACCTTCCACTCTGTCCTGCAGGCACTCAGTCCAGATTGGATTACTTTCTTATCAGTGCATCCTGGTTGCAGCATACCTCTGCTGTCAACATCCTTTCACAGGTTGTAGTCAATCATTTTCCTGTGTCTTTTTCTTTGTCCCTTACTTCACAGGCAGAACATGATTTGGTCTGGAAGCTTAATAATTATATCTTAAAAGACCCCGGACTGGTTGCCTCTCTAAAACAGTTCACAGAAACTTTCATTTGTGAAAATTCCAGTACAGTCCCTTCAGCTTCCATGCTGTTAAACACTTATAAATGTGTGGTAAGGGGTGAGATAATTCGGATTACTTCTAAGTAGAAGAAACAATGTAAACAAAAATCTGAAGAACTACTTGCTAGTATCTGAGCTATTAAAAAATCACTATCCAGCACTACCCTTGCAGAAACTTGGAAGGAGCTCACGGTGTTGCTTGTGCGATACCATGAGGTCAACCAAGACCTAGCTGAATTGGCATTTCCTTGTACTAAAGCACATTATGTTGCGATGGGGGAGAAGCCTAGCAAGCTTCTTGCTATGAGGCTCTGGTACCAGGAGGAGTAGCGGCTTATTTCTTCCATTGTTGATCTGGTTACAGGTGCTGTAGTTATTGATCCTAGGCAGATTGCCCAGGCCTTTAAACAATACCATGCCTACTTCTATTACTTGCCAGACCCATTGAGCTCTGAGAAGAAAGTGGACCAATATTTGGCAAATACTCCGCTTCCATCTCTTTCTTCAGATTAACAAGACTACATCACATGACTGTGGAGATCAGTCAGGCCATCAAGTCTCTTGATTTGGACAAAGCCCCTGGCCCAGATGGGTTTTCTTCAAATATTTATAAAATATTTCAGAATGAGATTGTGGTCCCTCTTTTAGACACGTATATAGAGGCCCTCAATACACAACAGCGAGATCCTATTTTACAACAAACTACTATCTCAGTTATAGCAAAGCCTGGAAAAGACCCCTTATATATTCAGAGTTACCACCCTGTATCCTTAATGAATACAGACTTAAAAATTTTGGCAATGGTGCTCGTAGTGTGATTACAGCAAGTCTGGCTTGATCTCCTTAGTCCAGAGCAGGTAGGTTTTGTTAGTGGCAGACTGACCTCTGACCATATGCGTAAACATTTCTGTCTCCTCTTGGCATCTAGGGACTCGGTGACTCCAGTGGTGCTGGTTTCCCCTAGATGCCGAGAAGGCATTTGATCGCATCTCCTGGGTTTTCTCTTTCAGGTCCTTCACAGATATTGCTTTCCAGAAAGTTTTATTCAATGGATCTGCCTCCTTTATTCTCGTCCTTCAGTGAAGGTTTACTGCAACAAGGTATTTTCACTGACCTTTTTGTTAGCCAATGGCACTCGGCAGGGCTTCCCTCTTTCACCTTTCATTTTCAGTTTATACCTAGAACCCCTTATAGTTCAGCTTAATTAAAATAACAGCATAAAAGGCATTATAGCAGGAGGAAGTCATATAAAGCTTTGTTTTATGCAGATGACAGTTTGTTACATGTATGGAACCCAGTTAACACATTGCGAGCAGCTTTAACTGAGATTTTTATTTTTGGTAAGTTATAGAAACTTAGAAACATAGAATTTGATGGCAGATAAGGACCGCTTGGCCCACCCAGTCTGCCCATTTCCCTACCTGATGGATAAGCTGCAGATCCTAGTTAACCAGCAGCCTACTTCTTCCTAGCCCCACCCCCTAGAATTGCCTTATGACTGTCCTATGCATGCTTGAATTCCACCACTGTTTTTGATTCCACAATCTCCTGGAAGGCCGTTCCATACATCCACAACCCTCTCTGTGAAAAATACTTCCTTAAATTACCTCTGAGCCGCCCCCTTCTATCTTCAAATTGTGCCCCTTGTTCTTGCACACCTCTTTTTGAAAGATGCTACCTCTTGGACTTTGTTGATTCCTTGATGTACTTGAAAGTTTCTATCATGTCCCCTCTCCCTCCTTTCCTCGAGGCTATACATATTAAGCTCCTTAAGTCTCTCTTCATATGTCTTCCAGTGCAGACCCTACACCATTTTAGTTGCCTCCTCTGGACAGCTTCCATCCTGTCTATGTCTTTATGGAGATTGGGTCTCCAGAACTGCATGAGTGATACTCAGATGGGGTCTCACTAGCTGTCTGTACAGAGGGATAATAACTTCCTGTTTTCTACTGATGACTCTCCCTATGCATCCCAGTATCCCCCAGCTCTCCTTGCTACCCTCTCACATTGCTTGCCCACCTTAGGTCATCTGATATGACTACCCCCAGGTCCCTTTCCATTTTGTTGTTGTTAGTATCTCACCCCCATTGTGTACTCTTCCCTGGTTTTTGTTTCCTAGGTGCATTACCTCAATTTGGTATCAAATCTAAGCTGCCATACATTTGACCATTCCTCTAACCTTGCCAAGTCCCTTCTCATCCTTTCCGCCCACCTTGTAGCATCAACTCTGTTGCAGATCTTTGTGTCATCTGCAAAGAGACATACTTTTCCTTCCAGTCCCTCTGCAATGTTGCTTATAAAGATATTGAAGAGGACCGTCCTAATACTGAACCTCGCGTACCCCACTACTAACCCCTTTTTTCAGAGGGACTCCATTTACTATTACTCTCTGTGTCCTATTCTCCAGCCAATTCTTTACCCAGGCTGTCATCTTGGGACCCCTCCCAGGCTGGCTAACTTGTATATTAATCTTTGTGTCGGACTGTGTCAAATGCCCTCATAAAGTCTAGGTAGGCCATGTCCACAGCCCCACCCTGATCTATTACTTGGTCACCCAGTCAAAGAAATCTATCAGATTAGTCTGGCATGACCTTCCGCTGTGAATCCATGCTGCCTTGGGTCCTGTGCCTCTGGCCTCTAGATACTCAACAATTCTTTCCTTCAGAAATGATTCCATCATTTTTCCTACCACTGAGGTTAAACTAACAGGTCTGTAGTTTCCTGCTTCTGCCTTGCTCCCACTTTTGTGAAGGGAATCACATCTGCCCTCCTCCAGTCCCGGGTACCACCCCATCCTCCCATGATTTGTTAAAGAGGGTAGTCAGTGGTGTCACTAGTTCTACCCTTAGTTCTTTTAGAATTCTGGGATGAATCCCATCAGGCCCCATTGCTTTGTCCACCTTTCAGTTTTAAGAGTTCTTTCAGAACCCTTTCTTCTGTAAATGGGCTGGTATCAACTTCTGTATCCAGAGTGTTTCTACTGTTTGTTTTAGGTACCTCCCCTCTTCCTTTGTAAATACTGAGCAAAATATTTGTTTAGTATCTCTGCCTTTTCACAGTCACCCTCTTCCCACCCTCCCTCCCTTTATTAAGCCTCACTATCCCTCCCTTGGTCTTCCTTCACCCTGATGTACCTAAAAAGGTTTATCCCTCTTTAACTGAGTTGGCTATTTTTCCTCGGTTTGGGCCTTTGCTGTTCTGACTGCCTTCCCAGCTTCCTTTTGCTTTAACTGATACAGTTCTCTGTCCTGTTCCTTCTGTGATTCCTGTACTTCCTAATGCTTTCTTTTCTCTTGAACCTTCACTGCCACTTCCTTTGAGAACCATAGTGGTTTCTTACCTTATTTTGTTTTGTTTATTTGCTTTACACAAAGGATGGTTACCTCTGTGATGGCAGTTTTTATTATTCCCCATTGTTCTTCCACCCCTCCTTCCTGCCCATTTGCTAGTGCATTCCTTAGGTACTCACCCATTTTGACAAAGTCAGCCCTCCTAAAATCCAGTACCTTTGTCTTTGTATGGCTTGACTCTATTGCTGTGTTTATTGTGAACTATACTGTTCGATGGTCGCTAGTTCCAGATGGCTACCCACTTCTACATCTGTGATCCTCTCTTCATCTCCATTTGAGAGAACCAGGTCTAAGATTGCTCCCTCTCGAGTGGGCTCCACACTAGTTGTCTAAGGCATGCCCCTGTAGGGCATCTAGAATAACCCCACTTAGAAGTGGCTGCTGCAACTGCACTCCAGTTAACATCTGACATATTCAGATCATCCATCAGCAATATCTCCCTTTTTCTGCCAATCTAAGTACACTTTCTATCATTTCCTTGTCCATTTCTCCCCTGAGAAGGGGTCTTATCACAACCCTGTGCGGATTGTGGTGCCATTGCCAGTCTCAAATTTACCCACAGTGCTTCTTCTCCTCCCTGTTTACCTTTTGTTCTGTTGCTTGATTCCTTCCCTTATGTAAAGAGCTACTCCTCCTCCTCTTTACCCTCCCTGTCCCTCCTGTAGATAGTGTATCCTGGTATGTTTACATCCCAGTCATGGTTTTGTGTGTACCATGTTTCTGTGACTGCCACGATATCCAGATGTTCCTCCTCCATCAAGGCCACTAATTCAGGAAGCTTGTTACTCAGACTATGGACATTGGTACTCATTGCTCTCCATTTTTTGATGGCTTTACCTTCTGTTGCAGCATCCCTCACTGACCTTTCTACCTTGGTCTTTTTCTCATTTAGTACCCTGTTTTGTAGGGAGAGGCTGGGATTTTCCTGCTGCTTATCAGTGCCTCCCCTTGACTAGTTTAAAAGCTTGCCAATGAAGCATTTAAACCGATTGCTCAAAAGACTTGTTCCCTTCCTGGACAGATGCAGACCATCCTGCCAGTATAGGCTGGTGTCCTCCAGGTGGAACCCCAGTCCCCAATGAAGCCAAACCCCTGTGCTCCACACCATTTTTTCAACCATTCATTAAACTACATCATGCAAAGTACCCTCGCCTCACTCATGCCATTGACAGGCAGCACCTCTGAGAAGGATACTGTGTGTGCTACTTGTCTTATGCCCCTCCCCAATTCTACAAAGTCCTTCTGCACTGCTCTAATCTCATGATGAGCCAAGTCATTTGTCCCTAGGTGGACAATGACATCCAGCTCAGACTCCCGTGCAGCTATTCCCGTGATCCTGAGGATGCGCTTCCTGTCCCTCCAAGTCATGGCACCAGGTGGGCACCTTACTTCAGTTTTCCCTGCTCCCCCAGTTCTATCCCCCTAATCATTGAGTCCCCCACCAGGAGCTGCTTCCTTTCCTTGTGGTGTCCTCTGTCTCCTTCCTGTGGGCCTCCCTTGTGACAGCTGTCCTCAGCCTCCTTAGTCTCCTCTGTGGGTGTATCCATAGGGGAGCTATGCTCCCCATAATGGTGTATGGATTGTGGAGTGAACAACTGACTGGGTGTGCCCTGTTCCACCATCCTCACCCCTTCCTGAGCCCACTGTGGTCCAACTGCTGTGTTTTCTTTGCAACCTCTGAGGTAGTGGTGGTGGTTTGGTGCTACCTGGATGGGGAGGTTCCCTCTTACCATCCAGTGTGGCCTGGGGAAGGTTCCCTACTACTGTCCAGCATGGCCTGAAGATGGGCAGCTTCCTCCTCAGGGCAGAGAGTTGTTTGCAAATAGGGCAGCATCTCAGCCTTCAGAAAGACTCGGGAAGACTGCTGCCCACAGCCATTACATTGTACTACTTCCACATGTTTATCTACTTTTTCTTGTGTGTGTGTGTGATTGGTTTGTTATATAGAAATATATATATTATACAATGCGTATGCTTATATTGTCAGTGCAGTGTGCTAGAGAGGATATGACAGTGATATGCACCTTGCACTCTTAAGGAAATGATGTCAGAACCCCAGGTATAAAGGAACTATTTCAGGGTGGTGGGGTGAGGGTGGAAGGGTTGGGCCTAAACTGTGCCCTCGCAAAACAATCAGCTAAAAGCTCTGAACTACTATTGAACTACAAACTCAGTGTTTCTAAATCGATACTTGATCCCTTAAATTACCATGCATGAAAACAGGATATACTTCCCCTGGGGTTATCTTTATTAGCCACATCCCTTAAGTATTTGGTTATATACTGTACATTTCAACTTCATGGAAGAAAATGATAACAGACAATCTTACCTCCCTAGTCTCCAATATTAAACAAGACTTGTAATGCTGAACCTCTTTACCTACCACTTTGTGAGGTACAGTCAGTATTATAAAAATGAATATTTTACCCCACCTTCTTTATCCAGTCCATATGTTGCCTATTCACCTTCCTTTATGATGATTTTATATTCTGCATAGTATCATTTCTTTCTTTCTGTGGCAGAGACAATGCCTTAGATGAGTTTATGTTAAGCTGGCAGCCCCTAAAGCCACTGGTGGTTTGGGTCTTCCAGATATTTTACTTTACTATCACGCTGCTCAGGGAGCTAAATATTTCCATCGGAATGCTCCTTCTAACTCTCAACACTCCCCAAATTGCCTGCCATGTTGGGACATTGAAACATAGAAACATAGAAGGTGACAGCAGATAAGGACCGCAAGGCCCATCCAGTCTACCCATTTCTTTTTCTACCTTATAAATGTGCCATCAGCCTTTGCTCTGTCAATTGCCTATCTATTCATACTCATCTGTATTACTCCCTTATGCCTATCCCATGCCTGTTTGAAGCCCTGCACTGTATTCATATCCACCACTTCCTGAGGTAGGCTGTTCCATGCATCCACCACCCTTTTGTGAAAAGAACTTCCTCACATTATCCCTTAATTGGCCTCCTCTAATCTCATGCTGTGTCCTCTTGTCCTGCTATTTCTATATTGAAACATGTTAGACTCTTTCACCTTGTTAATGCCCTTAAAGTGTTTGAATGTTTCGATTATATCATCTCTCTCTCTCTCTCTCCCTCCTTTGCTCTAGGGTATACATATTGAACTCCATTAATCTGTCCTCATAAGTTTTCTGATGCAGTCCCTGCACCATTTTGGTTGCCCTTCTCTGGACTGTCTCAATTTGATTAATGTCCTTGTGAAGGTGTGGCCTCCAGTACTGCACTCAGTACTCCAGATGGGGCCTAACCAGTGTCTTGTGAAGAGGCATTATTACCTCCCTCTTCTGACTTGTGATACCCCTAATACACATTAACATACCCCTAGCCTTACCTACTGCTTTAGTGGTCTCCTTGGATGATTTCGGGTCATCGGTGATGATGATGCCCAAGTCTCTTTCTTCCCTTGTGACTGCCAGCAACTCCCCTCTCAGCCTATAGGTGGCTTCAGGGTTTCTCTTCCCTATGTGCATGATCTTGCACTTCTTTGCATTAAAATCCCAGTTTCCACTCTTCTGCCCATTTTGCTAGTTTATCCAGATCTTTTCTCATTCTACCCACCCCATCTGGATCATCTACTCTGTTGCAGATCTTGGTGTCATCTGCAAACAGACAAACTTTACCCTCCAGTCCATCTGCAATGTCACTGATGATGATATTGAAGAGGACTGGTCCCAGGACTGATCCCTGAGTTACCCAACTTGTGACTTGCATCTCTTCTGACTGTATACTATTTACCACCACTCTGTTTTTTGAGGAAGGATTATGCTTACAACAAGGTCTTGCTTTATCATCTCTTATTTATTTGTAGGCTTCATTCCTACCAAAGCCTTCACAGGGCATACCTATTGACACTTCTCTTACTATTTTCACTCAATTGTGCCAAATTACCAAATCTTCCATTTTAGCCCCAATCAACCAGCCATTATGATGAAACGCCAATTTACAAATTGCTAGAAAAACTATTATAAAACCAGACTGGCAGGCAAGAGGCATTACTTATTTGAACCTTCTGGTGAAGATGGAAGATGGGTTACTTTTCCTCCGTTACAAGAGGTTTGTCAGATATCCACAAGGGATGCTTACTTCTTTTTGCAGCTTCAGCATGCTGTAAGTAAGGTCATAGACCACCTTCCATCAGAAGGCATTATTACTCAAAATGTTATTTATTTAACACAGAGAGCTTCAGAACCCCATTCTCTCATTTATATAAGCTAATTTGCTCTATGACCCCCAACCCCATAGATTTGGACAACCTTCGGCCAGTTGGTCTAAGGTCTTTTCTTGGGCAGCTCCATCTCAAAATTGGGACTCTGTTTGGGCTAACATTTATAAATGTATCAAGACAGATAGATATCTACTAATGCAATTCAAGATCCTTCAAGATACCTATTATACGCCTGAGAAACTTTATGCATGGAAGATCTTGGATTTGCCCATATGCATTCAACGCAATTCTGATGCATTAAATGCAATTCTGACACTGATATGCTTAAACATTTATTGAGGGACTGTCCCTGAGCTCAGTCTTTAAGGGTGCAGGTCTCAAACTCTCTTGAGCCTTTATTGGTGCTGCAAGATTTCTTTACACCTGAGAGGTGCCTGTTAGGTTTGGGGGTAGAACAAGCTGATTACTATGGCTGTTAAGAAGGTGATTTTATGCCACTGGAAGGAAACTAGATCTACCAAACTACTAGAATTGCATGCTGAAGCCATGCAAGCTCTCCGTCTGGAGAAAATGAGGGCTTCTCTAAATTACAAGCACAATTCATTTGGATCACAATGGGAAATGCTTTACATCTTATTGGAATTGTTGGATCTGTTGTGACACCAGATATTTTTGGATCCCAGGGCTTCTGGTCATGTTTTTGTGGGGGGGTCACCTTGGAGTGGGAAACACTTGGTTGGTCTGTCTGACTGGGCAAGGGGGGAGGGGAAGGGGCAGAGGGTAGTTGGGGTGGCTTTTATTTTTTATGCTTTGGTACTGTTTTGTGCTGTCATCATTGTCATATTTTGTGCAAACTTGCTTCTACATGGCTGCACTGTACATGACTTCTGGCAGTTGTTTTTTCTCCTTTTTTGTAATGCTATTTTTCATAATATCATAAAAGTATATCAATTAAAAAAAGAAATAGTGAGCAAACTGGACTAGGGAAAGGGACAGTGGGGGGGGGGATAAAGTGTGATACTACCATGAACAACAAAAAGCTAAGAGGACCAGGGAAGAAAAAGGGAGAAAGCCAGGTAGACAGAAAAAAGGGTTCAGGTGTTAGATGGAGCAAGGTCTGCCTTAATGCCAGAAGCCTGGCTATCAAACTCAGCCAGCTCCAGGCAATGATGGCAAACACTGAGATGGACCTTGTGGCCATCACAGAAACTTGGACCTTAGAAAATAATGACTGGGACCTGACTGTCCCTGGGTACTCAGTGTTCAGGAAGAATACAGGAAAAGATAGAAAGTGAGACAAACCCAATTATGTCAAGGATAGCACTGAGGTTGCAGAAGATGGGTGCATCGGGGGTAATAAGGAGGAAATGTCCTCGTCAATGGAACCATGACACCAGCACTCACACAAATACCTTTTAAATGGATCTCAACCCAAAGTAGGTTTATGGGGGTTTATGTCCAATTGATCTCAAAAGATTATATTACATCAATTATGGAAAACATATCACTGAGGTGCTAGAAGAGATGGGAATTACTCCCTCTCTTTTTACTGGGTAAGGTGGACACACCATCTGAATGAATATTCTTCCTCATTTCCTATTTCTTTTCCAGACTCTTCCAGTGGGCATCCCCTAGATAGAGTGGCTCAAAATGAACAAGGCTCTACTACATCATTTTGTTTGGGACAGCCAAAAAGCTAGAATTAAGTGGTCAGATTTACAATGACCCAAAGAACAAGGGGTTGGACTCCCGAATCTTAAAGTTTACTTCCAAATGACTCAATTACTACCATGGCTCACTTATAAAAAACAAAATCCTGCTAATGTCTGGTTTTCCCAGGAGGTGGGGAGCAATCTGGGTATACACCCCCTGGAATGCTTTGATACTCCCACAGAACTGGTTAAGCTAGCCGCTACTAACCCTTGGACCAGACAACTTCATCAGGCATGGTGAGTGGTTAAAACAGAATTAGGTATTGAGGGGTGATTGACCTCTTACACGCAGATAGATTGCTGTGTGCTGTCCCCATCATATGGATAATACATTTCATCAATGGACACTCTTTAGTTTAAGTCATTAAGTCATTTTTCCCAGTTTCTACCTGCAGGGATTATTATCATTTGCAGAAATGCAAGGGGAATACCAACTCAGACACGTGGACTTCTGTCTCTGTTTACAAGAGGTCTCATTAACTAAGATCCAGTACTCACCTGAGGGAAGCTCAAAGAGACCCTCACACCTTATATTTAGTGATGACACACGCAGCAGAAGGCCAGCTGTGTAATAAATATATCTCAAAGCTGATTCAGACTAACACACAAACCAAAGAGCAGCCCCACCTTCGTAACACGTGGCCATGAAAAGAGAGTCAGGTGTTGAACTCAACTCCCAGGATTGGAAATGCATTTGAGACAGAGTCTTCCACACCTCCGCATGAAACAATTGGAGAAAATTCCAATGGAAAATCATGAGTCACTTTTTTCTCACACCCAACAGAACAAAACATTATACACAGAGTAATTTAGAAAGATGTTGGTGGGGTTCTGCAACGGAAAGTACTCCATACCATATTTCCTGGGGCTGCTCCATGCCACTGCCCTTCTGGGACAAATTGGGGCAACCGTACAAGCAGATGGCAGGCATTCAGGAAAACCCCAGTTTTAAACATTTTTATTTTTTGGGATACTTCCTGGTGGGGAAAAGATCGAACTGCCAAAGATCTTTTTTAAGGGCATTATTGGCAGCTGCAGATAAAGCAATTATGAAATAATGGTTACTTCCAGACCCACCTTCACTGCAAGACTGGGTTGGCATTGTTAAAATTACATAGTGGATTAAAAATATTATGGCAGACCTTCACTTGCAGACAAACAAATTTAAGGGAGCCTGGTATCCATTCATGGTCTTTATTGAAGAATTATAAGGCAATTAAGTCTTGTCCCAGAAAGCACAGGGGTATTAATTCATGGGGGTGTGCTGCCAGGGGACAGGTTTTTACATAAATTAGTATTTAATTCTAAAAAGCTAGCCTCATATAGGTCTTCTATTGTTTACTAGTTGTGACATTGTTTTGCATTGGTTTGTTCTAGTTAAATGCCCAGATGACATTCTGGGCTTTAATAGAGGGTGTTATAATGATAGCTTGAACATTACACAGCAAACCTTTGAACAGGCGGGGGAAGGGGGACTATTAATTTAAACCTGCAGTTTGAAGGTTACCTGACTGGATGTATACTTTGGATGTAATCTAATATAGTTTATATCCTGCAGTTCTCAGTTAAACAAACTACACAAAATCTAATTACTATGGTTTCTTATGGACTGGTAATGTTGAACATCTCTTCTGTTCATATTTTGCACAGTGCACTCTGTTTATCTGAAAGCATTCTGGGACACACAATTCCTTCAGATAATAAGGTGTTCAGATAAATGGAAGACCATAAGTTGAACAGGAGCACAGCATAGTAGTGTAATGACAAGTGTGATCACGTTATTGATTCCATGTATTATAATGCATTATAACGAACAAGAGTAATAAATATGTTAAAGCACGTTAAAATATTGGCATGAACACCCATTTGTAAAAGCAGTAAAAGCAGTACAGCATTTTAAATGCATAGCGGCTCACATAGCTCACATTGCTTTGACAGCGGCAATACGTATGCAACATATAGTACAGTAATAGCATTAAAATATGTTTTAATACCAGCAGCAAGTAGATTCATAACACGTCAAGTAAATTTCCAATGTAACAGTATGGGCATGTGAAACAGCAAGCAGCATTTTAAGTTAAGTCAAGTCAAGTTAATAGCGGCTCACACAGCAGCTCTCATAAATTGGTAGCTAATAGTATGGACATGTTAAAGAGCAAGCAGAATTTTAAGTTAAGTCAAATTAAATTAATAGCATGGGCATGTTAAATAGCAAGCACCATTTACAAGAAGTGTCACAGCAGAAAACATACGCCTTTTTAAATTTATAGCATCTCTCATATATTGGCAGCTAACAGTATGGACATGTTAAGAGAAACCAGAATTTAAAAGAACAGAATGTACAGCAACTAGTGCAACAAGAACTGTAACTGCAGTGCAGGCTTGTTAAGCATTTTACAAAACTGTAAAACTCTGTGATTTATGAAAGACATACAATCCGTTCTCCATTATCATTCTGTTAGCCCTGATGTTAGAGCAGTGCTGTTAGCACCTTTATACTGTGGCTCAATATCAGTAACTACTAATGACCTATGAATAGGAAAAGCAGTTAACAATTAAGGTTCCTAGCGACCGCTAATTACCTTGCAGATCTTTTGCATCTAATAGTGGGGGACAGGGTCAGGATTTGGATAATTCAGAGTTTTGGTAAATCAAGTTTTGGATAAATGGCAGTGTACTGTATTTATTATGACCGTTACAATAAAGAAGTTTAAAAAAAAAATAAGGGGGAAATGGAGTCACTATGTGTGAAACTCCTAGAGGACTCAGGCAAGAAACTACAATTGAGGGTGATCTACAGACCACCAGAACAAGGGGAAGAGAGTGACAGAGACCTTGGGAAAGAACTAGAAAGTTGAGTGGCAAAGGGGTAAGTAGTGGTAGTGGGGGATCTGAACCTGCTGGACATCAATTGGGATGTTCCAGTGGCCAGGACTGCCAGAGGTCAAGCCTTACTGAACACATTCCAAGACTGTTTACTGGTACAGCTAGTCAAGGACCCATCAGGTAGGAGGCTATTCCTGATGTGATGCTCACCAACTCAGAAGTGGTAGGAGCTGTAAGAGTTGGGGAGCCACTATGCAGCAATGACAACAGCTTCATTTGGTTCAAACTGGACTTTGGGAGCCGAAACCTCCAATCAAGAGCTGAGGTCCTTGATTTCAGAAAAGTGGAGTTCAACAGGATGAGGGGTGTTGGTCTGGGACAAATTAGTGGGGCCTGACAGCATAGAAGGATTGGAAGAGAGATGGGGAGCAATAAATGGGGCCATTCTCAAGACATCAAGGTTATACATTATAATGGTAACTAAAATGAACAAGTTCAAAAGACCATTATGGCTCTTGGCAAAGATCAGGGACTCAGTGAGGGCCAAGAAAAAGACATTCTACAGATACAAAAAAAGCAAGGGCAGGAAGAATGGGTAGAATATTTATTAAGCAATAAGGAGTCAAAGAGGGCAGTTAGGGAGCCAAACACAGAGATGGAGCTATGCACTGCAGAGGCAGTCAAGGGCAGAGAAAAAAAATTATTCCAGTATTTAGGGAAAAAAGGAAAAAAGGAGGGTGAATCATTAGGCTATCAGAGTGGGGTAGGGTTATAGAAGATAACATGCAAAAGGCTGCCATCCTTTTGCTCAGTCTTCACTAAGGAGGATGGGGGGCCCTTACCAAACAGTGGTATCAAAGCAGCAACAAAGGGGGCTGGGAGATGAGGCACCAGTATTTACAAGCAAAAGGGTTCAGAGAGGACAAGCTTCCCTAAAGATTGATAAGGCCCCAGGAGCAGATGGAATGCACCCAAGGGTACACAGGGAACTGGCTAAGCCTCTGGTAGTGATATTTAATAGCTCATTACAGATGAAGGTAGTGCCATAGGGCTGGAGGGTTGTGCATGTAATTTTGCTCCTGGGGGGCAAGGAAGAGGTAGGAATCTACAGACCTGTAAGTCTTACCTCAGTTGTAGGGGAAACTGATGGAGGTCCTGCTCACAGAGGACCTCATGAACCACTTGGACAGCAGTGGTCTCCAAGATAGTAAACAGCACAAGTTCCTGGCAGGGAGGTCTTGTCAAACTAACCTGATAATTTTCTTTGACTGGGTGATGAAGGCATTGGATAGGGGCCAGGCTGTGACTTTACTGTACTTCGACTTCAGCAAGGCTTTTGACTCAGTGCCTCATTGAAGCTTGCTGAAGAAGATGGAGGATTTGGGCACAGCTAGGAACATGCCAAGATGGATAGGTAACTTGCTAAGATGAAGGCAGTAGAGGATTGCGGTAAGTATGGTAAGGTCAGTAAAGGGGGAGGTCATGAGTCTTGGGCCAGGTCCTCTTTAATATGCTTATCAGCGACATTGGAGAAGGAATCTGGGGCAGGTTGTGTCTCTTTGTAGATTACACTAAACTCTTCAGGAGGGTGGATAGTGATGAGGGAAGGAGGGATATGCAGAGTGAGCTGCAAAACCTAAAAAAAGTGATCTAAGATTTGTTAGTTGAAATTCAATGCCAAAAAGTGCAAGGTGATGCACCTAGGGAGCAAGAACCCCAGAACTGAGTACTGGATAGGTGGGTGGGGTAAGACTCAGCGCTATGGCTGAAAAAAGGAGATCTAGGAGTTATCATCAATGACAACCTCAAACAATCAAGCCAGTGCAACAACACCTGTAG
Source organism: Neoceratodus forsteri (assembly GCA_016271365.2). NCBI lineage: Eukaryota > Metazoa > Chordata > Ceratodontiformes > Ceratodontidae > Neoceratodus > Neoceratodus forsteri. Next base: position 1,087,135,475 of record CM057449.1, on the reverse strand, counting down.
TAAAGCAAACAGGATGCTAGGGTGCATTGGGAGGAGTATTGACAGCAGAAGGAAAGAGGACATTCTTCCCCTTTATAGATGTTTGGTGAGACCCCACCTAGAGTACTATGCCCAGTTCTAGAGTCCGCACCTCAGAACAGACAAGGACAGGCTAGAGATGATGTAGTGAAGGGGCAACAAAGATGATTCAGGGTCAGTTCTCTGAACATGTACTTATTGGAGACCAGAAGGAGAGGGAGGATATGATGCAGACCTCCTAGTTCCTGAAAGGAATAAACAAGATGATGTGTGGGGAATTACTTAGTATGAGTAACAGTTCAAGGTCATGAGGGCACAAGTGAAAAGTGACAGAAGTGAGATTCAGCAGGGACATGAGGAAGTATTATTTTACAGAAAGGCTGGTGGAACTGTGGAACAGTTTACCAGCCGAGGTGGTGGGTGCTACAGCCATAAATGGTTTCAAGCATGACTGGGACAAAGTGAAGGGTGTAAAGGTTGTTTAGAGCAACAAAAACTGGGAGAAGATAGGGAGGGGGATTGGGGAAGGCTAGAACCCTGGATGGATGATAGGTCTTGGGGTTAGGTAGGGTACCACGGGCAGACTGGATAGACCACTGATCTTTTTCTGCTGTCATTGTCTATGTTTCTGTGTTTCCATGACATGAGAGAGACCTACAAATAAGAAGGGGAGCCTGTGTCAAATGAGAAAGAGCACTAGGATAAGAGGGCATGCGATGAAGCTGGAGTGGGAAAGTTTAAGAGGGATCTGAGGAAGTACTACTACACTGAAATAGTGGTTGACACCTGGAACATAATGCCAGTGGAAGTGGTGGAGGCAAAAACTGTTGAGGGCTTCAAGCATGCATGGGATAGACATAGGGAAATATTAATAAATAAGCAGAAAGGAGGCAGGGTTGCTGGAGACCAGTTAGGGTCTGTGGAGACAGACTAGGTAGGGACCCTCTGGCCAGACTAGGTAGGGCAAGAGGTCCTTTTCTGGCATCAAATTCTATGTTTTTATCAGAGGTGCCAAGTTTAAAAAATGTTGTGGATGCTCAAGATAATTATAAAAGGCTGGGGGTCTGGGGACTGCCGAGGCCCCCAGAAGCTACAGGATTTTTTCTGCTGTGTTGTACATTTTGGAGGTATTTTGATACATTTTAGAATGAGTATGCCACCACCACAACTAGTCCACTGCAGAGGATGCAAAGGTGCCCTTGGGGATTCATTGATGCCCAACCAGGTGCTATGATCCATAGGAGAGTTCCCTGGAGGGATCTTTGATGCCCTCAGGTGTTGAAAGCATGCCCCAAATATGGATTTCAGGTTATAGTGCCATCACCCCATAGATGTAGAAGTGCCTTGGGGGGTTCTTTGATGCTCCCAGATGCCAAGACCTATGGAAGAGTGCTCTGAAAGACTCTTTGATGCTCCCAGGTGCCAAGATCCATAGGAGAGTTCCCTGGAGGGCTCTTTGATGCCCCCAGGTGCCAGCACCCATGGAAGCATGCCCTGGGGGGCTCTTTGATGCCCCAGGTGCTCCAAGGATGCCTGGAAAAGGGATTTTAGGTTATAATACCAGTATTCCACAGGGTGCAAGAGTGCCTTGGAGAGCTTTTTGATGCCCCCAGGTGTTCCAAGGATGCCCTGAATAGGGATTTTAGTTTACAGTGCCACCACTCGATAGGCTGTAAGAGTGCCCTGAAGGGATCTTTGATGTGCCAGGTGCTCCAAAGATGCCCTGAATAGAGATTTTAGGTTACAGTGCCACCACCCCACGGGGTGTAAGAGTGCCATAGAGGGCTTTCCGATGCACCCAGGTGCAGCAAGGATGCTCCAAATAGGAATTTTAGGTTACAGTGCCACCACTCCACAGGTGTAGGAGTGCGCTGGAGGGCTCTTTGATGCCCCCATATGGACCATAGGCTTGGTACTGTTGTCCTTTATAAGAGGCTGTGACTTTGAATTTTACAACATCATAAAATAAATGCCAGCAGCAGCATATCATTAGCTTGTTTTGAAAAGAGTTTTGCATTGAAGAAGCATGTGTTCATGTAATGTTATTAGAATTTTAAAGGAGCTGGTCAAAAGCAGGAGGAGTTGGAACTTGTTAGACAGTTATTGACAATTTTCAACAGCAAACATAAATGAAAATGTCATGAATTATTATACATTATTTGACCATATAGAAGGAGTTCTTGCACACTGTTGCTCTGTCTATTAACTCATCAGCTATTTTGCCCATGTCTAGTGAATCGGTGTGTTCCTGATGAATGTGAAGCAGAGTCACACTATTTAACCATCTCTGTGACATTGTTGATCTAAGGTATGTTTTCAGTCTCCTTAGTTCCAAAAAAGAATGCTCAGCTGTGCATGTTGATACTGGGACTGTCAGTAAGATCAGAATAAATTTTACAAACTCTGGCAGTAAATCACGAATGGATTATTTTGTGTGTAATGACACTACACATCTTGTAGTGAATTAACAGTTTGCCCACTTGCTTTCACAATGTCAATCAACATGTCATAGTGTGCTGTAGTTGCAGACATCTTGCATCTAAATCATTACCATAAAAATCAGATATGGGATCTACTAGTTCTTTTTCTACAGCACATTTTTCTGCATCTAACATGAGCTTCTGAGCTGGAGACTGAAATCTATCTTGGACAGAAGCAACAACCTGATTAATGAATTTGAAAAATATTCTCCTGAAGTGTTCTCTTGGGGATGTGTAAGTAACTGATTCTGAGCCATTGTCTATACATCGTAGAACTTTGCATTGATGAGGAAGAACTGGCTTGTCTAACTGTAGTTCCTTTGCTCTGCCTTCCACTGTGCTTCAAAAATGTCAAACTCCCTCTGTACTGTTGTATAGTATCAAGAAGAGTTTGTATCATACCATTTGCTTTTAGAAATTGAGGAGAGCTTGCCTGAAGGCCCATGTTTACATGTATAAGAACATTTTCAGAAGATTCAAGATGAAAAATCCTTTAAATGATCGTAGCTGTGCCAAGAACCCTCCTGCTTTTGCGCCATGGATGTGAGTTTTCTCTATGGACGCACTGTCAAGAAATTCAAATAATACAGAATAGTTTTCAAGAATTGAATTTAAGCTAGTTGCCCTGACTGTCCACCTTGTCAGAGCAAATGGTCACAAAGAGCCAGATCGAGTGTCTTCCATACCACCTTGTATTTTTCAAAAATAGTTGTTTGGGAGAGTCGCTAATGAATGTTATGAGCTCCTCTAACTAGTTTAGCATGTCTCAACATTCATGTATTTTGCTGATGCATTCCTGTACCATGAAGTTCAAAGAATGTACCAAACATGTACAAAAAGGGCCCTAGGCTCCGTATCATTTAGCCTAGCGTGCACTCCCGAATGAATCCTGGCCATTGTAGCAGCCCCATCATAACATTGGCCCCTACAATATGTCTATCTACATTAGGTAAAAATGTAAAAGAACATCTTTTTGAATGCTGAATAGTGTAGCGCCATGTACTGCTGGTGTTTTATGAGATCCTAAAAATGTTTCTTCAATGCAGAAATCCTCATTGATAAATCGAAAACATATTGAGACGTGTTCATGAACAGTGATGTCCGTTGTCTCATCTAGCATTACAGAAAAATAACGAGCTGTTCTGGTTTTGGAAACAATTTGGTTTTGCACATCCTTTCCCATAATATCTAGGATTTAATTCATTATGACATGAGACAGCCACCACCTGTAGCTATCTCTTAACAACCACTGCTGCAACTGTGGACTATCACCGGCTCACACTTTCAGCAATTGCAAGTAATTTGAATCGTCATGTATATGGCCCCTGAAAGCAAGTCTCTGTGGGGCTAAGAACTGTAATGATGTCATCATTTTCAATGTGCTGCCCTTGCATCTACAACTTGTTGCCTACTAGCCTCAGATATAATATTGTATACATTTTGTTTGCTCTGCATTTTCATTACAGCCTCACACTTACAGTTTTCTTACGCAATTAAAATCTTTCAATCACCTTGTGCCATGCACTGTAACCAGTGACAATGAATGCTTCATCAGCTTTTGTAGAAAATGTCAGCATTTTTTCTCTCTCTTGCTTCTTTAAAGACTGAACAGTAAGCCTTTTTTTGATTTGAGTCATGTGTTAAGCATTTGAAGCAGTCATGCCACCATTCTTGAAAGGTTCTGCCTTTTTGTTGGAGACTACTACTGATTCATGTCTGGATTTTTCTTTTCCAGATGGAGTACTGCTGCTGTTACATGGCGCAGCCTCAACCCCATCCATATCAGCATGACCTTGAGCTGCAGCTGTTTCCTCATCTTTAGAAATTACATTTGCTACATTTGCATCAGGTCATACTGTCTCTTGTTGGTGCTGTACTGCCACTTGCTTCACTTTGCCCATTTTTTAATAAACTTGTCCATTTTAAGAAATAATGTATGTTTTTGTGTTGTTCACAGAACAGATGACACTGTTTTGCCAGACAGATTGTGAATCTGATTTAAATATTACAGAGAGTCAGCCGGGGCCACTATAGCACTGCACAACCAGTTACAGACAGCAGTAATGATGGGGCACTATATGCTGACTGGAGATGGAATGGGACATGTGTGGTCCTTTAATTTAAACCTCCCAGACTGATTGGCATTTCTGTAGGTAGCAAAGATCACAGCCCTTTACAGAAAGGAGCATTATAGGCTGATTGGAAACAATGATGTTCTGTGTTTTAAGTAACAAGAATTGCTTTTCTTGTTAAATGTTAATTTGTAAGGTGGTTAAGAGACTTGCTCAGCCTCAGGGTGGGTCACACAGTATACAGGCAAGTGGTCAAGTGGAGTTTATGGGAATTAAACTCAGGTCTGCTGGATGTACCAAGCTCTGATGGCTCTGTTGTCTGTGTTGTTCTGACATGTGTTGTTCCTTAATTTAAACCTCACAGACTGACTGGCATTTCTGTAGGCAGCAAGGAGTACAGCCCTTTTATAGAAAGGGGCACTATAGGCTGACTGTAGATGACGTTCCGTGGTTTAAGTAACAAGAATTGTTTTTCATGTTATTTTTAAATGTTAATTTGCAAGGAGGATAACAGACTTGCTCAGCCTCAGCATGGGTCACACAGTATACAAGCAACAGGAAGTTGTGGGGAATTAATCTCCGGTCTGTTGGATGTACCAAGCTCTGATGACTCTTCTGTTGTCTGTGCTGCTCTGTATTTCCTTAGACCGCACAGACTGACTGTATCTTTAGGCGGCTGCTGGCAAGTGGTAAGCAACCCTTCCCCAACACACTGTCTGTCTACCATGCCTCACACACAGCCAGCCACAAAGTCACTGATTGCACAGTATACTGTATGCGCTCATTGGTTGACCGGTCAACCAACGAATGCATACTGTATACTGTACATGCTCAGTGACAGTTCAGTAGGTGGCCAGCCATGGCTGTGTGAAGAGGGTTGTGCCAGTCACCAACTTGGGTTGGTTTGGGGGGGGGGAACAGGGTGGTGGGTCACAACCTGCTGGGGAGGCCACTAGACTACCAGAGAACTGTAGTTTTGTGAGTCAGGATGGTAATTGGAGAATGGGGTAGGGTGAGCGACCACTAGACTAACAGGATGTCCTGTATTTGTATTATACCGGAGGGGATCAGGGCTGGGTAGGGACCATTGGACCACCAGGGATCTGTTAATTTAATATACTGGGGGTATCAGGGCTAGGGAGGGACTGCTAGACCACCAGGGATTCCTTTATTTTTACATGGATGGGGATCAGGGCTTGGGGGAGAACTGGACCAGCACTGGAACTGGACTTGGCCAGGCACTGTGATGCAGATGAGTCCATAATGGGCATGCAAATGGCCCCTTAGTGCTGTACATGCCCAATGGGTTCAACTGCATGTTTGGGCTGAATATCACCCAAGGGAGCTGCGGTGCTAACCAGTGTGCACCATGCTTTACCAATATGAGCAGTCTTCAGCCCAGTACTCTGGTATCGCTGCGCAAAACATAGCGATTGCTTGTCATGTGCCATGCTACCAGGGCCCCATATTCAGACAGATAGCTCTGTCCATTTGGATCATGCTATCTGTTTGAATAAGGCATCAGAGCTCTGAAAATGGGGCTTTTACCAGGTTTTACCAGGAAAAAGCATAGTTTTCAGAGATGTCCTGGCTGTACATGGGAGAAACAGCACAGCAGCACTTACACATGATAACATGTCACTCCAGATAATACGAGTAAGAAGTTACTGACCTTTTGCAGTGCAGGATCCCTCTTGAGGAGGGTTCTACCCCTAGAGGTGCCACAGGGATGTGATCCCTTAGACCAAAGGTACCCTAGGTAAATGCCAATCCCCAAGGAAAAGAGTTGCCATTGAAGAAGGAAGGGAGGATGATAAGTGCAAAGAAACCTGGGGCAGGATTTTCAAACCTCTGAGAATGCTGCAAGCCCCTGGTATGCTGAACATATGGTGCACGGAACTTGCAGCATTCTCCTGGCCGGTGATCAGGATTTTCTTTCATGTGGGTGAATTGCCACAAGTTAGACCAACTTTTTGTGGTCTAGCGTGTGGCAATCCCGAGTGTCTTTTTTATGGAGTTTGTGCCAGATATTTGGCGTAATCTGCTGTAAATTGTAAAAATTATCATAACTGTGCCTGAGATTGTAAAATCAGGTGCAGTTGCAGTGAGGGGGTTTGGCGCACTACCAAAACCTAAGTGTCATGGTGCAGGGCTTGATGCAAGCCCTGTGCCACATTTTGAAAATCCAGCCCTTGGCATCTAAAGCATAATGGGCATCTGCAGATTAAGCACTGCTGGTGAGTGGGACATGGTGAGTGTTGCCCACTGCCCCAGTGAACTGGAAATACAGCCTTTTCTTTCAATAGGTCATTGGGCTCCTGATGCATAAGTTACTTAAGAGGAACTGGTGAAGTTAGGAGGCTTGAAATGGTAGTCAGATGATGAATTGGGGAGGACTTGATTGTCTGGTAAATACATGCAGATGCTTGTACAACATTATTGTAACTTTGACATATACTCCCTCAGCCCCTGCTAATGGGCTACCACCCTTTCAGGGTGCAGGATCCTTCTTGGAAAGGGTTCTACCCACAGAGGTATCACATGGACTTGGTCTCTAAAATCTAAGGTACCTTAGGGAAGAAGACACAAAAAAGCATACAAAAGAACAGACAAGCACTTACTTCCACAGTAGAGGAGAAATGTAGCTTGGGAAGGTGCAGTCCATAAAGAAACCTGTATAACCTGTCTATTTACATCTATGTATTTTTGTATGAAATGTAATATGCTATATGTGGAAACTTATATATGTATAAAGGACAACTTTGAAAATAGGGCCTTCTGGCCCTAAAGTATTTATCCTGTGAAAATAAAGATGTTACTACTACTATTACTACTATAACTACAACTACAGAAAGCAACAACAAGGAAGAAGAGGAAAATTGAATAAGGCCACCATCCAGCTACAACTCTGAGTGGTACTTCAGAATATAAATTATTTTATGACCTTTGGCACAGAGGAGAGCAGAGGAAAAACCTCCTTGTGGAGGAAATCTCTGGGGAACCAAGGCGTAGGTCACCATCTCTTCAGGCTGAGGATTACTTACTATTACTGGAAGAAGATCTCAAACATGCTACTCCAAAGGCAGGGAGCAATGTTTTACTTTTGTCAAAAGACTTCCACCCTCTCAAAAATGTTGCAGGGATGGCTGAATGACTAAAACAGCACTTTGTGGAGGGAGTGGGGAGGTGCTGTGGGCTGAAGCTTGTGCCAAAGGAATAATGGAATTACTGAATGAACTCCACGGAGAAGGAGGACTTACTAACAGGTGCTTCAGGCTTGGTTGTCCAGACACCCTCCTCTAAATAAGGCTACAGGAAGTTAGATTCACACCCTTGAGGCATGGCCTATTCAGAAAAAGGTTAGAGTCAAGCCACTGAGGGACAAGGTTCAGAGGGATGCAGCTGGAGGCAAGCCCTTGAGGGACAAGGCCTGAGGATAGGAGAGGAGCCCATGAGGGGAAGACAAAGAAGCTGAGATGAACGGCTGAACTTGGTGTATGTCCAGGAGTTGAAGAATATTGAGGAGGGCAAAGGCTCAGGTAAAAATAAATATAGGTCTCTGAGTGCTCGGCCCAAAAAAGGCGTGGGTGCTACCTAATTTCTTGCAAGAAAGACACAGAGCAACACACTAGGCAGCTGCATACCAAAGGAAGACAAAATACCAAATTGTATTGGAATAAGAAATTATGGTTAATTAGCCTCCAACTAGAGTGGTGTAGCTCACACCCCAAAGGCCCGGTTAGTTGCATGAGAAGAAGAGTGAGCGTCCAGGTAGGTTGCATGATGAACATGGTTTGGAGAGTGATGGCCCTGGTACTGTAGGTAGAAAGATAAGAAGACATAGTCCAGTATGGTTGCATATTATAGATGTGAGTTCACAGGATTGGGCCTGGTTGACAATCTGGACAGGCTAATGGACACAGTAGAAGGGGCAAAGCAGTAGGCTAAGGACCAAATCCAGTTGGAATGGCAAAGGGAGTGGAGTATTAGTTAAATAAACCCATTTGTCATTAAGTCATATGCCTGATTGTCAGGGTATGAGCCCAAGTAATGAAGTGTATGGCAGAAGTTAGTATAATAGAAGGCTAGGAGCTGACATTGAGGGGAATGCCCTACAGAGATGTATGCCAAATAGCATTACAGCTGGTGGCAGGGGGACAATGGAGCCCAAGGAAGCAACAAGAAGACAGGGGAAGCATCAGCAAAAGGGCTAGGGTAGCAGACAAATAAAGGGAATACCAGCAGGAGTGAGGCAGTGGGGAAGGGGAGGCAGAGGCAGAGGAAGAGACAGACAGACACGCCAACAAGAAAAAGGCAGAAGTAGGGAAAAGTTGGGCAGATGCAGGCAGGGATCAGCAGAGAAAAGACAGAGTCAAGCGGGACGAAACCAAGAGGACCTGAGGTAAAGGAGCAAAAGGAATATCAGAGCAGCACAATGATGATCTAATGATCAAGTACGAAAGCACCAACTGAGTGCCTGCCTGTGGACATTACTGCATTTCTTGTCTAATGTGGGTCAGAACTAGGGCTGGGCACTGGACCGGGTCACAAGTTTGGGACATTCGGGTTTGGCAGTGTTTGGAATTAATGGTCTGAATCTGGTTTCACACTGTCAAACCTGAAACAGAAATCCCAAAACTTCTGAAAGCAACAGCACATTAATTTAATTAAATAAATGATCCAGAGCAGTTTTTACACTGCATATTGCCACTCCAGCTCCCAATGTGCAGACGGGGGTGGGGATATCGTCACTGTGGGGAGACTAGGGCTGTGCGAGTCGACAAATTTGGCATTTAATTTCAGGCAAAATTGGGCTAATTCAGGTTTTGCCCAGCCCAGCTCGAAACTGGCCTGTCAGACCAAATTTGTCGACTTGTACAGCCCTAGTCAGAACTCCACTGCAGAACAGTGCAGTAGCAAATTGGACTGTTTGGTTGTTTGGGGCTAGGCACCCTGTAGCTACACCTGACTCCTGTCTCCCCTTGACTCTCAATGTTTTGTTTCTTGTGCTGTGGCCTGGAGTGTGCAACCATAGTTACTCTGGAATACAGAGAGGAAGTTTTTTTTTAACAATTTGGTCACAGAAGCATCCCGGATATTATTCTACAAATGCAGGCTACATTTGAACATTGTTACTCTGAAATTAGAGTGATATGTCAGACTGAAATTTTGGAGAATAAGTCGAGATATAAGATCTGACTCACAGGAGCTTCCGGTGTGCCTCAAAATCATAGACAAGTTAGCAGCAAAAAAGGAAAGTGCAAAACCCTGATTCGGACCGGGCACTAACCAAGATAATCAAAGCACAGGTACAGCCCTTAGGAATTTATTTAGCAAGCTGGAAGAAAATAATGACAACAGAGCTGAATGTAATTTACAACATCATCATATTAGAGAAGTATCAGGAATCTAAACAGGCACCATGGGGCTTGAGAATAACAAAGTTACCTGCAGGGGGCCCTGGAAAGCTTCCCAAACTGGGAAGTGTGAGCAGAAATTTAAGCTGAATGCCCACAAAGACATATCAAAATTCTCATTAACGAAGACACAGAGACAAATGAACAGCTTAATACCAAAAAAAAAATTAAATAAAAAATGAAATTAACAAGTTCATGCAAATAGCAACTTTATGACAAAAATGTAACACATAAAATGGATAAACATGAACAAGAGTTGGTTAAAAGAAAACAGAAAAAGTCAGAAAGAGACAGATGTGATTATACTGAAGGTAGGATTTACTTCTGGGGCAGAAGGAGCAGGGGCAGGTTCCAATTGAGAGGAAGGCCCAGAAATAGAGGTAGAATAACAATAATACAGAAGTGAATCGAGATTCAGATACCAGCTCACCAAAAGCAAACACTTCAGAACCTGCCAACAAATCAGTCACTTTTTATCCTGGAGCACCAGGCAAGCAGAAGAAATGCAAGAAAGGGAAGGGAAATACAGTCAGAAACAGAGAGAAGAGGTAGGAGAAAAAGGCATCAGAATGCAACTGTTGAGGTCAGACAGAGATCAGCTACAAATAGACTCACAAAAGCAAGTACTGTCTAAGGGACTTAGACTGATGGCAGATACGAACTGCTTGGTCCACCCAGTCTGCCCATTTTTTCCCCTGCTTATACGGTCATTGTAGACCTACTTGCTCTCCAGCTCACTCCCCCCTTGTTTTCCCACTGAGATTCCCTTGTGCCTATCCCATGTTTGCTTAAAGGGGAAACGTCAGCATCAAGGGTCCCACTTTGAAGTGTGGGGCTGCTCCCAATGTGCACTTTGTGTGGAAAAACATTTGAGTTTACTAACTGTTAATGTAGGGTAGTAGATTGTATTAGGCTAATTTTGCTTTGTTAAGGCTGACGTCTTCTGTTACTACAAATTCCAGAATCCCCTGCAGCTGGCATGGGAGCAGAAGGCAGCAGTGGTAGATTCAATACCCTGCAGGGCATGTTAGAGTTTATATAAGCTATGATCTTTTGTTTGTTGGTCCTGCTGTCCTTCATGGGCAAAGTATGGTCACAGAGGCCTGTACTTAGCCCCCGGAGAAAAGTAGACTCAGAAAACATCTTAGGTAGGACTCACTAAAATGCGTAAAATGCCATGCAAATGTTTGCACTGCACTTTGCGGTTGTGCTGGTGGGGAAACCTGCTATTCACAATTGGATAGCATGGTGTGCTATCCAACTGTGAATAGGGGCCAATGGGGATAGCGCTAACCCAGGCAAAGCACCAGGAACCTCAGTAGTGCTGCCCCCACAGCCAGCCAAGAGAATGGGTGGGCAACAATAGTGCACATGCGCAAAAGCCCCTATTCACTAAGCTAACCATGCAAATGAGCCCATTGGGCATGCAAGGTACTACTGGCCATTAGCATGCCCATTATGGGCCCATTTGCATGGCCACGGGGTGGCTTAGCACCCCCCCACCAGCCCATGCCCCACGCAGCCACATTCCTACTCCCTGGCAGTCTAGTGGTCCCTCCCCCCTCCCCGATCGCCCACCCGATAGTAATAAAGGTTTTCCATAGTGTAGTGTCCCACCCCATCACTAACCCACCAAATATATCAATTAATGTTCTGTAATGTAGTGTCCCTCCCCGGTCCCTGATTTCCCGCCTGAGATGTATAAATTAATTGTCTGTAATGTAGTTTCCCTTCCTGGTCCTCGATCTCCCACCCAAGATGTATAAATTAATTTTCTGTGATGTGGTGGCTCTCTCCCACCCTGATCACCCACCTGACATGTAGAATAAATATTTTCCATAGTGTAGTGGTCCCTCCCCTCTCCGCAGACACTGATTGCCATCCCCAAATGTCACATATCCCAGTCCCTGGTAGTCTAGTGGTCTTCACCTTCATGGAATCACCACCACCGCTCCTCAGCGACAGTCTGCCGCGTAGTAGCACAGCCTCCATGGCTGCCAGCCCACTGAACCATGAATGAGTTCAGACTCATAGCTCAGCTGGCAGGCAGCCATGGAGGTGAGAGGAGGGCGAGCTGCTCGCGACTGTGAGTCGGCTGTTGGAGAGCGGGGTGGTGGATGATTCCCTGAGAGAGTGAAACATGGAAACATAGACTTTGATGGCAGATAAGGACTGCTTGGCCCACCCAGTCTGCCCATTTCCCTAGCTATTGGATAAGCTGCAGATCCTAGTTTTACGAACAGCCTACTTCCTCCTACCTCCCACTAGAATTATCTTATGTCTGTCCCATGCATTCTTAAATTCTTGCACTGTTTTTGACCCCTCTACCTCCTCAGGAAGGCTGTTGCATGTCTCCACCACCCTCTTCATGAACAAAACACTTCCTCATCATTCCCCTGAGTTGTCCTCCTTCTAGCCAAGGCGCTAAACATGGGTGGGGTGGTGGGGGGCCACTAGACTACCAGGGAATGGGATGTGTGACATTTGGGGATGGTGATTAATGCTCGGGGAGGGGGAAGGGACCACTACACTATGGAAAGTATGTGTTCTACATGTTAGGTGGGTGATCGGGGTGAGGAGAGGACCACTACACTATGGAAAATATTTTTTCTACATGTCGGGTGGGTGATCGGGGTGGGATAGGGCCACTACATTACAGAATATTAATTTATACATCTTGGGTGGGAGATTGGGTACTGGGAAGGGACACTACATTACAGAAAATTAATGCCTACATATGGAGTGGGAGATCGGGGACTGGGGAAGAGGAAGGGGTGCCGCAATACCTCCACCAACCACTATGGTTGTGGGGATTATCGCTAGGTTTTTGTCAGTGGTAATTTGATCCACACAAGGGCCTTCGCAAAGGCCCTTGTATGGAGCATAACCTTAGTGAATTGGATTGTGGGGATATGCAGGACCCCTTCCCCCCATTTGCACTGCGCCCCCCTCCACTACTTTGCCTGGGCACAAACCCAGTTTGTGAGG